>OX336389.2:1429173845-1429773845 GCA_946902985.2 Meconema thalassinum | reverse complement strand
AATAAATAAGCTGCATGAGTTACATTGCAGAGTGCAGCACAGCAATCATCCAATAAACAAATAATAATGAAATACTATACGATATAACTTTTGCTTGTACCAACAAAGTTCTTAGCTTTGTTAACTGAGCACAGTGATACGAAATAATTCGCAATTCCTTGCGGTACAGTAGGAATAACGTCAGTGAACATTTCATAGTTAATGACAACAATTTTTCCCTGAAGCCTAGAGTGAATTTACTCTGACCCACTTAAATGCATTTGTTATGAATGTTTTGAACACGAACTCCAAATTCAGTAAGTCAATCCAGAGAAGTTACGGAAACTATGCCAGCTGTAATATTAGTGTAAAACATCTGAAACCATAGCTGTAGACCAAATTAACACAGCGCGGGTTTACTTTCACCCATATATGTTTGCTCAATTCTACACAGTAAAATTAAACAAATATATTTAAAATAAACCAATTGAAACAAATAATGCTTAATTTGTGTGAATTCATGTGACCGACAGTACCCCTGTTTACAACACATAGAAGGTACCATCAAAGAACATAAAACTATCAAATTGACAACACCCTGTGTATAGCAACACTTTCACACGTGTGAGTCAACGTAATCTAACCCTCGACATTCACCCAACTTAATCTTTAATAGATGAACTCCACTTAAATGAAATTGTGGTGGTTGCATGCAAAAGTTCGTAGCAAAGATACTAATGCAGTGCGTATGCAAAGTTGTAGAATGAAAGGTGTGAACTGGTCATTAACTTATCATAAGAACCAGATGTTATGCACCACTATAACTGTGCTTTTTTAGTTAGTTTGCGTAATTCCGTAATTCGACATCATGACACTGCATTCTGGTTGAATTTATCCATAGTGCGCCACTGTTCTGCCCTAGTATCTTTAAACAAATATGTGTATATTTTATGTTCATTAAAAGTATTTAAAATCTTAACATTATGCATACTTTCCGATGTGTGTAATAGTTGCATTCGTAAACTTTCATGAACGGAGTTTTAATGTTATTTTGTGCACTCCTTTTCTGAAAATTGCAACTGCCTGAAGAAAGGTATGAAGCCATCTTTACTGTCGTCTTAGGTGAGAATATAAGAAGAGTGTGAATCCTGTATATCTTCCTTAAGGAGACGTTATGCTTCATCGATGGCGTCAATGAGCGCTGCACAAACAATCAACATAGTTTGAAATGGGACGAATGATCGACCTGCGTAAGGTTGGTTTCTTACAATGACGTTCCTGTTCATACGGAAAAGAACCATGCAGTGACCCACGTTTTGTAGCAGTGCATGGAGGGGAAAAAATGATGATCCGACCCTTAAAACAAACTCCACGCAAGAGAACCGGATGCATCGAAATTCCTGTGGTGTCAATTTTCGAACAATTTCCATTGATACCTTCTGAGATATCCAACATAGAGCTCACATTTCAATTGCGTTTTTTCAGCAGTTGGTAGCATTGATATGATTTTCAAATATGGCCGTGAGATGTTCTGGTATAAGAAACAACTATCATTAGAATTGAATTATATAGATGTTTACTCATACCAAATTTGTTTCGATATCTGCAGCCGTATAGGAGTTGATAGTGGAGGACGCACACACAGACAGAAGGACAGACACACATATATCTTCCCGGGTGTTCTCATCAGACTACTTTTCCATCATTTTAGCAAAATGTGAAAATTAGGCTAATAATATAGGCTATCCTATTAATTTTCAGGAGCCCAGATATATATATGAGAGTGTTGCCAACATGATTCAACGCGTACTGGTAAGTCCAACATTTAAATGCATGTAACTTCCATGCCATCGATTGTAATTTTACGAAATTGTGTATGTGCTTTTTGTATCGCAACAGATTTACTATGTACGAGGCACGTCCAGAAAGTAAGCTCCGTTTGGTAATTAAATTAAATTGTGTACAGATACAGAAAA
This sequence comes from Meconema thalassinum, assembly GCA_946902985.2. Lineage (NCBI taxonomy): Eukaryota > Metazoa > Arthropoda > Insecta > Orthoptera > Tettigoniidae > Meconema > Meconema thalassinum. Next base: position 1,429,771,890 of record OX336389.2, on the reverse strand, counting down.
AATATTTATTGCACAACATTCTACACCTCTTAAACTACTTTTCCACATAACTGCCGAACTTTTGCAGGCATTTGTCATAGCGTGGCACAAGTTTTTGGATACCTCTTCATAGAAGTTTGCCGCCGACCCGTAAACGAGAGTGAAGACTCCCCTTAAGATATCCTACTGTTTGGTCACTACTGTTAGGCAAATTGCGTGCTTACCAGGAGAACTGCATATGTTTAGGAGTTCTCCTGACCACATACGCAATTTGCCTAACAGTGATGGCCAAACAGTAGGATATCTTAAGGTGAGTCTTCACTCTCGTTTACGGGTCGGCGGCAAACTTCTATGAAGAAGGTATCCAAAAACTTGTGCCACGCTATGACAAATGCCTGCAAACGTTCGGCAGTTATGTGGAAAAGTAGTTTAAGAGGTGTAGAATGTTGTGCAATAAATATTTTTTCTGTATCTGTACACAATTTAATTTAATTACCAAACGGAGCTTACTTTCTGGACGTGCCTCGTATATCCTTTAGAGCCGCCAGGGCGGCCAACTGTTGTTTAATTATCCCTATTTCTTTATCCTAATCTCAATATGTCAGAAAGTATGCAGGCCAGCAATATTTAATTTTGCATACGTATAGTAAACTTACCTAAAATTGTCGATTAGTTTTGGAGTTACCAGTTACCAGCTGAAAACCACGACAGTAACTTTTAGGTTTTTGTCACTGATTCTGCAGTCTACATGCACATGGTGGTGTTCTATTACATGCCTAGCAGAGTATTGGAAGAAATACGAAATAATTACTGAAATGCCAATGCAGTAATCGCTTCGACAAAGGAGGCATTATTAAAGGCACATTCACGGCTTGTAGCATTCAGAGAAGCACATCCTAACAGCTCATTTCCACCGCAGACAATTCGTCCCGGCCTCAAGCTGCCATATAGTATGCTGATCATGCCAGTGATGTTGAAAAGGTATTGTCGTTTATTAATTTTTCAAGGCTTTTGTTAATCCTTTGATCGTTATATCATACAAGCTCGTACAGTGATATTTTTGGTACGAGTGTAAAGTTAGTGAAACGAGGTAAATTCGAATTTCACAAATAGACGAGCATCATGCGATATTTTTTCAACGATAGGCTTAAATTTAAATTTATAAATATTATATTGGTTTTGGTTTTTTTTTTTTTACAAAATAAATAGAGTTAATATGAATAGTATGTTGTAGTTACACGGAAATAAGAGGCCTTTGACTTCTATTTCAGAAATGCGTTAACTAGGCAGAAAATCACTTTACGCACGTTTGTTTTAAAAGCTCTTTTACACACATAAAAATCTTTAAAATTCAATTTACGCACATTCGTAGACAAAACATGGAGTATAAACGTGATTTTCCTTCCAATCATTCACTTTTGAAATAGGATTTTATTATCCATAATAACTTTTAAATATTGCCTGTTGGTTTCAGTTTCACACTTTTAGGTTAAATAAAGGCCTACCAATTGGAATTTCTCTTGTTTCAGGTGGTTCAAGGATTTGACGATGAAGATGTCGTTTACATTAAGGATTCGAAAGAAGCACTAACTTATCCAACCCTTAAGGCTGACCTAACCTACAGTATATCCATCTAATTTCGGACCGCTCCTTGAAAAGCAGGACCACCCTCTTACGGATTCTATAAACCATGTTCTAAAGGCAAAGCAGTATCTCGGAGATGCACCTGGAAAAGTTGGGAGTGCTGCCACCGAGAAAATGGAGAATCTATTGTAGCAGAATGAAGGTTGGTTCATTCTCTGCAAAGTTGCTGATGATTTGCAGGAGACAAGCCAGGAAACTTCCAATCTTCAACCAGGCGAGATAGCAGCCTTGAAGTACTGTCCAATTACCTCTTGTGATGTTGAGAGGTCATTTTCCCGCTATCAAAATATCCATACTGAGAGAAGAACATCTTGAACCAAAGAACATTTAGAAAAATGTTTGGTCGTAAACTGTTTCCTTAAAAATAAAAATAAAAAAAAAATAAAAAAAAATTAAAAAAATCGAAATTGAATGTAAGCTGCAGTTTGCTTTTCAAATGTAGACTATTCGTTTTCTTTGTTAATTGGATAGCATAGTATTCTCGTGAACTTCATTTGCAATAGACATTTGCTCCACGTACACGTAATTTTGGTAAAGATGGAGTTATATAAATTTAATCTATGGGAATACAAATTTGATATTCCTATGCCGTCCTGAAATGTGTTTTAAATGATAAATGAATACAATAGTTGTAGCTACTTCAATGTTTATCATTACATATAGTGTATATAAGGTGCGTTCAAAAAGTAACGAGCCGGAGGCTGTAATGCGCAAACCGGTGACGACATTGGCTAATCGTGGCGTGTGTAACGAGGTGTGGTTCCGACCAGAGTGGTTCCGAGCCGGAGGCGAAAAGCACCTTTAAATTCAGTCCGATAATAATTGATGATTTACTCAGGTTTAAAATTGAAATAATCTCTGATGAATTATAATATTTAAATACTTGAGGCAGGCAAGTAAATCCATGTTCTCTACTAGGTTCGTCCTCGTGAAACTCAAACAGAAAAATGTCATGCTCCAAATTGGAGCATCCTCCAAAATTGAAACATTTGCAATTTCACTATTCAGTATTTTGACGTAGTGAAATATCTATGACAAGATAATTATCATTCCTTTGGTACACTTCCGGTTTACTGTAACAATATACGCCAATGAGGATCACTCCAAGACATGGGACCACGAACTACGCCTGAGAGGTCCTGTAAGGCGTTGTTGGTGGCCAGCATAAGACTGGTGCTTCCACATTTGTTCCACGAAACGTTCCCAGACTGTTTGACATTATATTAATCCTAATCTTAGTTGTAATTAACATTAGATACACACACCGAGAACACAGACGATCACTATGTTTGGACCAAACACCAAAAGGATCGATTTCTACATCGTCATTATCTGCTGAGACATTACGCTACTTATGCAAGTGATTACATAGGCCTACGTAAATTCAACACAGTTATGACTTTTCATGTCATTTTTCACAGGTTCGTGTAACGCCAGCTGGCTGTACGGTTCAGTTAGTTCGGCACTTGCCTCTTGTGCCCAAAGTTTCGGGATCGGCTCCCTGCATAGTTGAGTGCTATTCGAGTGCGTATAGGTTTCGTGTCACATGATTTATTCAAAGGAGCATTTGTAGCTTCGGGCACTCAGTTGACTCGCAAAGCCATTGGGTTACATCAATAAGGTTAATTTATTGAACTAAAAGTAATCGTCATGAATAAAAAGTGACAGTCAGTCTGAAAGACTAGACTTTGTATCATTTTAAATGCTACAAATGCTTCGCTCGAAGCCAAAGACTATTGCCATGTTAGAAAATTATCTGCATAATACTTCTCTTGCTTTATAATACTTTACCTTGTTTCAAATTCCTCGCGAACGGCAAGTGCAAACCAAGGGCAAAGCAAGGTCAAGCGCGCGGGATGCCGTAACGCTCACCAGAGCGCGCGGGGACGTGCCCCTTCCATCCAGTCTAAAAACACTTATAGTGGGCGATGTATTGAAGAAAGAGATATGCTCTCGCGGACTCTTTTGTAGAACTTTTCATGCTGACCAATTCTTACGCTCATAGTATATTGATATGTTTAACGGTTTGCCCAGCGTAAGCTTAAGAAGCGCACGGACGCCAAGTTAGTTTTTGACTTTTTCACTGAAATCGTTACTGCTTGGCTTCCTTTCATCATATATAAATTATTTTCTACAGAATCTTTCCTCGAGATATCCTTTACAGAATGGTGAAAACCGCATCAAAATCCATCCAGTGGTTCTCGAGGTTACCCGTGAAATCCAAGAATCGGGGATTTTTGTCTTATACTAACGAAGTAGAGATTGTCGGGGAACACATGCACCAAGCGGTACTATGACGTCACACACCTCAGTGCATCTGGGTACATTTCGTCCCGTCACCGTAATGTAACGCCAGACCCCAGCGTAACGACGAAGTCGAAAAAATCATTTCAAATTATAAAAAGATAGGTTTCAGATAGCGCAATAATTGAAGCATTAGGTCTTTCATTCACAATCGTAAGAAACTCATTGCTACATACTATTCACAAACCGAATAAAATTAAACGTTCAAACTTTCTTTATTTCTTTCTTCCTTTCTTCAATAGAGCTCGGTAAATGAGCCGGCGATTGCCTCACTAATGGTTCAATTATACTGTTTAATAACAGAGTGAATACAAAATACAGAGGAGTAATCAATTTATCATTGTATTCACTCATTAGTCTGCTTCTTTCCTTCATCAGTCATAAGGCATTCTTAAGCCCGCATCTCGTCTCTTTCATCAAGTGCCTGGGGGTCGGGTTAGGTTAGTGCATCAAGTTATGAATTATGAATGTGTTCTTGGCGTGCGGCAAAGTAGTTTAGTTTGGTTTAGTTTCGAGCAGCGGCGAATGTACGCTCGTTAGTCGGGCAGAGCGCTGTGATAAATGACTTCATCCCCCAAACCCCCCACCCCTCTCCTCGGTACTAATGTGTCGACTTTATAGACTGCCATAATATTACAAGCCCAGCCGTAGCATCTCAAACGGGGAGAGTAATTCCAGAAGTCATCCGTGGAGTAATTCAGATATTGTTGTTCGTTACAGACCGCTCCCGGGTTCAGCATCTAAAATGGAATTACATGCGGATTGAACACTAGGGTTATTCTCAGTTCGTGTTTGTGCCTATATTTCATTGGGAAGTAAGACCATGAGGCTGTTCAAAGATGAACTCCCGACTAAATGCTACAGCTGTCCTTAGAACACAACTTGTCAGTTCGAAGCAAATATTAGCACTTGCCTCGTTTTCATTCTCAGAAAATACAAGGAAACTCGTCCATCATGCGATTTGGGCACACTACATCACTGTATGTAAGTAGGATGTGGTGTGCCCGATGCAGAAATAACAACCTCTTTAATTTGTTATAAAATGTATTCCGTCACTTATGGCTCCATTCAAAAATACTTGCAATTCAATTCTGATGATTAATATGGACGAAATGGTATGTCTTCCAGTCGGCCAACACGATTGTATAGAATTGTATTGTGTGTTATGCCCTAAGCATGAAAAACATTATATGATATTAATAAATTAATTTGGATAACTAGTTTTGATCGTCAAGCGATCATCATCAGATCCACCTACACTCAGGCTATTAAGTCTACCTAGGTTTATATTTACAATATGTACACATTTAATTACGAAAGTATATTGTATACTTGCTCATCTTGTCAAGATTGTTAGTTTTGTGTGATTTTGTATGATATTGTTGGTGGCCATTGATAACAGTCCACTGCGAGCTGGGAGGGTGATATTGATAGCGGATTCCAGGTCGCTCAACAACCAGCTAAATTCTTTAATCCATGCCATGTTACAAACACCAATCTGACCATTTCCTGAGCATTACAAATTATCACGCCAATCAAGCAAATCTGCAGGTCAAGAGCCACCAAGAGCATCAAAACAAAAATCACACAAAAATAACAATCTTGACAAGTCGCGCAAGTTTATAATAAACTTCTGTAGCTAAACAAGTGTACAAATTGTAAATACCTGATCCCACATACAGTATACAGTATGTAGACATAGATTTAATAGCCTGAGTGTACGGCATCTGATGATGAACGCTTGACGATCAAAACTGCTTATCCGAATGAATTGGATAATCTCATTTATTCATTTTCAGGGTTAAGTAGCATCAGTTCTAATTTCACTTGAATACTACTTGGAGCAATTGGAAGAGTCCAATGGTCACCGTAGGGTAGATGAAGTATAATAAGGAAGCAGGTTTGGGAGAGAAATCGGAAGAGTTATGTAAACGGAATGGACCCTAAACAAAACAAGATTTACTGAAACAATGTTCAAAAAATATTAAACAGATTAAGAAAATATATGCTAATTTTAATATCCCAAAGCAGAGTAGTGTGAGGGAAGAGGTGGCCCGTAGCCTATTTACAAGCATTGGCAATAGTTACCAATATAATTAAACTTAAAGCTTTTAAGAGGAAAATGAGTGTTGTGCTCTAAAAGAAAAACTAAATCTCTCGCAAGGAAAGTACTAATAAGAGATTTGGATAGATAAACACAGTCTTTATTATGAATAAACAATAATCAAGATGCATATATTGTGAACGACCCAAGCTAGGAAGTTAGCTGAGCGAACTATACCTGCGACACTCATCTAAAGATGATGGAGAGACTGGAGTATTGTTATTGCTACTTACCAGCCCATGTTGTAGAGGTCTTCCATTATTTAAACAAACAATGAGGAATAATATTTGAACTAAATCTGAGTACAAAAATCATGGAACGTAATTTTCATTTCCTAAATTGAATATACTGTAATAGTCTGAAATATAACTGAGACATGGATTATTTATCTAATATTTTTATTTCTTCGACTTTCTTTCTTCGTTTGACGCTTTTGCATTTTAGAGACATGAATTAGGACAGAGATACACAAAATTTGAGACGATGGATTGTAATCGCTGTGACAACGTGAAGGCACAGGTGGTTAGTAATCACGCGATGTGAGTCGTAGTTGACACTACGCTATCCCCAACCTTATTAACACGTACGCAGATGGCAATTAAGTGCAAACAGTAATTAATTTTGACAGGTAGAAATTCAAATTGCGTGGCAAATAGGAGTGTTATTTTTCATTGTGTTTTCCCTATTGATTGTAAATAAGTGTGTGCTAGCCAGATGTTTCTTTTTATTATTGTAGGTACAAGTCGTGCTGGATTTTGGTTTTCTCTTGGTGTGGACGCTTCTCGCCGACAGTTTAACGTAAAACAGGATTTAGCTATCAGAAAAATGTAAAATTTAATGTTGGCAGTGATACCATCATAGTTTAGATATATTTATTGGTGCTATTAAATGTAAATTGAATACTTTGCGATTGCCAACGATTACATTTATTTGTTTTGCTGTAGATTCAGGTTGTTACTATTGCTATATTTCATGAACCTTTGTATTGCGCAGAGAAACATTTTCGTGTCTCATTCCTAGCTAAATTGCTGGATGATTTTGTGAAAGGTCTTCGAAGGGTTTTAGCTTGAATTAAGTTGAGGGACTTAATCATTTATTCATTTGCATACTAGCCGATTTTTACCCTCCGAAGTAGCCTGGGGATTTGTCTTTTATGAATACATTTACTACCGGGTGAGTTAGCCGTGGTGGTTACGGCATGACTGATGGCAGTCGCTCACATCCGGGAGGCGAGGAGGTTCGAATCCCCCCGCCGGCAACCTTGAAGATGGTCTTCTGTGGTTTCCCATCTTCCTTCCAGGCAAATGCCGGGGTTGGTCCCTAACTATAGGCCACAGCCGCTACCTTCCAACTCCTCGTCCTTACATTCCAACTTCCCTCCTTCCCTCCCCAACGGTACTTGTAGCTCACCCATTGGGTGTCCGTCTCGAAGCAGCTACAAAACTGTCGAGCCGAACATGTCCTCGGACACTCCCGGCACTAAAAGCCATACGCAAAAAAAAAAAGTTATTTTACTTAGGAGTGGACTTCTGATTGCTAGTCTTATGTTTTGGGGAGTGTGTTCTTTTGGTATTACCTCTCACCCAACCCGACACTACCCGTGTGTAGTAGTCTCGTGCGGACTAGTAAGAGAACACATCCCATGCTCTCAGTGTATGGGTTCGAAGGATGGGGGCGTCAAGAAGGCTGTTGGTGGTCTGCGGTCCCCTGACATCCCTGTCTGACGGACACACTATAAATTCGGCATGTTGTCCACGTGCTTCCCATATGGTTTCTACGAGTTTTCTGTGTTATTTACTTTGGTTTAAAAACAACCAATCCTTTTATTGTTCACTATTTTTCACTTACCTGGCTAAACCTTTATATTTGGCATGGTATTAAAGTACTCTTTTCAAGATGTGTTCCAGCTGATCACTCACGTCTATTCACTAACTAGCTAACTTTCAAATAGAAGCCATCTTGACTTTTCCTCCTTACACTCACGTCACGGCTCTCACTGATTGACTGTTGACGCCTTCGTGACCCCGTAGATAAATCGTCATCCAGCTTCTTGATCCATCGATGTGACGTCGGCTGCCGAAATCATATATAAGCCGCCTGATATCTTCATCCAGCCCACTTGTCATCACAGGACACTCGTCGTCACTTCGTCGAAACTCTCCACACCCATCGTCAATAGACACTTGCTGTCCCGTCGCTCTTCACCAGCCACGGCATAAGCCTCTCCACAAGCAACAGGAAATCTGCAACACTACAGGTCACACTAATTGGCCATGCCTTGCTTAGGCGGGCAGCGTGTCTCAGCGGTAATGTTCTTGCCAGCTGTGCCCAAGATTGCAGAATCGAATTCTGGCGGAGTCATCTGGCATTTGAGGGTGCGCAAATGCGAGGGAGCCATGCCAGTATATTTACTGGCACGGTTATGATTCCCCTCATGGCAAAATTTCGGCACCCCGGCGTCTCTAAGAGCCGCAGTAGTTAAAATGGACGTAATACCAATAACATTAATATCCTCAAAAAGATGGTATATTGGCTTTCACGGGCAGTGAATTAAAACTCAGCATTTTTTCTAGGTTTATGACGTGTCTTGTGTGGGGTTTCGCATAGGAACACCAAGCTGGCTCGTCAGCGGACTCTCTGTGTCCATGCCCGGACCCCCACAGGAGTAGTGAACTCTGTACTACCTCCCTTCTTATGAAGCGCACCTCCGCTTCTTTACTGCGAGAGATAAGAGCTCAAGCAGCCTTTCATCTCTCTATAAAGGCTTCCAAAAAGATGGTATTTTGGCTTTAACGGCCAGTGAATAAAAACTGAGCAATTTTGTAGATTAATATTCTCACTTAGGCTGAATTTCATATACCACGGCTCTTTTGGCTCAATATGGAACATTAGCAAACTTGGCGTAATTTTACTGCTCCTCCTGGTGAGGTAGTACTACTTCCCAATTCGGCAAATGACCTGCTTGGTTTTACAGTGCTACGTGCCACAAACACTTCAAGATCATTCTCTGCAAGAGTCACGATAAACAAAAGCTATCACAAGGAACGTTTGTAAAAATCTAACTTCATACTTTCAATAGTGATCGCCATGATCTCAAAGTAAAGTCAGATTTCAAAATTTTTCTCTGGGCCCTGTTTAAGGCCGCACATATTTGCTTAAGGCTTGTCAGCTTCGTGATTCAGTGTACCTTCTTTTTAAATGCTAGTTATGTCTTAAATATTGCTAAAATTGTACAGGTTACTTAGGCTATAATCTCATGAAAGGCCTTTGCTGCCTTTGACTTGTTATCAATTCAAGCTATTACATCCTCTACTGAATTACACCTCTTGTAAAATCCATCCGGTTATTGCCTAAACATTATTTGCTTTTGTTTGAAGGTCCTTTGATCATTTGCTGATTTTATCTAAATAAATTGCACAAAAATGTACTGTGGCTTGTTCTCCTTCTTAAATTAAATGCCAACCCTATCATCAACTTTGATTCCTTTCCACCTTCAAACTTCATTTGTTTCATCAGAAGCTGGAGGAACATCCCTGCGATGTCCACTCCTTTCCACCAGTAATCACGATCCCTGGTCCGTGACTCCATAATAACTCATATCTTATGTGCACTTCATAGTCTCTTATAATTATAATGAACATACAACAATCATCAAGTCACATCCCCATTTAACTTAGTATTAAATAAGCATAATTCCGTATTAAATTGCCTTCCTTGTACTCAATAGTAAAGCAACTAAAATATTTCCCCTTTGCTGGAATTTTTACCAGCATTAAAACTTGCAACAAGCTGACCTACCTCACTCCTGTTAATATACATGACCTTCAAAGAAATACCGCTATCCACAGTCAGTAGGTTGTGTCTTGCTTAGTATGTTTTTATGATACACCTACTCTCAATTGTCTTTTATTTGCAACAGGTTACACTGCCTGACGATCTTGAGTCTATCCGCAAACAAAACAAAATCGCTTCCTCTGCTGCGGTCTGCCTAGTAAGTTCACACTTCGAATTGTATCATTCGATTTCATGTGGAGTTCCTCACTTTCAAATAGAACAAAATAATACTACAATAATTACGGGTCCTACCTAAGTTATTCTTCACAGTAATAGAATTAGTTCCGCCTAGAGAAAGAAACGCCTTAGCAACAATTACTATAAGGTATTCAGGGTGTTCTGTACCTTCTACTTCACATGGTCATCTTTCAAGGGTACGTATGTTTGTCTCCCGCCGTCTACTCGCCTCCAGGATGGAAATCATGGCACATATGACGTCTCGAACCATCTATCCTCCGCATAGGGAGTTTTCGAAGCCATATCGTACTTTCGTTGAGGAATTAAGAAGTCCATTTCTCCCATGTTGATAGCTAACATTTACACTGAATTTAATAGGGTAGATAATAGGCAAAATTGACTCCTGCCTTCCACTAATAGAACTGATAAATTGCATAGGTCATTTGGTAATATTTTATGACTATCACTCCTTTCTTTGTGGCAATTTACACTCGTTCAATTCGATCCTCTCCTCGTGTAAATCCGCTAATATCGCAGAAAGCCGGTCAGTTATTAACTCTGTATTTCCAAATAACTTTTTCACTGCTATAATGAATATTCTACTCCACTTAGATATTGATTTTTTACATTTCATCAATTTTTCGTAGCACTTTCGGTGAGCAGATGGTTTATTCACGTAAATCAGAATTTTCGCGATTTTCACAAATATATGTAAACTAGCAACCCGACCCGGCTTCGCCCGGGAGAATGCATTACGTGATAATCGCATTATTTTTCTCCAGTGTCAATGAACAACGACCAATATCCATTTTACGTCTCGGAATGATGGGTTAAAAACACTGACTGGACTATTAGTTATATTATCATGGAGATGCATGTGCAACAAATTCTTGTCAGACGTAATTTAAGAATGGCGAAGTGCATGAAACACAAATCCCCCTTCCGTCCACTCTTAACTTGACTGTGAATTTTGTGGAACGAAAAGTTCACAGGCGAAATGAAGAAAACCCGAGTTGCACTTCCAGAGAAATTCCAAACACAACCAACCTTCTCAGAAGTCTTAACTCAACACGACTCAACGGTTTGCTGCTGGCTGTATCTGGGGCAATACGTTCGCCCGCTAGCTAGGCTGTAACAGGGATGATAGTTTCGCCCTTAGATAGCTCGTTAACTGTTGCCTCAGTATTTGAATGGACATGGTTGGAAGAAATTAAAACGTAAAAACACTCATAGTGGGCGATGTATTGAAGAGAGACATATGCTCTCGCGGACTTTTTTGTAGAAATTTTCATGCTGAACAATACTTACACTCATAGTATTTAGATACTTTTAACAGTTTGCCCAGCGTAAGCTTACAAAGCGCTCGAACGCCAGTTTTTTTTTTACTTTTGCACCAAAATCGTTACTGCTCGGCTTCCTTTGATCATAAATAAAGTATTTTCTACAGAAATCATCCTCGATATATCCTTTACAGAATGGTGAAAACCGCATGAAAATCCATCCAGTGGTTCTCGAGTTTACCCGTAACATCCAAGAATCGGGGACTTTGTTTTATACTAAGTAGAGATTATACCCCAATCAGTATAATTTAATATAATATAATCCTCCTTCCGTCCAATCTAAATTGACTGTGAATTTTCCGGAACGAAAAGTTCACAGGCGAAATGAGAGTTGCACTTCCAGGGAATGGCGAGGTGAATGAAACTCAAATCCCCCTTCCGTCCAATCTTAACTTGACTGTGTTTCACAGGCGAAATGAAGAAAACCCGAGTTACACTTCCAGGGAAACTCCAAACACAACCACCATTCTCAGGAGTATTAACTCAACACCACTGGACGGTTTGCTGCTGGCTTCTATCTGGGGCAATAGGTTCGCCCGCTAGCTAAGCTGTAACAGAGATGATCGACTCGCCATTAGCTTGCTCGTACTCTATCGCCTCAGTAGTTTGGAAGGCATTAAAACGTAAAAACACTTATAGTGGGCGATGTTTTGAAGATAGACATATGCTCTCGCTGACCTTTTTGTAGAACTTTTCACGCTGAACAATTCTTACACTCATAGTATTGCGATATTTTTAACGGTTTGTCCAGCGTGAGCATACAAAGTGCTCGGACGCCAGTTTTTTTTTTCGACTTTTCCACCTAAATCGTTACTGCTCGGCTTCCTTTGATCATAAATACATTATTTTCTACATAAATAATCCTCGAGATATCCTTTACAGAATGGTGGAAACCGCATCCAAATCCATCCAGTGGTTCTCGTGTTTACCCGTAACAAACAAAATCGGGGACTTTGTTTTATACTAAGTAGAGATTACTCCACAACTCGTTCTATACGTTCCGCACAGTGATAATAAGTACTGCTCACTAGATTTTTACCATAAAATCAACTTTACTTTAACACGAACTGGACGACATGACAGTCGGAATAGCAGCAGTCACTTCATTGTAGCACAGTCTCGTAGTGCTCAAGTCTCCAGCCAATCAAATCATTCCATTCATAAAATTGTTCTAGAATGTAATCCAAGTTAAATAAATCACCTCCAATCATGTGGTTACCGATCCTTATCAGCAAGTTTAACCATATTAATAATATCAGTCAGGGTCTTAAATAATGTAGCTGCTCTATTTCTATGCAAAAACACTGTTTCCTTGATCCTAGATCTTGTTACTAGTGGTGCCTCCTCAGTGTTCGTGCACCACAATTTATACGCTCTCCAACCTCATGGTATGAAATATCATGTCAATTGTCTTCTACATCACGGATCCAAATACGTGTCAATTATGAACGGGGACAGTCAGTTGGTGTGCATGTTGGTTGTATCGAATTACACGAATCTCATGCTAGGTGAGCTGTGGCTAGGTTGTCCAAATCAGCGGATTCTTGTTTTGATATCACTCATGTGAACTCTTAGTTCCTACCCTGCATGATGTTTTGTGGTGCAGATTAAGAAATGCAATTAGGATAATAATAATGAACAGAAAACAGTTGTGAAAAGAAATATTCAATCGTTCTGCACAATGTGGGTTTCTATCGCTAACTACTCACGTGTCTTCAAGCTCAGAGATGAAATGAGGTGAGTTTCTATGTTTTACGGTGCGATACCGTTCCTGACACCAACCCTTTTGTTTATTTATTTATTTATTTATCGTATGGCTTTTAGTGCCGAGAGCGTCGGAGGACATGTTCGGCTCGCCAGAGGCTGTAGCTGCCTAAAGCGGAGGCCTATAGGGTGAGCTACAAGTTCCGTTCAATTTCAAGTAGTTCCAACTTTTGCTACCAGATGTCACTGATACCTAGTGGTGAACGTTGGAACTTTGATAGGGCGTTCCGATGAAATCTAACCTAGAAATTTGGCTTCACACAAGCTTAGTCTGTGGAAGGATCTTTTACAAGCCATAAATCTATGACATGGGACCGCCAGCTTTACTTCACCTCCGAAGGAAGGCATACTGAAGAATATTAACGCTCTAAAAATTCCTACAACTTAAGCCGGGTTTGAACCCGCTATCTTGGGCACAGCAGTTCAGCAAGCTACCAACTACGCCACCGAAGCCGCTACCCTTTTGATAAGGTTGTATGAGAAATGAAATGAATGTAGACAAAGAGAACAAGGGGATTAAAGGATGAGCCGTGATCTATTAACTAGTACCGTCCTGGCATTTGCTGTAGTTGAGAAAAGGAAGCTCACTTCAACCATTTCAAAAAACGGCCAACTGTTGGGTTCGATCCACTCGTCTCTCGAGTTCGTAGATAGCCTCACTCGCAAGGTCTCGCACGTTAATCCGAGGAGTACCACGCCCGGTTAAAACTCTCTTAAGCTAATAGTAATTGTTTTGAATCGTCGCAGCCACGGTTTTGGATGGACGCGCCTCCTGACACCACGTGATTTCTCAGGCGATAATTCCAAATCGTAGTCACCAGGATTCCAAACTCAGGCGTCCAGGAGTAAGGCAAGTAGCTACGCCACTGCACCATAATCCTTTTGTCCCCTTACACGGATAATAATTCTAAAGTAAAAAGGGAACTGGTTTCCCATGGTTTCCCCACTACTAGTCCAGGAAAATGCTGGGATGGTACCTAACTTAAGGCCACGGCCACTTCTTACAAAAATCCTACCTCAATTTCAAATACACACACTAGTACAGACATGACAGTGACACAGGTTATCAGACAATTTGTATACACCCCAATACACAGGGCTACAGGACCACGATGTCGCAATGCCCCTAAAAATCAACAATAACGGCTACAAATTAAGTAACTCCTGAATGAAGATATGAGACTGTTAAATTTCTTGTCCATCCTTGGAGTGTGCGTCGAGAGACTGAGAGAAGTGACTCGCCTATGTATGTTGTCGAAAGGCGGTGTGGATTGAGGAGCGGCTATCATCAAAATACTGCGATTACTAACTCATACATTTTGGGTCATATATCCTTCCATTTTACTCACCCTCTATTGGACTCTTCTTCGCCCCAAACTAGATTACTATTCCGGTAACAAGCAACATCTTCATAAATTGGACATATTACAGTATCGTTGTCTGAGGATTAGTATGGGAGTCATGAAAACGATTCCCACCAATACTCTACTTCTCGAGGTCTCAGAAAAGGCACTACATATTCGTCGGTAGTACCTTTAGGACAAATATCTCTTGAAACGTACTTATAAACCTGCATACCCTATTGTACTGAAACTCCTATCCCTTTGTCTATTGGTCGCAAACAGAAGCAGACACCGTCCAAACAAGACATACTTCTTTGGCGTAGCCTTACATTTATTTTGGATATATTCCATCAACATTGTGGGGTTTGAAGCCATTTTTCAGTGTTGCCTAAGTAAACAAAAGTTTGGTGCTTTTCAGTCGGTCAACACGAATTCCTGTTGATCGACTGAAAAGCACCAAACTTTTGTTTTAGATTTCACCAACATGAACTTCAAGAACAACAATATCAGCAATCACAGATAAATTCAAGCATATATCACCTTTCCTACTGGCAATGTTTGGACCCCATAAATATTAATATACTTGACATCCAAGTACAGCGTCAACAGTTTGCCCAACAAATAAGCCTTTAGTAGATCTCGAGGCACTGGCCCACTGCAATACAAATTTATACTGATGGGTCAAAGACTTCATCTACAGGCAACTTAGAATGTGCTTTCTAATGCCCCAATACACAGATCTCTCGCATGTTCACTCTACCTTGAGATACCATCTACTGTATTTATTCTGCGAAACTATCGCTGTCTCTTAAGCTCTCGTATATGCTAGATCCTTACAGCCTCTAGAAGTGGTTATTCTCTCTGACTCCCTGAGCGTACTCACCTAGTATAATGCAGCCCAATAACACCCCTCTCATCATTATTTCTAAAAGGACAACTGAATTACGCCACCTTGGATCGTCCATCAATTTCGTGTGGATTCCCGCTCATCAAGGTATCCAACACAACTATTTTGTAGATCTCCTTGCGAAACAAGCTGCACCAGGAAAGCAGCTTTGTAACATCCCTGTCCACCCTTCAGATTTCATCCCACGACTTAGGGCAGACTTGTGCAGTGGACACAGTAATGGTTGCTGTTCAAAATCTCTCAATATCACCATTATTTTAGTATCCAGCCCTATCCTCCAAGTATAACTTGGTTGTCTAAATAGATTGCCAGCCAAAGATACATCACTTCCCTCAACAGAATGAAATTTAACCACGGCAGTTTTACCAGTCATTTATTTCGCTTACATGTACTTACCATTCCGTATTGTTTATGTGGCAACACATCTTTCGGGGACGTCGATCAACTGTTTCTTTGCGTGTGCGAGATTCAGAACGCAACAAGCGAAGTTTTTCAAGAGGATACAGGAGGTGCACCATCATCTTCCAACTTGCATCTCTACCCTACAAGCAATCCAGAACCTAGAGACCTATCCGGCAATAATATATCTGAAGGACACCGAACTTCAATTATAGATGTCTGTGAGTCTCTATCGTTTGTTTTCATCAGTGTGTTCATCTGAATTTCCATGTTTGATTGTTTTTGCAGGTACTCCATACTACTACAGGATGAATACTTCAAATAATGTACAATACGCACAGCTTACATAACAGTGTTGAACCCTATAAAATGTCTGTTGTATTTTTTCATAATGTGGTTGGTTGTATGGTCTAAGCGCCAAACACCATTAATAAAAGAAACAGAGGGGCTATAGATGTTCTCTCACCTAGTGCGGGTCATCAACGCCTTTTAATTCATCCAAACCTGGGCACAATTTATCGCATTACCTTAGTGAGGGGTTTGTACGATCAAACGGCTAGTGGGGTAATATTTTGTTTAAGTTAATTTACAATGGTTTTGTTCTCGTCATTTACAGAATTAAACCCATCATTTGTAGGAAGGAACAAAAATTAATTAAGGGTTTCATGTTCATCCCCTTACCATTTAGGACCATATTAATAATTTGCAGTCTAGTTTTATTTCAGAGGTACCTTTTACATATTTACCGAATTGTCTTGCCTCTCGGACTAGTAGTTTTGTTGCCAACCTGAGACAGAATAATTCCAAATGTACAGGCAGTACGCTTACTCTATTTGCTGAGAAGTAGAAGTCGTGCTAACGAATGGGAGAGTTATAGCTGGCACACGTAGTGGGTGAGCGCATTCGGCTGTACTGATTGACAACTCTCCAGAGAATGCGTGCCGATACCAGAGGAGCTGAATTCGATCATGTTCTGGATATACACATAATTAGATGACGGGTGAAACCATACACTAGACTTGGCTATGGTAAGTTATACATGAATCTAGATTGACCCCAATTAAGGCGATACCTTTAATGACCTCCAGATATAATTACTATTCTGTGACTTATAGGAATGGAATATTTAGTATTCACCCGTTATAATAACAATCATATTTTTAGTGTATGCATATTCTAGTAGAAGGGTTTAAAATCTCACCCGAGTAACGAGAAGAACTGAGGGTGTTCTAGTGGAGAGAGCATACAATAAAACATCGGCGCATTAAAATTAAGACAGATAGTTTTATTGTATTTACCCTGAAGACGTTTTATGCGGGCCATTCTTAATTATGCCTCACAAATGGGGTCCAGTTGTCAAGCATTGATTTAGCACCATTTCTTGGACTTGCAAGTAAGAAGCGCGGTTGTAAAAGTATCACACAACAATTTATTTTCGTAATGATTGATTAGATAGGGAACTATAAATCGATTGCTCACAATGAAACCACATCTTGGAGCTAGCCTCCAACGATAGATCCATGTCTGTCGAGGCATTGCTTCCGTCGTAATGCCTGTTTCAACATTCCTTATTAATAGAACTCTGCTTGCTGGAAGTGCGCACAACCAATGTAACATTCTCATACAGAATGTAGCATTATAAAACCATAAATTCCTTCTCTGGCCATAAAGGATGAATGTAGATGTAGAACGAAAGAAATCTGCAATGGATGGTGGGTCCTGGATTTTCTCCCAGGGAAATTGCCCAAATTTACAGGAACGGAAGTCGCAACTCACGGGTGAGACTTGTAACAGAGCAGTCTGAAGATTCAGCGTCTTCGTCGCGTAAGACACGACGCAACTTGACCAATCTTCTTTCGTAGCTATTGCCATTAACAGTGGTATTATAGAACTAGGCAACACTGAAAAATGGCTTCTAACACTTCAATATTCACAGTGGTTCCACTTGTGACGCACCTCCACCCCATAGATAGTCCAAAACGCCGTCACTGTTGCCTTACAACGGGTACTGGTCATTCGAAACATGCCATACCAGCAAAACTTCAAAACTTCTGTACCACACGGCAGGGATATTCCTATACATCCCCAATATTTTCCTTTAAATTTGCTTTGGTATTGTCCATTAACCTACTAAGTATGAGTTGTACTGCTACAGTCTTCACATGTGGACGACATGCTTTTCCTACGGACGAGAGGCCGCGACATCTCTAGTCTGACATTCACACTAGTTTCTGTGAATTTTCGACGTACCCGCTATTACTACTACTTTTCACCTGGGTATATATTATACTAATTGCATACGGATTCAAACTTGTTTATAACCCAGAACCTTCGACCTTAAACTTAGAACTTAAAAATTCCTACAAGAAATGAGTTTTTAGTCAAATGATGCAAACAATAAGTAGATTCCAAGATGTCTGTTTCCAGTTTAAAGTGGAAAATCTCTTAAGAACCGATAACATTAACTCGCCAAACGTTATAGGGAATAATAACTGGCGTAATGATACAAGTATGTAATTATTATTGTTATTATTATTTCATGTACAGTGGGCCTACATATAACACATTGCTGGTACATTACGCCATAATTATACAGGCTTCAGGGAACCGAAGTATAGTTACTGAAGCAGCTATTTCTAAGCTGGAAAGTCGAAATCGCTAATCATAAACTTCCGGGCGATTCGGGTTGTTGAGAGAACTACTGCCTTTTGCGTTAGTTTGTACAGTAGAGTATCCATATCGAGTTCCTCAAGCCCTTGGAGCAATGTACTTGGATTCACGCCCTTGCTGGGGACAATGATAGGTATGGTATTGAACCCGCTGAGCTAAGGTTCATGTGATATTTTTCATGACAACACATTTATGATGGGATATACTACCTTTGTAACACACCCAGAAAGCTACGAAAAGCTGAGAGCTTATACAATTCTCTTTGGAGTAGCGAAGAATCGCACTTTTGACTTTGGTGAAGTCTGCTAATTATTTATCTGAGGTCTTATTAATCATTTTTATCTTTCTACGAGACTCAGAATATTCCATTTCGTCATTCAGTATTATTGAAACATTTTGGAGAATGTTTTTTCACTTTAAGGTATGGTAATATGATTGCAGATACGCAAATAGGAATGTAAGTAGTCGATCAACGACTTAGTTTGACGACTTGATTCCACGAGGAACACAGTTCCGTACACTACGTCTTGAGAATCCGCCCTGTTGAGTCGTGTTATAATACCCGTCGTGTTAGACGTGGGAAATGTCCGCTTTTTAGCGAGGAATCTTTATCAAGTGCCATCGAGCACAATTGTATTGCGAATCACAGTTGTTGATGTGTAGTGATCAGCACGAATAGTAAAGTGAACTTATTTGGCAAGTATTGTGAATTTACGATAATTCTATAGCACCACATTTTTATACCCACGTGATTTGTGGAGGGCCAAGAGCCTGGTGCGAAATATACAGGTAAATGTGATATTGCTACATTAGACAAGTGTTATATTAAAAATACATTGTATATAAATTGCTACGGTGGATTCATCCATAAGAAAACGACGCCTATTTCACGGATGCCACGTGATTGCCAAAGTAGCGTCTGCGCACGTGTGAAACCGCAGATCAGTGCATGGCCATTTATTAATGATATCTGCAAAGTGTAGAGGCTGTGTTACCAGATATATGTTTAAAGCCTGTGATATCTACGAAGCATACCGTAATTTTCAAATAATAATGCACTACATGATGTCTAATATTACCGACCACGTGTTCGACATTTACAACACCATGTTCGAGTCGGAGATAATGGGCTAAGTACCATTATGGTATGAGGGAGATGTCTCGGACGGAACGAGCATGATTATGGAACTTCAAGAACGTCGAACGAGAAGGAAGGAATCGAGGATGCCTTTCCTAGGCATGTCCAACCCATTCACGATGTCAACTACAGGGACAGACCGAACCCTGGTCTTTGGGAGAGCCAAGATGGAAGTTCTGATAAGGACGATGCCAATCCTGAAAGCCAGAGGTGCTTTTGTTCAACCCTTGTCGTTGGACAGAGAGCTAAGTGTGGGCTCCTTCATATCGTGAGTTTGTACAACCCTTGTTTGTTCTAGTCATTGGTGGTATAGTTAGATTAGTGTAGATTGTAAATCAGCCGATCTTAGTGACAGCCATTTCATAGGTAGGGAATGTAATTAGTTTAATTTGATGTCATTTATTTACAGTGATTGTGAGTCACCCTTGGGTTTGATATTTTGTTCAACCCTGGTGCAACCTGATGGACGTCATAGGACGCCAATTTCTGTCTATTGCTAAACGTGACTGTAGTCATTTCGAGGCTACTTTGTTTAACCCTATCTGGGGTGATTTTCAAGTCTTAGCAGACTCTTGTTATGGCAATCTGATGCTATGGTCATGATTCTTTAACTGCACTTTTTTCAGCCAGTCAATGTTACGCCCCTGTCTTCATTAGAGTAGTCGTATCATTTGGGTAATCGACTGTAATTACCAGTTTTGTAACTGCATTTATATTTCATTCGAGATTTGCTCAGAAGCCATCCAGGTCAAGTGTGGACCTTACTAGTAAAAGGGACGTTTCGTTGTAGCCTAGCATCGAACCCTATTCCCAACGTATCATTAAGCAGATCCAGCAGAGTGGAGTTTGCGCCATAATATTGTTTTGTTAGTGTCAAGTGTGATGACACGTGATTTATTTGATGTTTGATACAAGTACCTAATGAATTGTTTTATCTTTGAGAGCAGAGAGCTCCACTAATGAGTGACATTGCTATCTTTTAAACGTCTTTGTTATGAAAGACAGAGTTATATGTTTGTATTTAGCTTTATAGCGTGCTTTTAATGCACACATTCTTCGAGGTTTATAACCTATGGTAAAGGTATTATTATGAGGTCAGTTTTACAGTTATTTACTTGCTTAAACTGCCGGCCCAGTCAACGTGTTGTGTCATACAGTACAGGGAGCCTGTGGCTTGCTGTGACACGAACAGGTTTTTGAATATTTCCCAGCGCCCGACTGAGAGCGCTTGCTTCTAAGTGAGACAGACTGATGTTAACATAGGACAGAATGCTTGTAGCATTCATTTGTTTTTCATTTCATTGATAGCTCATGGAACCCAGTGTCCACTTCTGTGTCTGAGCATATGTTCTGTAGATTGTCATTTGTTAGTTAAACGCCTTTTGTGTGTACCGTTGTTTCGACGAGTACAGTTATGTCAGGTTTCTTATAGTATGTTGGAGGCTAGCCCCGTGAAGGAGGTTTTTCATGTATGAAGGTATTTTGTGTACCATGTCCGGGACTGTTCCCGTGGACCAGATATTTAAGGAGGGTAACTGATGTGTCCAGGCCCGTCCCAGAGTTATTGAACGCGAGCTGTGCGCCACTGGTAACTTGTGTTATTGTGTGTCCGAATTGTTATTGCTCGTTGATTGTATTCCGACTTTTGAGTCGAGGCTTTTTGGCAGAGATGATCTCAGGGAGACGCTCCGTGCCAAGGCTTGTCAGCTATTATTCACCATAAACCAACGATAATCTAAACCGACATCTTAATAATAAAACGCATAATTTTGATAAACAAAATATAACTAACGAATCCTTTCTATTTAACCTTGTTCATTTGCATTTGGAACCTGCTGACATAGCCGAGCTAATGAAGGTATTTCCTGGAGGAAAGAACTTGAGGGAAGCTGACACTTTTTGTTGCGACTGAAGCTTGCTCGAACCTTTAGTTCGTAGCTCGTGGAGCGCAGGCCATACGATGTTAGACGTAGTCTTCACTACGCAGTCGTCACCGTAATTACACACGTTAAATGACTATGGCTTACAAACAGTAAACCAAGGCGTAGGCAGGCTTTGAATAAAACTGTGGTCTTGTATTTATTTATTTGTTGATATAAAAGTGTACGAATCCTCTATGTTACCCTTTTGTGTGCTGATTAGCACCTAGTTCGTAAGAATGTCTTAGATGTTTATTTTTATGGCTTGTCACATAGCTTTGATTGTAATTGTTTGATATTACGGACGTCACCGCCATAAATTTTGTAATTAATTGATAGGACTTAGCTAGATGAATTAATATTAAATGTAAATGTGGAGATGGTATCATCCTAACTTAGATTTGTTTTGCTACCCTGTTAAATGTAAATTCCGATATTAGCTTGATCTTGTAACTTGACCTAGGGTTTTTCGTCGTACCATTTTCCTAGTGTTGCTGTTGTTGCTTTATTATTGTGAGACAGATCATTCGCGAGGGTTTACTGTAACTTCTCAGGTAGGGACCTGCTCTTTATTTTTGATTATTTATTAGCTTGCGGGCAAGCCTCCGTGGCTTAGGCGGCAGCACGCCGGCCTCTCACCGCTGGGTCCGTGGTTCAAATCCCGGTCACTCCATGTGAGATTTGTGCTGGGCAAAGCGGAGGCAGACAGGTTTTTCTCCGGGTACTCCGGTTTTCCCCGTCAATATTTCATTCCAGCAACACTCTCCACTAACATTTCATTTCATCTGTCATTCATTTAACCATTGCCCCAGGGAAGTGCGACAGGCTTCGGCAGCCGGCACTGTTCATATCCTCGCCGCTAGATGGGGGCTTCATTCATTCCGTTCCTGACCCGGTCGGAGACTGGAAGCAGGCTGTGGATTTTTTTATTAGCTTGCGGATTAGCCGATAGAAATCCTCCGAACTAGGATAGGGGTTTGTTGACTTAACAATAAATTTTCACGATGTTTTACATAAGCCTGGATGTTTCCTTTCTCAGTCTAGCTTTTAAGGTGAACCTTTCCTTAGGCAGTCTATGACCTTTCGTCACCATGTACCACAATCCCCGTGGACGATAGTTTCTCGTGCCGCTTTGGCCTATTTGGAAGTTCACCTGATCCTCTCGGCAGTTAGGTCCGGCGGATGAGATGTTAGGGAAATCATTGCGGTTGTTGGCTGTCCTGGCAGCTCCTCTGACGGGCTCAGTATTTACCCGTTGTACAGGGTATTGCCTTTTGATAGAGCCAACCAACTCACTATTTTCGCTGATCTTCTTAATGTGCTTTTATTGGAGATCCTTGTTGTTAGGAATCGCAACATTAGTCAACGTGGTTTGCTGACAACCACCAGGTGTGGCTTGTTGTGTGATACTGATTGATGAGTCAGAATAGTTCGTCCCCGATACAACTTGTATTCATTGTTTTCAAGAACACTCTCTGGCTGGCATTGGTATTACGGAACTTTCTTTCCTTTTAGAAGCTGAAACTTATCAGCCCACTCCTGTTGCAAGATTTTAGTAACTGCATCATGCCTTTGTTTGTGCTCTGTTGCCAGGAAATGCCTACAACCAGATGCAATATGCTGTATTGTATCTGACTCTTGACAACCATAGTGGCACTTATCATCTGCTATAGCAGGGTCTTTTGAAATGAACTTGAGGCAGTTCCTTGTAGGAATGACCTAGTCTTGAATTGTAAGCATACAACCTTCAGTTTCTGGAAAGATCTGTCCTGAAGTGAGCCAGTAGTTTGATGCAGTTATTTATTAATAGGTACTGTTACAGTTATGCAAAACCCGGTAGTAACAGGGAATTTACATGCTGTATATCTCAATTTGTCCCCATAATGTCTCTGTGTTCCCTGAATGCAACATTTAATTTCTTCTTGAAAACTTTTAAACTGTTAGGAAAAGGTCTAAGACATCTTCAGGTAACTCATTCCATGTCTGAATACCCCTGTTTATAAATTATTACTTAGCTAAGTTTGTTTTTGAATGATGGGCCTAATTTTGTATTCGTGATCTCTCCTACCCATATAATCTGGCTCGTTCATTCTGTTTCGCAATTAATTCCATGCCGGCTGCCCTGTGTATGCATTGCACATCTCCTGGAGTCTTCTTTTATGTCTTCTGCTGTGTAGGGATTCACAACCCAATGACTTTAACATGTCAGAGACATGCCAGTTTGGGAGAATTTCCCAAGGACGAATCTTGCAGCTTCCCTTTGCACCATCTCCAATTTGTTCGTTAGAGTTGATTGGTAGGGCTCCCACACACTCGTAGCTTATTCCAAAATTGGTCTCACAAGACATTTGTAAGCCAATTCTTTGTCCTGAATACTGCTACCCTTCATGTTTCTCATAACGAAGTATAACGACTTTTGCGCCTTATTAGCAACGCTCTCAACGTGCTCACCCCAGTATCACCTTTTATTTATGGCAATTCCAAGATAGCTGCATGACTCCACTCGTGAAATAATTTTGTTTCCTAATTTATAATCAAATATTGTCCTTTTTCTGCTGTTAGTTTAAGACAGACATTTACTTTTTTCTGCACTTATCCTCGTGTCATTTCGTATAACCCAGCATTCTATGCGTTCCAAGTCTTCTTGGAGGAGCGCAGTGTCAACTTGATTTATGACTTTTCTATATATTACATAGTCGTCAGCGAATAGCCTGACGTCCAATGTAACATATTCTGACAGGTCGTTTATACATAGAAACAACAATGGCCCAACTACACTTCCTTGTGGAATTCCAGATGTGACTTTTGTCTCTTTCGAAAATACTCCCCCAACTTTGACTGTTGGGGTTCTGTTTTGGAGAAAGTCCCGGATCCAGAATACCACTCTTGCATCAAGACCCAAATTTGCAAGCTTGTGTAACAGGAGAGCATGTGGAACCATGTCAAAACCTTAGCTAAGTCAATGATTACACTGCCCACTTGGCCTCCTGTGTCCATGATTTCTGCTATATCTTGATAAAACCCCACTACCTGTGATTCACATGAATATCCATTCCTGAATCCGTGATTTCTATCATACAACCAATGTGACCCAAAGGAGTTGGGTTACACCCTATTTCCAACATGGCGACCATCCGAAATATTTATACGGTTCTCAGTATCTATGAATCTATGACAGCAATCAAACTGAAATAGTTTATGTTCATAGAGACTATGAACAATGAACATAAGTTCACCTACGGGACTTTCAATAACCTGTGTGAGCACAAATCCAACATGGCGGCGACGCAAAATATAAACATTTAAATGGACGTTTCTCGCAATTTAACCATCCGAGCGAAGGAAAACTTGGTACGGTAAATGCTTATACATTTTTTAATCCACTGGCATCTAATTTATTTCAATTTGTTTTATAACCACAAGATGGCAGCTGTGTGAAATTTAAAAATCTGGTTATCATTTCTTGTGTCCTTACTGTACCCGTTCGTCCTGGGGATGCGATGACCCATCTGCTATAACATCGCATTCCTGGAGTTCCAGGACAGAGCGGAGTTAAATGAACCTCTAGTCAAATAAGGAATGTGTCGGAAATTCAGCTGAGTTATCGAAAAAGCAGTGGGTAACACGAGACAAAGTATCTCTAGGGTCATTACGGGCTTAAGTTTGATAGAAAATAATGCAAATATAAATGGGCGCCATCAACTGAACTCCTAGCAAACCACCTCCTTTCCGGTTAAGCCTTACTCAAGACAAGGAAAGAAAAAGGAAAATCACATCATCATCAGATCACAACTAAGATAAAAACAAATTTATTTCACTATGATAGTCAGACAGACATTTTAAATATACCTCCTACCTGAGAGTATGGTCGAATGCCAACGTTAAATTGTCATTGTCCAAAAATCGAACCATCTCTTTTCTAATCAAAAATTATTTCATCCACATAGAACAGAAAAATCTCTAAAGTTCTCTTGGGTTCTCAGGATCACTGTAGCACTATGTCTTTCGTCACTGACATTTGTGAAACCTGAGACCTAATTTCTCTTTAATTTAACATCATCAATGTGGATTTGAAAAAGTTATTAATCTCTCTAAACATACACATATTATAATCACATATATTAAACATCACGTAATTTATGGCTTGCATGGCATAATTTAAATGTTGAACATGTTAGTCAAATGCTCCTAAACATCGAATAATTAATTTACACTATTTACATTGTCATTCATAATTACTTGTTCGTGAATTACAGAAAATTCACGGCTCATTGGCCATCGTTATCATCATCATCAAAATTAAACATTCCTCACATTAATTCTCATCTCAAAATTCTACATATTCCTGTCAGAATCATTAATTCATCACCATTTAATCATTTAAATCCTCAACTCAAGTTGCAATTCCTCAAATTATATCTCAATTAAATTTATTTAATTCCATATAAATTCATTAATCATCAGCTTCCTTAATAAATTATAACCTTCTACTTCAGTTATTCATCATCTATCCAATCGTCTATTAATTTATTTAAATCAGTTTATTTAATTAATCTTTAATTCATCCACTTATTTAATTCATTGATTTATTCCAAAATTTAATTTATCAAATAATTTAAATTTCATTCTTCTGGTTATTTAGATTTTCATTATTTCATCTAGTCATTCTGATTTTTATTTCATTAGGTCAGATCATTAATATGTTTAAATTTCAGATTATTATTTCATTAATTATTATTCGCAGAAAATCTTGTATTATCAACTTTATTTATATGTTTAATTTCCTAACAAATTGTTTAATATGGTTTATAGAACGTTGTCTTACAGTTTTATCACTTCCAAGTTATATCACGTATTTAATTTATCATGCCAAAAAATATTATTTCCTTCACGACATCACGTTGAATCTAACTATCCACAACGACATTATATTTCCTCAATTCTTCAAATATAACATTTGAATACAACAATTATTCCACAAAAACTCCATAAATATTCAGCACATACAGCATGAATCTCAACAATTACGCTAGACTGGGTTCGACAACCTCATGTCTGCTTCAAAATACATTAGCAACATTGCAACTATCACTTGGCAACTTCCACAAAATGCCTATCACAAACTTCACTTAACCCTGTTGCATGATCTACAAAAAATATATAACTGGCTTCAAATTATCAACGCACACAATCTCCAATAACTGTAATTACTCTGATCACATCTAGACAACTTCTTAAACAATTGGAAAAATATTACCTCAGTAATTCAATATTTGCTTTCAAATAGCATAAATTCTCTTACAATTCTCATAATTCACATCACAGAAAAACACCAATGTGCTATAATCTCTCATATCAACATCTGCAATACTGATCTGCCTTAAAATAAATCTGACCATTAATGATTCATCTTACAAGATTCAATTACTTTAAATCCTTCTCAAAGGTATCAAACACTATTATAAAAATCATCAAAAGCATCAGCTGTAACAGCTGTTAAACTGAAATTACTCTCAAAAGAGTATAGCCACAAAATATTGGATTGGCAAACAAGAATTACTAAATGTAACCCTGCTGACATTTATCGTTACTTTATTTAACAAAATTTCAACTGATATGTGACTAGTAGTTCCTTGTTTGATTCACTTACAATCTCATGTACACTCGGATGATAAAAATGAGTCCCTCTATGGCAAGTAAGATGAGTAACCACCGTACAGTCGTATAAATACGAAAGACCTCGCCTCGTCGACTAATCATGATAGTGCCCTAAACGATGGGTAAGATGAGTAGCCACCATACAATCGTATAAATACGAAAGACCCCATCTCGTAGACTATATGAGTGAATGTACCAGATAGGAATCAACAAGTTTCTAGTTGTCATATAAAAGTGATGTTCATTCACTAAAGTGAATAACTTCTTAATATCTCCAAACAATCCAATGAAAAAATCCCTACTGATGAATAATACACACTCGCTAGTATGCAATGAACTGACGATGTAAATTTTAGATAATCAATTGCAGATCACGAGTTCGAAATACTCGTTACACAAAAAAAACTATTCATGAAAAATATCCTTGCTGGAAAAATGTCTAAAAGACCAAACATCTGCTTAATAAAGCCAACCAATGGTGAGAATTTCGTATAATGATGCCTGCCATATCATATGGTCACGCCATATTCTAGCAAAAATTCGAAGCATATAAAGTCAAACCATGTCTAAATAATCGTATCACTCCTATTAGAAAAATATACATGTGTGCCCAGTATTCATGAAAATAATCGTATCAGGTAGTTATAACTCTTACAGTACCTTTTCATAATCAGCTGTTATTAAATTTCCAAGATCGTCGATTTTCCCTATATAATGAATTTCTCTAAAGATCGGCGTGAATATCATTCCATCCATGAAATGACGATTGCCTTCAAAATCCCAAGTGAATCAGCTGGTGGACCTCCTCTCGTCAGGAATCGAATCCATCGCTCTGCGGTGCCATCGCGTCTCTATCTGCGTTTACTCCGACATGATGAACTTCTGGTTACCCATAGCGGATATTGTCCAAATCCTCACGAAAAAGTTCATGGAAACAGCGGACCACTATTCCTCTTCTACGTTTCGCCACTGTTCCATTAAATGTTCAGTTTGAGTGTCGAAAGTTCAATCTCCAATAACTGATAAGTCTCACTTTCGTAAAATAAAATTTTATATGAGAGTGTCTAAGTTTATGAAACAACCTGTAGTTGTGTTCATATTCGGTAATTCATAAAACTGCATAAGAAATAATTTCATTAATGCACGAGCTAATGTTCATCAGTGCATATGCTTACAACATTCCGTTTGCTTGAAATTGTTAATTGTACTTGGAATGCGTTATGAAATGCATAGTCGTAATGTTATTCAGAAAAACTGTGTTCAGACTGCGTTGAAATGCAGCTTAGAATAAAGTTCTCCAACTACTCGCAATGCTGTTCTAACATCCCGGCCGCCTATGCTTGCTTGCTCGGCAAGTCCGCCCGGTTTATTGACCTGCTTGTCGTTCGCCGCTCGGTGATGTTGAAACTGTCGCCTTCACTTTGCCGTGACAGTTTCGGTTCGCTACGCGACCTTCACCATGCGTTTGGCTTGCGCTACTGCTCGACCCTCCTTGCTCGGCTCACAGAGCTCCACTGAATGTGTCCGCACTGTCTTCTTCCTTATCTGCCTGGCGCAGACACGTGGCGTTCACCCCACCACTATGCTCTCGCGTCACAATTATAATCTCGAACCCTCATCATCTCGGCTATTCCGTTATAAAATAACTTAAGGGTTATCTAACTTCCTTAAAATTATTACCACATATAATGCATGTTATATCTTTTCTTCTAAGATGTTTAAATACCATATTCCATATAGATCTTAATAAAGCTTCATAATTCTATCCATAATTCCATCTTCTTACAGATGTCAGTGCCTTCTTGATCCTAGACCTACTACGTCATCCTGACATTCCTCTTGACTCGATCTGGGCGCTATCTTTTCTTAACTCTTCCCAAAACCTCAACTACGGATTAATTTCTGCTGGCGTAGCCGATATCCTCAACTAGTTATCGGGTACATCACCATGCGATTGAAGTTTGAATACTACACCTACACAATAGTGCTATAGTACATAACTGTAAAGCCTACATATATATCTAACATTGCGAACATCCGAAACATTTTGACGGTTCTCAAAGTCTACGAATCTGAAATTTTGCATGTTGATAGAGGCAATTATAAAGCCTCCGTGGCTTAGGTGGCAGCACGTCGGCCTCTCACCGCTGGGTCCGTGGTTCAAATCCCGGTCACTCCATGTGAGATCTGTGCTGGACAAAGCGGAGGCAGTCAGGTTTTTCTCCGGGTACTCCGGTTTTCCCTGTCACAATTTCATTCCAGCAACACTCTCCACTCTCATTTCATTCATCAGTCATTCTTTTAATCATTGCCCCAGGGGAGTGCGACAGGCTTCGGCAGCCGGCACAGTTAATATCCTCGCCGCTAGATGGGGGCTTCATTCATTCCATTCCTGACCCGGTCGGTCGACTGGAAGCAGGCTGTGGATTTTTTTCATAGAGGCAATTAACAAAAGTATGATATATGAAAATATGGCTGTATAGTTCTTCACGGAACTACTTGTTTAGCCTATTTTCATTGTACTGTACCCTATATATCTGGATGATCCACCAATATCCTCCGGCTGGAAATAATCTGGGATTGTAGCATCTTGACGCCCCGGCTAAAAATGACATGGTGCCACTTGGCGAAAACACTCAGAATAAGGGACAGGTATTTTCTCAAACGGAATGTGCTGCAGTATCTAACTACAGAACAGTAGGGTTATCTAACTACTTAGGATAAAGAAAAATAACTCTATACAAATCTCGGGCGTAAGGATACGGATTAGGTCCCTCGGGAACTTCCACCCTACAGCACATTCCTCTACCATCTAACTACATAATGCCAGTTTCCTATAAAACAATCAGGAAATCGTCAACACAAATCCGTCTATTAATTTAAAAAATAATACACATCTCGTGTCACCGAGCTTTGATTAAATGCTCTCGAAAATAAACCATGAAATAAAATATATGATTAAGCGTCATTAATCCATATTCAAGTACAAATTGTTTAGCTAAGAAACCGTAAAAATTGTTACGTGTAAGCTTACATAAGCTTCTATACAGCGAACAACTGCTGTTCCCTAGGTGACGGGAGTTTATAACAAGAAAAATGTTATAAGTTCAAAATTTAAATAATCCCAAAAATTAATGACGTTACCCATGACGTAGATCTCCGTCATTACAAATACTAATCATTACTCTATACAATTCATCTCCCGCACCCTAATATTAATATTTCTTCCCCTAAGAAGCGCAAAATCTCTACACAAAGTTTAAAGGTTTAAATTTAAAATATAAAACACTCCTAAATCTATTTATGAATTTATCTGAAATACATTTAATATAACATTCTATACAATGCAAATAATCACGTCGTAGTTCGTCAATTACTTACTTAGAAATAAAATATTTACAACACGTTCGTTCCTTTCTCCCGACAATACAACATGTAATTGTCCTTCCACATTACTTCTAAATCTCAACGGGCTTCAGAAAAATATTACTTCACTCTACTTAGTCTTATTTGTGTTTTACGTTAACATCTGGGATTCCATAATCCATACAATTAATTAGAGACTGGTTCAAAATCCTCCTTCAACTTATCTGTTCGTGTAATAAAAATACTTAATAAAAATACACATTTCCACTCGTTGAATAATTACCATAAATGACAAACATTAGGATAAGAACCATTTACTAGATCTCAGTTTACTCTCAGCTTCAACAAAGATCCATGAAACCCCATAATTTCTATCAGATTTAACTTCATACAGGATCCCCAGTCCTGAGAATTTCAAGGAGTTTCAACTCTATTGAGACTATTTCAATAACATCCACAATTACTAAACTTCCGTAACAATTCTCTTATAACTTCTTACTTTCATGAAATACATGCGTCTGTCCCTACAGACATTTCCTCAAAAATAGATCAATGGCTATACACTGGCTTTTTGTCTCACAACAAATACCTCCGTCTACAACGGGAATAATAAATCTCATCCATCGAGATATTTCGCAAACTTCCATAACATTTCTTTCTCTACACTTTCCAACAATAAACTCTTCTTTCAGTCATCACAATCTTAATGAACATATAATAAAAATACTGGTTCTCTCCCTGCCTCAATTTAATAGGTAATGCGATAAAATGATAATCTTTAAATAAAATCTTATTTCTTTACTTCACTCACATTTCTCAAAATTCTTTCAACAAACTGTAACATTTCTTACATTTCATCATTACGTTATTTCTTACTTCAAAATATGCTCTCGTTCGCATCTGTTAAATCCACATTATAATACGTCACAAATTCTTTCTTTACTGTCTGTTCAACAAATTCTAATACTTTCAAAAAACCATTACTTACAAACTTTCTTCACTAAATTCGTTTCATTATTTCTCAGTTCGTGACTTTCTCTAGATCTCTACAATAGATCTTTCGTAATTACATTCTTTGACATATACTTCCTTTCACATACTTGGAAAACATTTCCATTATTACATTTATTGATAAAACATAGATATCGTTCGATTTAATACACGTTTGAACTTTACAATAACAATTCTGAACAAACTATAAAATCCTGAGCTAAAGTATAAAATCTGAATTAAACTATAAAATCTCCCTTCAAATTTCGAATATCGCAAAAATCGAAAATCGAAATGAAAAATCCCTAAAATTCCGAAGTCGTCGAAAAATACTATCAAACATCCGCATGATATTTTTACAAATATAACATTGAAAACTGCAAGAAACTAATAAACAATATAGAAAAATGGCATTCAACAATAGTTGTCGGATATTCAAGATCTACAATTCTAAATAGTGGGATATTTAGCGTTGGTCCTTGGACTACCTTGTGCTGGGTTAGAGTTGACATGAAGTGGACTCCCTTTGGATACCCATTAGAAACGGAATGTTTCTAGCGGCTTAAGACTGCGTGGTGGTCAGCATTCTTGTCCAAATCTCCCTCCGAATATCTCGTGCGGTCAGGTACTGGGATTCGAACTCGATCATCATCGTGCTGTCTCCTCCTTCCGCCAATGACACTTCTGATTGAGATGGGATAGCCCTTTCTCTCTTCGGCACCGGGTAATTCCCTGGTTGCCCTCGTACATGAATAACTTGCAGTCTTCTTCCCCCATAGTTCCCTGTAGATCGTCATTTGAGATGGTAAAATGACTGATGATTGCAGACTTTCTATTACGGGAGATATGAGATGTTAATCTCCCCCGAGATGTTGATGTTAAGTCATTTCGGATGTTCTTGATGCCATCATGGCGTTGTTCCCATAATTGTTTAAGCGTTCATCACGACGCCTGTAGAATCTTCATGAAATTCCTCCCTCAACCTTTGAATTTTTATCATCTTGAAGCTGTAGCTTTGTCGTATAAATTTACTATTGTTTCCTCGCTGAATATCTATGTTAATATTACATGCACATTACTGAGTGCCTTCGATGAATAATTCTATCTCTTTCGTTCAACTTGGAGACTAGTTCGTTGTAACGTCCTTCTACTTCGAAGTCGTAGTTGATAAGAGCCTCGCTTCATCTCGTCTTTTCTCCGCGTCTCTTTTCCAAAAACCGCGTCCTTTTCAATCCATGGCTCTGATTGGTTGCTTATATTAATTGATCAAACTTTTCATTAATAACTTAAGAACTCGTCTGTAATTATATTCAATCGTTCTTAATTATCATTTAACACTCTTCATGTTGGTTTAATGTAATAACTTTGTCCTAGTAATTGAAAATCCACAGCCTGCTTCCAGTCTCCGACCGGGTCAGGAATGGAATGAATGAAGCCCCCATCTAGCGGCGAGGATATGAACTGTGCCGGCTGCCGAGGCCTGACGCACTCCTCCGGGGCACTGATTAAATGAATGACAGATGAAATGAAATGATAGTGGAGAGTGTTGCTGGAATGAAATTTTGACAGGAAAAACCGGAGTACCCGGAGAAAAACCTGTCTGCCTCCGTTTTGTCCAGCACAGATCTCACATGGAGTGACCGGGGTTTGAACCACGGACCCGGCGGTGAGAGGCTGGCATGCTGCCGCCTAAGCCACGGAGGCTCTGTCCTAGTAATTATATATGTTAATTACTCTGTTGGTAAAAGCCTCCGTGGCTTAGGCGGCAGCACGCTGGCCTCTCACCGCTGGGTCCGTGGTTCAAATCCCGGTCACTCCATGTGAGATCTGTGTTGGACAAAACGGAGGCAGACAGGTTTTTCTCCGGGTACTCCGGTTTTCCCTGTCAAAATTTCATTCCAGCAACACTCTCCACTATCATTTCATTTCATCTGTCATTCATTTAATCATTGCCCCAGAGGAATGCGTCAGGCCTCGGAAGCCGGCACAGTTCATATCCTCGCCGCTAGATGGGGGCTTCATTCATTCCATTCCTGACCCGGTCGGGGACTGGAAGCAGGCTGTGGATTTTCATTTTTCAATTACTCTGTTGGTGTTAATTTTAATAGGCGGCTTCCCATTGGTCATGGTCGCGTGTCGGTCTCGCGTCGGCTTCCTCTTTTTTCTCTTGCCACACGCTTAGTTCCTCTCCCCATTCTTTTTCACTCGGGCGTCCTCGTGACTGCTCGGGTTCTTAGTCATCCTAGCGAAGCTTGTTCCGAGTCCCCTTGCGACTACTAATTTGTTATTGGCCGGCCGAATTAACTCAGTTAATTCACTCTCTAACCAAACCAGTTTTGTGTTCGCTTCGAGCATAGATAAATTTTAACATGGTCTAATTTAGAAAACTTTCCACTACTTGTATAATTCTCTGTCTCCTCTCCCCAAACGCGTACAGTACGAAAAAAATAGGTTGTTGACATCACCATTTGTCCGTGTGTGTTTGTGTGCGTGCCCCACCCTAATAACTTCTAAAGGGCAGAACGATTGCAATGAAACTCGGTAGGGTCATAGCACCGTATCGGCCAACCCCGATCGTGCCCTTAAAATTTTATTACGTCTCACCAATCCTACATGGCGGCTGTGCAAAATATTTCACGAGCATTCAATATCTCCGAAACTATTACCGATATCACCCTGAAATTTCGTACGGTGATAAAGAGCACAACTGGAAGTTCACATATGAGACTTTCAAAACCCTGGTAACTATAAAACCAACATGGAGGCCAAGTGAATTTGAGACTTTTAAATAGACAGTTCTCGCGATTTAATCATCCAAACGCAATGAAGCTTGGTACAGCAAATGTTTATACGCATTGTAATGCA
This sequence comes from Meconema thalassinum, assembly GCA_946902985.2. NCBI lineage: Eukaryota > Metazoa > Arthropoda > Insecta > Orthoptera > Tettigoniidae > Meconema > Meconema thalassinum. The sequence continues at coordinate 1,429,737,489 of OX336389.2, read as the reverse complement.
CTGGCATCTAATTCAGTTCAATTGTTTACATAACTTCTAGATGGCGGCTGTGCGAAATATTTCACCGGCATTCTATATCTCCGAAACTATTAATGATATCACTCTGAAATTGTGTACGGTGATAAAGGGCACTACTGCAATTTTATGTAGGTACATTTTAAAAACCTGTAAGGTAAAAGCGAACATGGTGGCCAAGCGAAATTCAAACATTTTAATATACTTTTCTCGCGATTTAACCATCTGAGCGCAGTGAAATTTGGTACAGGAAATGTTTATAACACATTGCAATACACTGGTTTCTAATTTAGTTCAATTGTTTACATAGCCTCAGGATGGCGGTCGAGCAAAATTTTAAAATTAAGTTTGTATTTCATGTGTCGTAATCATGCGATCGAAGTGAAAGTTTGAATAATAAACCTACGCAATAATTGTCATTTAATGGTACATAACTCTATGGCCTACACATATAACAATCCAACAAGGCGACCATCTGAATTATTTAGACGGTTCTCAATATCTACGAATCTTTTACAGCAATCAAACTGAAATTCTTTATGTTCATAGAGGCTATGAACATAAGTTCACCTATAGTTCTTTCAATAACCTTGTGAGCTCAAATCCAACATGGCGGCGACGCGAAATATAAATATTTAAATGGACGCTTCTCGCGATTTAACCATCCGAATGCAGTGAAACTTGGTACGGTAAATGCGTATACAAATGTTAATCCACTGGCATCTAATTCATTTCAATTGTTTTCATAACCACAAGATAGCAGCTGTGCGAAATTTTAAAATCTCATGTTCACTTCTTGTGCCCTATAATGCGATTGAAGTTTGAATACTACACCTAGACAATAATCATTATGTAATAGTACATAACTCTAAGACCTACATATATAAAAATTCAATATGGCGACCATCTGAAATATTAGACGGTTCTCAATATCTACGAATCTATTACGGCAATCAAACTAAAATTTTGTATGTTGATAGAGGCAATTAAAATAAGTAGGATATATGAAAATAGGTTTTAGGTCATCACGTAACTACTTGTTACATCAAGCATTCGATGGGTTTGCTTTTTATACCTACTGCCAGGTTTTTTGTTTTAAGCCGACCCTAACATAGGATACAGAAGATGTTGGCAGCCACCCGTCCCAGGTCAGACGCTACCATTGTCGATTTAAATTTACGAGTTCCCCGTCTCCTAGGCAGATTGCCTTCTCTGCGTCTCAGGAGTCTTGCTGGAGGGATTTGGGGCTGCATGGACACGGGCGCCATTCCCTGAGTGAAGCTGTCCCAACGAGAGTCTCCACCCCCAACCCATTTATTATTATTGTTTGTATCATTATTATTAATATTATTATTGTTTATTTTTTTGGCATCATTAACACGGCAGATACCGGTTACATTTTATATTACAGCCTGGTTCGGCCTTAGCAAGGAACCATCTGTACTGAAATACAATGTATGTAAATTATAGGAACCACACATTACATTAATTTCGTGTCCGGACTCTTCACGAGTCTCCCTCATTTATAGAATGAGCTAAATTTCCTTCTGAATCATCTTCGATCCTTGCTGAGTGTTCGGTGAGTGTATTGTCACCAAGGAACTTCCTGACAATATGGCAGGTGTTTAACAGAACTGCCTTCTGTAGTTCAATATATATCTGCGGGTGTAGATTCAATATTGATAGACTACTGTGGAGAGTTTTGGGTATAACACCAGTACACGATACAATTAATGGGATGGTAGTCACCGACTCAAGTTTTCACATCTGCTTTATCTCAATTGCCAGCTCTGTGTACTTAGATATTTTAGTGGCAGCTGTTGTTTGAATGTTTTGAGTGTTGGGACATGCGATATCTATCAGTAATGCCTCTCTGTGTTCTTTATTGGTGACAATGATATCTGGCCGGTTTTTACTGACTGCAACATCTGTCACAACTCCTCTGTCCCAGTAGAGCTTGTGTGTGGCATTTCGAGTACTGCAGATGGTGTGTATTTCCAATAGGGGACGGAGCTTTGAAGAAGTTTATATTTCAAGGCCAGTTTCTGGTGGATAATGTTGGCAACTTGATCGTGTCGATGTTTGTAGTCAGTGTTGGCAAGGTGGGAACAACCTGATATAACGTGTTGAATGGTCTCACTACATTTGCCACAGCGGCGAACTTCTCACTCTCTGTTGCTGGATCTTTTATGATAAATTCCTGATAACTTCGAGTAGCAACAACTTGGTCTTGTATACCTTCAACAAATCCCTCTGTTTCCGGAAAGATAACCGAGTGGGTCAGCCATTATTATTATTATTATTATTATTATTATTATTATTATTATTATTATTATTATTATTATCAGCCAGCCCTGTTGTGTTGATGTAGCGTGCTTGTCTCTCACCCGGAAGCCTGAAATTCAATTGTTGGCTCCGTCGGGAATTTTGAAACTGGCGTGAGGGCTGGAACGGGTTGCACTCAGCCCCTTTGAATTCAATTGAGTAGCTGTCTGATAGTGATGCAGAGCCCAGGTCAGGAAATCCAAGATTAATGGCCGAAGGGACCTGACACGCTGAGCATATTACGGCAGAGATTGTCTTCCACCATAGCCAAGATTTCCTCTCCTACATCCAGTATCTTAATTGCGTGGTGTACAACACCAGTGTCGTGAACAGGCTGCACTGCTGCCAGTATCGTGGCTGGAATTGGCACCTGTCTGTTAGGAAACATAGCCCAAAGATTCGCGCAGTTTGAGGCATATTCTATTGTGGCTCACCATACGGTCGCACCATTCAAAATACTCGTGGTTTCCATATAATTATTCAATGGTATTATTCAAATACTGCCACTGCGAACAAACACATGGCTCACATGGTATTCAGGGGAAGTTAACGCAAGCAACTCATAAGTGAAGGTCAGTTCCCACAGGCAGGGATTGATCCCAGAGTTTAAAATATATGTATTTCCTTCTCCTCTACGATACGACATGCACACGCGACACCTGATGCCCTATTGCCCGACAGAATATGACAAACGTCCTTCTTCAAAGTAATTGCAATAACATGAAATTGTTGAAAGTCTCTCAACGTAAGCAAATCCAGAGCCTGCTAGACATGTTCCCCAGACACAGTATGGTGCAACCCCAGAACAATGGGGTAAACGATTTGCCTGTTACACTTTAAATAATGTTACTAAACCACGATCGATTTACTGTAACTTTTGCTCGTCTTTCAGCTCTTCCTGGCCTGGGTAACCACGTTGTTTAGTGATACTCCACACACCTTGAGCTGCGATAGAAACTACAGCAGGAATTGTCCTCCTTTTCGGGTGTCGATGCGAAGTGAATTTAATGTGTGTTTTGTTATGTCATTTAACCTAGATTATTCATGAAAATAAATTTGGTTAGACCAAAATATTCGTCCTCTTAAACTGGAGTAGCAAAAGGTTTTTGCAATAAAACGACTGCTAAATGAGGTAAGCTTACAGCTTATACTTAACGTGTTTGAGCGGGGTGGTGGCGGGGATTACGTCTACCGCATGGATTCTTGTCTAAGCCCGGTGATGTATATTCAAATCCCAACACTTGTAAACATTATTGGCACATTTGCTGGCCATATACCATATCATTTGTAAATGTTCTCCCACAATAATTGCTAATGGTTAAAATCTCGACAATAGAATATTAAAAGTTAAACTGTTAATATCCATAGTTCTTCCTGCTAGAACATATACTCCTGCGTTTGAAGTCCGCCTCGTTGCGTAGTGGTTAGCAATCTTTGCTTTCACCGAGGAGGCCCGCGTTTTATTCCCGATACCAAGAAATGTAATTCTGATCTGCGGGCTGGAACGGGATACACTAGGCCTCGTGAGGCAAAACTGAGAAGAGCCGGGTTCGATTTCTACCTCAACCATCCTGGCCCGGTTTTTCGTGGTTTCCTACGTTTTTCTGCGCAATTTCCAGGATGTTACTGCCCCCGACAAATGAATTATTTGGGATAAAAATGAGATTATATTGAAGCCCATGATATAACTAAACATGGCAATATAGATACTGGAACTTGACACAAACCAGTCGTGTTACTGTGTTGAGCAAGGAGGGAGATCACATCACGTGGTATGTTGCGCAGTAGAATATTCTAGAATCTTGAAAATGACCTAGCAACAGTGGATTTATCACGGAATATGTTTAATTATTGTTATAAAATATATCATTGGATATGAGCTCACAGCCAATAAGGACAGACGGGATTACCTTCAACTAAATTATATGGAGAATTATTACATTTACGTCCCAAGAAAGTTATTTTATGAATTGGAAATAAGAAGAAAATTATAAGAAAATATTACAAATACTTTGAAAATCGCCGAAAGGTAGAAATATGACGTAATAAGCATTTTTCTAGTGCGCGCTAAATTTCTGGGGGGATCAGAAATGGCGGCTAGAACTGTTGCCTTGGAGGGGAGACGCCAAGCAACAGGGCTCTTGTTCCTGCGAAGTTTGAAGTTTGCAGACGTCTATTCCGGGAGAATTGTAGTCCCGAAGGTCTTAGTCGAGTCCGGTGTTTCGACGACTCGTGGAGACAGCAGCAATAGAGGGTAGATTGTACAGATCGCCCGTGCTAGCGATTTAGGTGAATTTGCGAAGAGTTATAATACCGCAATAACTGACTATTGTTTGTGAATAGAACAAATCTTTTTAGTACTAATTATAGTTCCGAACGCATAGAAGTATCATACAAATTTTCAGCGTCAACGAAGGAAGACTTTAATAAATATAACCATTTTAGAAGTCAAGAAGAAAAGTGACGAACTCAATAGCCGTAAAGCAGTTTAGTTACAACCAGACTGCAGCGAACATAGATTCACTTCATGAAGTTCACGTGAGTAACAGTGATTGACATTAACATTGAAGCAGTATATTGTTACACCAGCATTATGACTGTGTATATTCAGCAAGTGGAAATATTATTCATGATACATAATATGTTTGAGATGGGAACTAAGAAATTACATGCGCCAGGGATACTTTTGAAGCAGAGTATTAGTTTCTACAATGGATCTTCGATAATGAGATTTTTCTTGATTGTCTAAGCATCAAGTATATATGAAACGTTATGTACACCAACATCTCTTACATTAACGTTATTCATGAACTTGAATATAACATCTGCGAGCTACAGAAATAATTCATAGTACACCTTTATATATATTTCTATCAACGAGTGAAGTCCAGAACTTCCACTACGAATTTATTTTTGAATATGAAGCTGAACCTACAACATTACTCGATAACATAATGAAACTCTATCAAGACGGAGAACGAAGATATAAGAAGAAAGTCATGCCAGGGAAGGACCCGGCAACAAAGAAGATCGATGAACGGGAGGTTGCTGTTCGATCCCAGATGGAGCTTGATATTTTCCGGAGAGGAATTCCTTCCTTTTCCGAGGTCGTTGGTTCGAGAGGACGGACTAGGGTCCAGCTTAGTTTCTTGGAGAAGGAAACAACTAAGTATTTCCAAACACTTAACCAGAACTTCGAGAGATCTTCAGTCAAGGTAGCAGTGTCTATTTATATGTAGTTAGAGCTTTATAGTGACATTCCAGAGCAAAACCTTTATCCATATTTCGATGTATATTTATATTTCATGTATGTAACAACTTTTATTTCCACGAGATCATATGAGGTAATCGTTTTTCGTAATTTTCACATTGCTATACTACGATCCAGTTTCTAAACTGAGATAGTTAAATGTTTAAGGAATTAGTATTCCAGTAATTTTTATTGAAGATCAGTAATTTTTATTTTCAACGTTTTTCAATTTATTTTAAATTCAGGATTCAGACATTTTGTCTTGGATGCCAATAAAATTCTTTTTAGTAATTTAATGTGGGCATCTTAATTGTTAAGAAGAAACATCAAGAGAAGAAGAAAGAACGTGTGATATATTGTTGTAATATCACAAGTATTATGAACTTAACGTCGATCTGACAAAAACATTCGTCATGATTACGATAGGAAGTCATATATTCATAGACATTCTTGGTATAGAATGGAGACACATTCCGAAATTGACAATCCTTATTTTATTAGAGAAAGCTAAGATCTTTCGTCTATTTAAATATTATAAGAGATATATCTTCATGGAAGATTCTTTCATCTGACGGTAGGGAATTCAAAGCTAGTTTATCCCCTTCGAGATTGATTTTTGTCGGACACATAAATTAGATTTGTGGTTATTTATACACAATGTGTTATGTCACGTCATATTTTGGACGTGATATTGCAATAAGTGTAATTTTAAAACCAGATGAGTACGGTGGAACATTAATGTATTTTTATTAAAATTAAATGTTACATTTAGTCGATATCTAAGTAACATTTTAAAAGTATTTGAGGAAGGAATGAATGAGATATAGCAAACTTGGAGGTTGGTATTTTAAGTTCGGGGATTGGCGGGCAGATGGCAGCAGATGGCGGGATCAACAGTGACCGGAAGTCAAGGAGATCCAAGCGCTCAGATATGACTGACGGACGGTTGGCGGAGGAAAGACTGGAGCTGGACACCGTCGAGGGCGATCGAGTGGAGCAGGTATGTGATGAAATAAGGGAAATATCGGTCAACGGAAGAAGAGAAGAGGAAGTGTGCCGGTCCTTGGTTATTGGGGACTCAATAACTAGGCGCTTGGGAACAGGGCTTCAGGAAACAAATACTGAAGTGAAATGTTTTCCTGGCATAAGGACTGATCAATTGAGAAGAAAAGTGATGTTAATGGGAGGGGGTGAAGAAGTTAAGTCAGTTCTAGTACACGTTGGGACAAATGACCTAAGGAGCTCTCCTACTCCAGACAATATAGGAAATGACATTAAAAACCTGATAAGAGCATGCAGGGAGAAGTATAGAAATGCTTCTATTGCAGTGAGTGGGATTTTATATCGGCGGGACGTAGATTGCAGGTATGTGGATGCAGTAAATGGTGTACTGGACTGGATTTGTGGTGAAGAGGAAGTTCTATATATTAACTCTGGACTGTGGATAGAAGACTATGATTTGGGGTGGGATGGTCTCCACTTAAATAGGCGAGGTTCGGCCAAACTGGGACAACTCTATGGAAGGGTCATTAAAAGTTTGTCAAAAAACCCACCAAGTGTTTAAGAGATGATTCATCCCAAACCAGTAAAGGAGATAGTAAACGGAGCAAAATGGTTGCTAGTCTTGGGTACAAAGGGCATTATCAGGGCTTCAAGTGTCTTCTGGTAAACTGTCGTAGTGTAGTTAGAAAGGGCATAGCATTTGGAACCATGGTAGAATTATATGATCCAGATGTTATTATCGGGACTGAGTCATGGCTAGTTGAAAATGTTGTGGAAGGGGAGGTATTTCCTATGGGTTATAGGGTATACAGGAGGGACAGGGGAAGCACGGGAGGTGGGGTATTTATACTAGTTAAGGATATATTTAGGAGTCATCTAGTGTTTACAGATGAAGTAAATGAGATTCTGGGGGTTAGGGTTGGTTCTAAAGATATGGTAGACATTTTGGGTGTATATAGAACAGGGAGGGGTGAACGGGATGTAAATCTAGGAATAACGTTAGTAAATTATGCTATGGAGGCTGACCGGGCAGGAAGAAATTTAATTGTAGGGGGTGATTTTAATATGCCAAGAGTGGACTGGGAAGGTAGGGCAGATTCTCAGGAACATTATCAATTGCTGGCTAACAAAATAATATGGGAGGGGGGCTTTGTTCAAGTTATCGAGGGAAGCACTAGGGGGAACAGCTTATTGGACGTGTTTTTGATCAAGCCTGAGGATATCTGGGTCAAATCAGAGATCATTGAAGGGATATGTGACCACAAGGCTGTTGTAGTAGAGGTTAAGTTGGGTATTGAGAGGCAGGTTAAGAGGGAGACAAGATTGGTAAAGCAGTATTACAAAGCTTATAAAGAAAATATTGGGAGTTACCTAGCTGAAAATTTCAATCAGTGGATAGAGGGGGGACAAAATGTAGATAAACTGTGGGCTGGTTTGAAAACCATAATTCTAGATTGTGAAAAATTACATGTGCCATTTAAAAATGTAGGGGCGACTACTGATCCACCTTATTACAATAAGGAGGTAAGAAGATTAAAGAAGAAATGTAGATTAGTAAGCAATAAGCTCAGGAAGGGGATAGGCCACCGAATAGAATTAAATAGGTTAAGGAGGAAACTGGACAGGGCTAAGATAGTAGCTAAGAAACATTTTATGGGTAGGCTGGTTGGCGGGGGGATGCCTTTCAAGGAACGATGGAGAAATATGTATGTCTACTTAAGGGGAGTGAGAGGAGTTCAAGGCCGAATACCTGATATCGAGGGAGAAGATGGAACCCTTCTGGTGGAAGATGGGGAGAAGGCTGAAGCATTTAATAAGGTGTATGGTAAGGTGGTGGGGATTGTTGGGGAGGGAAATGTAGATCAGAAAGTAGAGCAGGGTATTGAGGACGGGAAGAAATTTAGTTATGTAAATAAGGATATCTATAATGCAATACGGGGACTGGGGTCAAGAAAAGCAGCTGGGGTAGATGAGATAAATGGGGAATTGTTAAAGATTATGGGATGGAACATTGTACCTTATTTAAGGTTTCTGTTTGATTTTTGTATAAATAATGGGGTAGTGCCTGATGACTGGAAACAAGCTCTGGTAGTTCCGGTATATAAAGGGAGAGGGGAAAGGGGGGATAGTGATAGCTACAGACCTGTCAGCCTAACATGTATTATATGCAAAATGTTTGAAGGAATTATAAATGTTTACATAAGGGAATGCTTAGGGAATAGTAGGTGGTTGGCAAATGAACAGCATGGTTTCAGAGAGGGATTTTCTTGTGAATCACAACTATCAGGCTTTCAGCAAGATATCAGTGAGGCCTTGGATAATAGAGGTCAAGTTGACTGTATTGCAATTGATCTTTCAAAGGCTTTCGATAGGGTCAATCATGATATCCTATTAAGGAAAATGGAGGTTGTGGGATTGGACAGGAGAGTAGTACGATGGGTAAGATCCTTTTTAAAAGGGAGAAGTCAAAGGGTAAAGGTTGGAGGGTCAGTGTCAGAACAGTTAAGGGTGGGAAGGGGGGTACCTCAGGGAAGTAAATTGGGACCTTTGCTATTTCTCATGTATGTAAATGACATAGGAGTTGAAATATCATCCCAGATAAGATTATTTGCTGATGATATAGTAGTATACAGGAGGATAAATCATCTGGACGACTGCGGAATTTTGCAGAGGGACCTGACTGTCATTCAAAGCTGGGCAGATGAAAGTGATATGTTGATAAATTCAAAGAAATGTCAGGCAGTGCGATTTGTTAATAAAAGGAATCATATTGTTTTTGAATATTCAGTAGGGGAAAATAAAGTTGTATTTGGGGACGAATGTAGGTATTTAGGTGTAACTCTGGGGGGTGGGAATTTTCACTGGGGTAAGCACATAGGGGAAATAGTGAAGAAAGCATACAAGTCACTACATTTGGTTATGCGAGTGTTTAAAGGGGCTGGCAGAGAGATTAGGGAAAGGGCATACATGTCCCTAGTCCGTCCTCTGCTGGAATATGCTGGGGGAGTGTGGGATCCATACCAAATGTATTTAATAAAGGAATTGGAAGGAGTACAAAGGAAGGCCGCCAGGTATGTAATGGAGGACCACAGATCGATGAGTAGTGTAAGTAGGATGATTCAGAATTTGGGATGGGAAAGTCTGGCTAGTAGACGTTCAAGAGCAAGACTAGGGGGTATTTTCTTAGCTTACAAGGGGGAAATTGCATGGGAAGACATTAATGAGGGATTGGGAAAGGGAGGTACTTATATGGGCAGATACAGTCATTCGTGTAAATTAAAATTAAGTCAGTGGAATAGTAACTGGGGCAAATATTCTTTCATTGGGAGGGGGGAAGTAGAATGGAACAGTTTGCCAGAGGACATTTTCAGCCCTTTGCCTTATAATGTTGGAAAATTTAAGGAGTTGGTGAGAAAGCATCAGAACAGGAGCCAGTGACATGACATGGATGAAGAATAGTGTAAATTATCCTTATTCGTAATTTATATTTGTTTCTATTACTATTATTTTCTTATACCAATTATTCCTTGTATTTAAAATGTATTCTTTTAGTTGTATGAATAATTTATTTTGCTTAGTGTTTTTGTTGTTGTAATTTGCCACCATGGACAGCGTCCACATCTGCAAATAAATATATGTATGTATGTATGTATGTATGTATGTAAGTTTTGTTTAGAGTGAATGATCATTTAAAACTTGTAACATTAGAACATGGAGCATGGAGGTCTTACACGTTATATCTAACTTCGTTAGTTTGAACGAAGGGAACGTTTAACAACAGACGTAGCTGTTTAAGATGACAGTGGTTGATTGTAGCAACGCTGATGAGTATACCAATTTTATGTAAATGCTAGTTATGTGGAAGAGAAGATGATAACAATTACTTTGTGTAATAGATTGTTTAACAAGTAGTGAAGGAGATTGTATTTCCGTATACACAGGTATACGAGGCTTTCAGAGATATGTTGTGTAACTGCGAGGAGAGTTTCCCGCAAGTAAGGGAAGTCGTTGCAAGGCAAGAAACTGCAACATTATATAATCGTGTCACATGACTAGAGGCACGCGTTGTGTCGCGCTCAAGTATTTTAATAACTTCAGAAGGAATGCTAGTCACGCCAAAATTTTTGTAAATTGTTTTAACACTTGTAGGAGGCATAGGCCTATCAAAATTTAATTTCTGATGTTCTGAAAACACAGCGTTTTCAGTGGCGTATATGTGGAGAGGTGTGAGTGAATGTAATTATTTATTAATTAATTTTATGTTAGGGATTATTTTATTTGTTTAGATAATAGTTTACTTTTGTTATTAATTTTTTAGTTCGTTTTCTACATCGTCTTCCGAGTGACTTATTCTAGATATAAAGGGAGATGATATTGTGGAACCCCCATTTCAGGTTGGAAGCTGACTACCCATTTTAAACCCCGAGAGATAACAAGGTAAGTGTTCACCTGAGCCAACGTGTATTTGTGTATTTCCATAATATCATTGCAGTCTTCTGCGTATATTCTCGAAGATCTTGTTGGAGCGGATTTTGATAAGTATATTAGCCGGATGCTTCAAAAATTTTGCGATTCAGCTCAGCTATGGATTTCTGGCGGGTTACTTCTCGAATATACGGGCACAGTACCTAACTTAAGGCCAAGTCCGTTTCCTACCCATATCCTACCTCAATTTCAAATACATGCAAAAGTACGTACATCACAGTGGCACTAGGTTATCAGGCAAATTCTACAGACCACCTTGTACACGTGGCTACAATACCAAGGTGTCGCAAAGCCTCTAAAAGAATCAACACCAAAAACTCTTACTTTTCGTCCTTACCGACATCTGGGACATAATTGGAATCCTGACTTTCATACCACACTGGCCAGGCAGCTTGTTGCTCTATAGATAGTAGACCGCCCTTCTGCTGTTATCAACGTTCATTGAAATAAATACCCCCACCAGGGGCTTACAACTTGTAGGTCGAGGTTTGGAGAACACAAGACTCCATTTGAGTCCGTCATTACTTCCACTTCCTTGAGCCCTTATTCCCGTCAACCTCACCCGGTCATTTGTGTTGTTTTCTTCCAACCCCGAAGTTATTAGGGCATCCAAGGCTAAGGGGTGTCCTGCGTTTTCTGCTATAATTGGCCCTTGTCTCATTCCTCCCTGATACCCTCATTCCTCGAGGGGGAAATACGGTGCCATACCATTCAGGGCTCACGGGAGATAGTTACCCCCGAGGAAGACCTGGGCTGGGACCATCTTTTTAGCCTATTTTCATTTATGAAATAATAGGCTTTAGAGATCACCTTTTGTCCGTGTGTGTGTGTATGTGGGTGTGTTCCCCTACCCCCTAATAAAATCTAAATGGATGGGCAGATTTCGATGAAACTGGGGGAGGACATCGTATTGTGTAGTCCAAGCCCAACCGTTCCCTTCAAAGTTTATTACGCCTCACCAATCTAACATGGCGAATGTGTGAAATATTTCACCGGCATTCTATATCTCTGAAACTATTACCGATATCACCCTGAAATTATGTACAGGGATAAAGGGCACTACTGGAAGTTCCCTTATGTGACTTTCTAAAACCCGTTAAGTACAAAACGAACATGGCGGCCATGTGAAGTTCAAACATTGAAATTGACTTATGCTGCGATTTTATCGCCACGGTGGGTGAGTGGTTAACGTGTTGGTCTACTAACCCCAAACTTGCAGGTTCGCTCCTGGCCGTGGTAAGTGATTTTTGAAAGGCGGCAAAAATTTACGATACACATGTCATACGATGTTGGCATGTCAAATAACCCATTTGAAAGCAGTAGGCCGTGTTCATAATGGCAAAATTAATCTCGGGATTTTCCGCCAACATTAGGTTCCTCATTTCTCTTTTTTTTTTGCGTATGGCTTTTAGTGCCGGGAGTGTCCGAGGACATGTTCGGCTCGCCAGTTTTGTAGCTGCTTCGAGACGGACACCCAATGGGTGAGCTACAAATACCGTTGGGGAGGAAAGTTGGAATGGAAGGACGAGGAATTGGAGGATAGCGGCTGTGGCCTATAGTGAGGGACCAACCCCGGCATTTGCCTGGAAAGAAGATGGGAAACCACAGAAGACCATCTTCAAGGTTGCCGGCGGGGGGATTCGAACCTCCTCGCCTCCCGGATGTGAGCGACTGCCAGCAGTCATGCCGTAACGAATTTCTCTAATAGAAAGCGCGATAGTGTTCAAGGAGCTTAGATATCTAACCTTCTTGACTTTCATAGTTCTTCAAGGAACAACGAAATTTGACATGCAAGCTACCCTCTGGGTGTCAAATAACAAAGCTTGCACCCGGCCACCGAGGCCATACGATATTATTATTATTTCCGTCAGAGCGTAGTGAAACAGTGAAACATGATACAGCAAATGTTTATACACATTTTAATGCATTGTGGGATTTGAAGCCATTTTTCAGTGTTGCCTATGTAAACAAAAGTTTGGTGCTTTTCAGTCGGTCAACACGAATGTACCAAGAAAGAGCGGGGTTATGCCCTAATCCTGAAATAAATTACATGAGATTAATAAATACACTAGGATGACGATCGAAACTGGTGTTATATTATGGACAGAGTGGAATAGTCTCTGGTCCCTGAATTAGTGATGATGTTTTATTATGGGAAGAGTGGAATAGTCTCTAGTTCCCTGAATTGATGAATTTGTGTAGTGGAAGTTGTATTTTACCTAGAATAGAATAGATGTTTTTCCGCAAACGTGTGCGAGGATTAACCATTCAGCATGGATAACGAGTAATGTTTATTAATGATAATAATAATTTGTCACAGTGATCCGTAAGCACAATACCGTCCTAGTTATGTTAATTAAATGTCTTCAATATGAATTTAAAGAAGTAAAAGGATAGCAGATTCAATATACGCTGAAGTTATGATTTATGTAATAGCTTGATCGCTGATGTATGAAGTAAATATGGCAATAATTATTTATGACAGACAGGATTTTGCCTGATAGTGATAGCCACCGAACTAGCGCAAGGAATTTTTATGCTACCTGTGATGCTTTCATGCACACTTATTTCACTAGGCGAGTAGTAGGAGGAATGTTTCGTGCTGATGAATAAAGGATGTCTAGCTGAGACATAGTTGTTGCCAACCACAGCTAATGAAATCTATGAAATAAAATGTAAATGAAAGTCATTATATAATCATAATAATAATTGTTATTGTAGCTAACTAATTGGATTTATTCTTGAGCGCACATCATTTTATTGAAGCGCTTATTACTAAATTTTATGTTCGACGATGTCGAAATGTAAACATTATGTGTCAGAAAACTGTATCATAATGAGGCTCATTATAGTACAAGTTTTCATTATGGTACAGTTTCTCCAACCAATCAGAGCTCATTCATTGATCAATTTGGTAAGGATACCTTCGCGCATGCACTCAAAATCCAACATGTCTATATAAATTACCGACATGGAAAGTGCACCGTCCATATGTTTGCGTAAATAAAATGGCGAATATGAGACAAGAAATAGCACTGTACCTTAATATCCCCAACTCCAATTTCTACACAGCGCATTGCTTTCAAACGACTTCGGTGACAGTTTGACTGAATGCTGTTGCACATCAGCAGGCTGTAAACATATGGCATCAAAGAATATGTATGGCATTGCCAAGCACATAGAGCGCATGCGTCGGTCGGTCAAAGAACTTGGAAAACAGAGATATCAAACCCAGCGCTTGCACTCCAATCACAAAATTCAAGTGACTGAATCTCAACAGATATTTATGAATATTTATGTTAAAACATATAATAAAGTTATAATTATCGTCGAACATAAACAGTCGTATGCAACTCGCCTATAATGGTAATTAAGACACTCATATGGAAATTATAAAACTCGCTTACATACTCGCGTCTTAACTATTGCCATTATAGGCTCGTTGCATAATGTACTATTCTAGCGCACTTTGCGAAGCGCAGACTTTAATTGCATTTTGAGCAGTGGCGGCTGGTGACATTGTTGCAGCGTTGCACAACTCCCAATAATTTTACACCTAATTCGTAGTTTCTTTTCCTTTAATGTTTTAGTTTTATAGATCTAATGCACTCAAAAATGTGTTAAAATCATCGATATTTTGATATTATTTATCCTAATGCTTCACACTGTACCTATAAAAGCTGCCGCCTTCAAATCAAACTCCAGGGGGTTAGCTCTCTTGTGGCGACTCCCAAGTAGACAGCGCGGCCCGCAGGGACGAGGCCAAGCTTGTACATAGCTTGCTGGCCAGCCTGGGTTGTAGGGAGTTGCAGACGAGCTGCCAACCCCCTGGCAACACTCAGTTCCAAATGGCACCGTTAGACTACACCACTCTTTGGAAATGACAACACCCTCGATTTCTCTTACCCCCCCCCCCCCCCGAAGGGTAGTTTAGTTGGTTAGTTAGTTATTTAGTTAGTTATTGTTGTTTTAAGGGGCGGAACTACGAGGTCATCTGCCCCTGAAGGGTAGTTTCTTTTGCACACCACTAGGGAATGCTACACCACCCACAACGGTACAAATATCGGAATTTTATAGGGAGACATTAGTTGGTTCACACCCAATTATTTTTAGATGTTTTCTCATCGTAACTTCATTTAATATTTTTGTCAATTGTTCTGTGAAGCGAGACTAAGAACGCCACCATGCTATAAGTACAGTAGATAAGTGGCTGAACTATTTTGCGACGTATTGTTGGTGTACTGTAGGGGTTTATGTTTGCTTTTACCCCTCTTGTTCTTGCGGGATTTGGGTTACGATTAGTTCTGTATTTAGTTGATTGAGTATTTTGGTTCCAGGCAGATACATAACTGTGCATTATTATTATTATTATTATTATTATTATTGTTGTTGTTGTTTGGTTGATTGTGAGTAGACCTATGCATTCACTACGAAATTTCTTGGCTAGCAAAATTCAGTGTTTTGTTAGTTTGCCTTTCGCGCCACTTTCCGATATCGCACCCAGATTTATCATCTGTGTATCTTGAAAGTTACCGTAGTATTTTATTTTAACGGAATGTTTAATTGTATTGTGGAGTGTGAGTGAAAATTAATAGAGTAAGTAATTTACTAGTCAGACAGTTTTCCCAGCTCCCTGATGACAATAAACTTACAGTAAAAACACTCGGTACACCATTACCGGATAAGTATTGTCCAAAATATAAGTATACGAGGGCGTTTAAAGGAGATATTTAAGGCAATAATAATTGGTTATGTAAATGCGATATTAAAACGCTTTATTCTGTTTTCCATGTTTGTTGGTGGAGAATCCGCGTGGACCAAAATAGGAGTTACGGAAATTAATCCCTAAAATAAAGAAACATGAATCTTCAGCTGAGCGGCTTCGGTGCCGTAGTTGGTAGCATGATGAGCCTCTATGCCCAAGATCGCGGGTTCAAACCCGGCCGAAGTCATCGGATTTTTAAGAGCGTTAAAAATCCCTCAGTATGCATTCCTTCCGAGGGGAAGTAAAGCCGGCGGTCCCATGTCATAGATTTATGGCATGTTAAAGAACCTTCCACTTATTACACCTGTGTGAAGCTAAATTATAGGTTAAAAATTTGAACAACGCTCTTGGGTTCCAACGTTCGTCGCCAGGAGCCGACTGCGGTGGCGTGTAGTAACCAAGTTCAGAACTACTAGTCGTTTAACGTGGCCTTTGGCGACAAAAGTAGGAACTGCTTGAAATTCACTGTCTGCAGTCCTTACTTGAATTAAAACAGATAACACTCACTAATACAGCCATCACAATTAACACCGGTTATCAGACAGTTTCTCCACACACCCAAAGTACAGGGGGCTACATGACTGCGTTGTCGCAGCTCCTAAACTGAGGAACCAACCAATCTTCAGCTGTTTGAAATTGACACTTTTTGGAACTGTTAACGAAGCTGCACAATTGGACAGTGCCTATAGAAGGTAAATTGCGGAATATAACGAAGAAGTTAGGCACAATAGGTATGTGTTAAATATTGTAATAAACTCTATTCGTTTCTGTGGCTCTTTCGAACTGGCCTTGCGTGTTCATGATGAAAGTGTAACATCAACATACCCAGGTGTTTTGAGAGAACTAGTTAATTTTAGCGCTGAGTTGGATGCTGTGTTAAAGGTCATTTGGTAAGGGCAACTGTTTTCAAAGGAACGTCCAAAACAACTCAAAATTAATTTTCACAGATTATGTTGGAGGTTTGCCAAGAAGAAGAATCAAAGCAAATAAAGGAATCGGAAATTTTTGCCATTATAGCAGATGAAACTAGTGATATTTCAAACATATTTCAGATGGCTGTTGTGTACCGATACGTAGTAAGAGGCAAACTAAACATGATGCACACACATTAGCAGCGTGTTTACTGGATGAATTAAAGAAGCAGAAATTGAATGAAACTCCGCAAAAATGAATTGCGCAGACGTATGACAGAGCGCACTTCATGGCTGGTTCCTCTGATGGGGTTCAAGCTATAGTTAAAAAAAAGACTGATAGTCAGTCTGAATGACTAGACTTCATTTTAAATGCTACAAATGCTACAAATGCTGCGTGAACTCAAAATCCGTTAGCAAGTGCAAACCAAGGTCAAAGGAGGTAGCTGGCTAGATGACGTCACGCTCACCGGAGCGCGCGGGGAAAGGAGGAAGCTCAAGCAGTATTATGACGTCACACACCTCAGTGCATTCTTGGTACATTTCGTCCCGTCACCGTAACGTAACGCCAGACTCCAGCGTAACTACGAAGTCGACAAGATCATTTAAAATGGTAAAAATCCTATCCTTATGCAGAATATGTGCCCGTCTTTTTTAGTAATAACATTCTTTGTTAACGTACGAACTTTTCGGTTGCCATGTTTTTATGTTGAGAATGTTTATTATCCCGGAGATTGAGACCCAACCTTAGACAACCTGCTGTGTTTAAAATTCTTCCCATGAACTCGGGCATAAGGCTTAAATACATAAATCTGATTTTTTTATGAATTCCTATAGGAAGAAGCCCGAAAGAGCCATTAAAATTTGTATATTTGTCGAACGTACAGTTATTTTGGAAAACCCATGTATTTCAGTTTTTATAGAACTGTAGTTTATCTAACGTTAATTCATTTTTGTAACATTTATACACTTCCCATATAAAATTGCGACATCAGAAATTTTGGTGCAACACCCAGCTTTCCTTGCCACCGGCCGCCACTGATTTTGAGTGACGTCAGTGTGAGGAGATTCCACATGGTTTAGTGGATCATGTTAGATTCTAGTCTGAAATGTCAAGTTGTTTTGAACAGTGACTTGTCCACATTCAACATGACTTGGTTATTATCAAGACTACACCACAATTTAATAGCTTAATCATATTTCTAGGAGGGGACGACTGTAGAAATAGGATATACAGTAGGATGTTTTCTCTCCACAGGAGTATGTTTTATTTAGGTTCATTTTACCCTTCAAGCCGTAGGAGGGTCATTTTATTTTTCACTCTACACTTCTTAGAAAATAAATGACTGCTACATTTTATCTTAACTAACTTCTGACTCTGACATGTCTGTCATTTTTTCCTTTGTTCCTTGCCTCGCGTGAAAATTGAGGACAATGTTGTATTATCTCGACTATACGCCCAGGACGACCCCGAGGTCCATCTCATGTTCGCATTGTTCTCAAATTTCACATAAATGTGTAAGGTGATCCATCAGAGCCAAGTGGCTTTCCATAACGTACCGGTGGTGAACGGGCCCACAGTACTTGTATATAGTATATGTCGTAGGCAGATAGTGAAATCCGTCATTTCATGAAGATCCTAGGCACTTCATGAAAAGCCGGCATATGATGTAAAATGAGATAGTTACACTATCTGACGCGTGGTTTCATGAAATGACTAAATTTAGCCGTCACATAGTGTAATTCTTTTTTACACTATCTGACGGAAAGTCAAGCCCGTCATTTCATGAAGAAGCGGTAGCGTTGTCCTCGTGGTGACATAAGTGTGCTTTCCAAGAATAAATAGTGGCAATATACGATATGGAAAATACCGTGGAAGTACAGGCAGTTGTTTCTTCAGAAAGTTAATGAGTATTATGAAGAAAAGCCTCATAAAAACATTGGTCTCAAGAAGAAATGGATAAGGTAAGAAAGACTTGTTTGGTATATTTTAGGTTATGTCACTTGTAGCCTGCCTGTTTTAATCATTTACAAGTGTTCTATTCGTCTCATTTGGATGAACATGCTACTGGTGGCTGATTAACAGAGGATTAATGGGTGTTTACGCAAATACCAGTATTATCACAAGTCTGAGATTGAACGGCATATGTCCAGACGAAATATTCCACTTTCTATTACATGGGGTTAGTTAAAAGGCGGGATGTCAATAGAACAATGCGATGTTTATATTATTGCCATTATTAGAACATTTTAGGACATAGCCTACACAATAGACAGCTTATTTCGTGTTTCTGAAGTCTTACCGCAATGAAGAAATCAGGGCCGTACACAGAAAGTAATTTCGGGAGGGTTTCTGTATTTTAAATTTTCAGTCTGCACATTTTAATATAGTTGTAGTTGTTTTATTATTGTAAAAACGGGCTAGGAACATATTGGTCACCAGTATACTAGGTGTATGTTGTATGATAACGTCATCAGCCCTGTACATTAGGGTGTACAGTATGTTGTCTGATAAGGTCATCAGCCCAGTATATTAGGGTGCACAGTATGTTGTCTGTTAAGGTCATCAGCCCAGTATATTAGGGTGCACAGTATGTTGTCTGATAAGGTCATCAGACATGTTAAGTTCAAAAATACAAAATACATCAATGGGGAAGAGAGAGAGAGAGAAAAAGAAATAAAAAGAAAGGGTACACATATTAGTAAATAAAGCCAAACCACAAAATAAATTATGAAAATATACATCAAGAAAAAGTATATTGCACAAATTGGGAAAAATATAAGCATCTACAAAAAGAAGACAGAGGGAGAAAAGTGTACCTAGTATTCCACGATTAGGGTTTCAGTCTTACGTGGAAATTAATTATGAACATCATAATAAACGAGCATCAATTTATTTCTCGGAATAATTCGTGTATTACACAGAAAAATTAATGTACTACTCCACTGCGGCAGTCATTTCATTCTGATTAGAAATGGATTAATGCAGGTCTACAAATGGAAAAATATATATAAACTTACACAGAAGAAAAAAAAGGGAAAAACTTACCCAGTGTTCCAGGATTAGATTTTAGGTTGTACGTGGAAATTGATTTCGAATTCCATAGTAAATAAGCATTAATTTATTTCTTGGAATAGAACAATTCAAGAAATTAATGTACGACTTCGTCGCGTTAGTCATTTCATGAAGAGCCGAATCGAAAAATGCCGGATCTTCATGAAGTGCCTCGGCAGATAATGAAAAATGATTTCTTACACCATCTGCCTAAAGCAGTCCGTCACTTCATGAAGAAACGCGTCAGATTGTGTAACTATCCCATTTTACATCATATGCCGGCTTTTCATGAAGTGCCTAGGATCTTCATGAAATGACGGATTTCACTAACTGACTACGACATATATACAGTATATAAAAATCCAACATGGCGAGCATCCTAAATATTTAGACTGTTCTCAATATCCACTAATCTTTGACAGCAACCAAACTGAAATTGTGCTTGTTGATAAATGCTAAGAACATAAGTTCACCTATGGGACATTCAATAACCTGGTGGACAAATCCAACATGGCGGGTACGCGAAATTCAAATATTTAAATGGACGTTTCTCGCGATTTAACGATCCAAGTGCAGTGAAACATGGTGCGGTAAATGCTTATACAAATTTAAATGCACTGCCATATAATTTATTTTAATTGATTGCTTGTTTGAAGATATCTTTCCTCAGGAACATTTTCGGTGGGATCATTTCCTAACACTTGAAGACTTGCCGTATTTATCTGTTCATAAAATAATGTCCTGACGTGACTAGAATACTGTATGTGATCATAAGTAAAGGAAATATGGCAGATATAGAGTCGGCTCAGTGTGTATCTCTACTTAGTATAAAACTAAGTCCTCGATTCTTGGATGTTACGGGTAAACTCGAGAACCGCTGAATGTATTTTGATGCGGTTTTCACCATTCTGTAAAGGATATCTCGAGGATGATTTCTGTAGAAACGAATTTATTTATGATCAAAGGAAGCCAATCAGTAACGATTTCAGTGAAAAAGTCGAAAGAAAAACCTGGCGTATGTGCGCTTTTTAAGCTTACGCTGGGCAAACCGTTAAAAATATCAGTATGCTACGAGTGTAAGAATTGTTCAGCATGAAAAGTTCTACAAAAATTGCCGTGAGGGTATATCTCTATCTTCAATACACCGCCTACTATCAGTGTTTTTAGATTGGACAGAAGGGGGATTTGAGTTTCATGCACCTCGCCATTCTTAAATTACGTCTGATAAGAATTCGTTGCACATGCATCTCCATGATAACATAATTAATAGTCCAGTCAGTGATTTTAACCCATCATGCTGAGACGTAAAACGGATATAGGACGTACTTCATTGACATCGAAAATAAGGGCGCTTATCACGTAATGCATTCATAACTGTTCCCGGGCGAAGCCGGGGCTGGTTGCTAGTTGTATATAATTATAAGCCCAAGCGAGCAAGATCTGATGATGATTACTTGACGATCAAAACTTGTCATCCAATTAAGTGCCTCCATTTTTTACTTAAAGGCGTGTTGTTTTGTAATAAATAACTTATTTCTTTCTGGTTAGGACATGTAAATAGTTGTTTTCCCGAATTGTTTAATTGGGCACAATCTGTGTTGACTGAATGGAAAACTTTCTTTAATATGTAAAAATCACAACTGTGTACGAAAATCTAGTTTGGGGTTACATGGGTTAAAACAGACTTAATTTCAACAATTGATTAGTTAGAGTGTAATTAATGTTTTAAACGTCATTCCTTTGTTACAAACTGCGTTCTTCTTATGGATGAATGTTTTAATATGTCTATGTGAATGTATCCGTGGATTTCACGGCAGTGACAATGAATATGCTTAGTGTATCGTTAACGACCTAAGGGATATCGTACGCCAATGTATACCAGCGTTTGGAAACTAATGCAAACAATTACCATTACTGTTAATAATTTGTATACTTCTAAACATAGGTAGTGAGAAAACACCGCTGCATAATTGCCTTGCATTCAACTTCTAATTTTATTTTTGTCGTGTGACCTCCTGAGAGGCCGAGTGCAGGTCTTTCCTAGTCGACGCCCGTGGGCGACCTGCGCGTCGGGAAGAGAGATGGAATGGATGAAGATGAATGAAACTGGGTAAGGATGTGGAAGGAAGCGGCCGTGGCCTGTCAGAAGGTACCGTCCCAGCATTTGCCTGGTGTTGAAAATGGGAAGAAACGGAAAACCATTTCAAGGACGGCCGACGGTGCGGCTCGAACCCACGCGTCTACCGAGTCAGCAGAGGGCTTGGCCCCATGGCCTAATGCTGCGTTTTAGCCAGCGTAGCCACTACTGTCGGTATTCAACTTCTAATATGGAGGTTGCACGTAAACAATACTACGTAAGCTATTGTTGTATGCAGGCTCACTTATTGTTGGCAACAAGGGATTTATCCAGTAAAACGCACAGACATAAACAGTTCAATCTTTAAAAAAAAATATTATTTTGCATAATTTTACTTTACACATAAGTGAAAATCAGGGGTTAATAACGTCCCACTGGGCGATTTAAAACGGACAGCGAATACGTGTTCCCCCTGGTATTGTACTGTAGAGTATTGTGACAGATGGTATCGAGGAATCATTGGCAAAAGGTATTACAGTATATGATCTTAAATAGTTCCTAAGTATTGAAACCATGGAGGTACCCACACGATGTAGCACTATTTTGTGTAGGATTTCGGCACATGATGCTATAAATCGCCTGTTGAGGTGGAAAGCGGAATTTTCACTGGTCTTCCTTCAGTCGAAATCTCATGTTTTTCAGTCGGCCAACGCGATTGTACCCAATCGTAATTGGTGTTTCCGTAATCCTGAAAGAAAATTTCGATTACTAAGGCAACACTGGAAAATGGTTTCATCTTCCTTCAGTGTTTATATTTTTTAGGGAAATCAAGTCTCCGCTGTCAATTTCATAATGCAAATTGCTCTTCGCTCCACGTGGACATTCAGAGTTGATTGGCTACCACAGCGCTCCTGCTGGTTCAAAGAATAGCCACCCTTCCACCCACTATATCACTGGCGTGGTAGAGAGAGGGGGCCATCCAATCCATGCGAGTAGTTATTGAGTTATGAAGCACGATATTTAACATAAAAATAAAATAATAATTGTTGCCGTAAACCATTGCTCGGCGGCGATGGGAACTGAAGGGAGTCTTGAGTGAAGATACCGCTCCTGGCTTGGTTTCTGGAGTGTGCTATTATTCGCCCTGGACTTGTATAACCTAATCTCCTGTAATCTAGGCCGGGTTTCCTCCGCCCATTAGAGATAATTTACATTAGCTTACATATGGCCCCATGAGGGAACCCCCAACGCTTGTTAGTACATTAGCGTTAGCGATCTCCAGGGGGCCATGGTCGCCGCCACTTAACACCAGGGCGCGTGCACATCACTGCATCACTGACATTCAGTCAATGAGATTTCAAGACGTCTTTAAGTAACATGGCTCACGGTGATAGTCCCCACCACTAACACCAGGGCGCGCGCACATCCCTGCATCACTGACATTCAGTCAATGAGACTTCAATACGTCATTAACTAACATGGCTCATGGTGACAGTTCCCACTACTAACACCAGGGCTCGTGCACATCACTGCATCACTGGCATTCAGTCAATGAGACATCAAGACGTCTTTAACTAACATGGCTCATGGTGATAGTCCCCACCACTAACACCAGGGGGCGCGCACATCACTGCATCACTGACATTCAGTCAATGAGACTTCAATACGTCTTTAACTGACATGGCTCATGGTGATAGTCCCCACCACTAACACCAGGGCTCGTGCACATCACTGCATCACTGACATTCAGTCAATGAGACTTCAATACGTCTTTAACTAACATGGCTCATGGTGACAGTTCCCACCACTATCACCAGGGCTCGTGCACATCACTGCATCACTGGCATTCAGTCAATGAGACTTCAAGACGTCTTTAACTAACATGGCTCATGGTGATAGTCCCCACCACTAACACCAGGGGGCGCGCACATCACTGCATCACTGACATTCAGTCAATGAGACTTCAATACGTCTTTAACTGACATGGCTCATGGTGATAGTCCCCACCACTAACACCAGGGCTCGTGCACATCACTGCATCACTGGCATTCAGTCAATGAGACTTCAAGACGTCTTTAAGTATCATGGCTCATGGTGATAGTCCCCACCACTAACACCAGGGCGCGCGCAAATCACTGCATCACTGACATTCAGTCAATGAGACTTCAATACGTCTTTAACTAACATGGCTCATGGTGACAGTTCCCACCACTAACACCAGGGCTCGTGCACATCACTGCATCACTGGCATTCAGTCAATGTGACTTCAAGACGTCTTTAACTAACATGGCTCATGGTGATAGTCCTCACCACTAACACCAGGGGGCGCGCACATCACTGCATCACTGGCATTCAGTCAATGAGACTTCAAGACGTCTTTAACTAACATGGCTCATGGTGATAGTCCTCACCACTAACACCAGGGGGCGCGCACATCACTGCATCACTGGCATTCAGTCAATGAGACTTCAAGACGCGTCTTGAAGTAACATGGCTCTTGGTGATAGTCCCCACCAATACCACCAGGGCTCGTGCACATCACTGCATCACTGACATTCAGTCAATGTGACTTCAAGACGTCTTTAAGTAACATGGCTCATGGTGATAGTCTCCACCACTACCACCAGGGCGCGCGCACATCACTGCATCACTGACATTCAGTCAATGAGACTTCAAGACGTCTTTAAGTAACATGGCTCATGGTGACAGTCACTGCCATAAATATAACTTTGAGTTGTGGCATCTTTTTAATCCCCAGGGATTTTTTTTAAAGGTTTGGGTTATTATACAGTATACAAGTGATTTAATTAGTAAAATTAGTGGGATTGGTGACATTTGCTAGTAAGGTATATGATTTTTTGTTTTGTATTGAAAAATGATGCCAACTTCGCCACGAGTAATTTAGCTTTATCATTCATAACCTACACCCCAAGGAAACACAAATTCATTAATTATTATTTCTCGGTAAATTAATTAAACAACTAGCTATATTAATAGAACAAGAATGAAAACAAAATGATTATTGCAAAGTCATTGCATGACATTGGCTAGACATACACACCGGGAGCAAAACTAAAATAGTTTTTGCGACAATTGTAACGTTTCTGTTAAGAGCTGCAACAATACACAAGATTCATCAGACGACAATTGTGATTGTTGATTCTCATTCATTCCGTTACATCTGCATGGTCATCGTAATGGATATTCCATTGTACCGCAACCAAATATGTGGTTATTGCCGGAGAAACTCTTGTTTCTGGTTTTTCTGTGGATTCGCTCATGCGCCCACTTTCGGCTGATAATGGTGGTGCATTCAGATGTTAAGATGCTAGCGAGCTAATTCAATGTTTGCCACACAACTTTCATCAGGTAGAAGGTGAGACTTATTGAGTGGTAGCCCACGAAATGTCTCGGGAAAAATGCCAACGCTAGGATATAATTTTGATACTAACATCGACAAAGGGATGGCAGAGGCATAAACACCTCCTGACATTACCTCGTCTATCTCAAAGTAAGCCGCTACTGTGGAGATACCTGAATCTACTGTCGATAATGTAGAAAATGTGTAAAATTACACGTGGGAAGGATGTACCATTTAAAATAAGAGCAAGATGACGGATCGGTAGCAATCCGGGGGATGTCCCGTGATTGGCTCCGAGGTTGCGACGATCCAAACCCCAAGTACACGATGGAGGGAGGTGTGAGAAGTTGATATAAACTGATACTGAGGTTACTCAGTCCCCATTCTTTTATTGCATTTTTAAATTGCCAGTTTTCGATACGGTGCTCATGTTGGAGCCCGTCAGTCACTCTGAATATTGGCCTAGGGGGAAAGACACACTACAGTCTGAATCCCGAGCTGGTAATTTTGTGACTTAGCTATTCACAAGTAGAGTGATTACAGGAATCAGATACCATCACTGCCGATTAATACAGTAGACACGTCTCGTCTCTTTTTCTTTTTAATTCAACGTAAAATTCTAATCAGCACGTCAACGAGGAAGATGAACGACTAAGGAGGCCAACCACTTCGCACTACTTCGCCGATCCAGGAAAACCAGCAGATGTCAACTTCGGTGAGCCAAATGATCGAATATCACACCCTTATTCACATTTGTAGGCACGTGAATTCCAGCTTCTCTAAAAGGTTAATATTCAAATCTCCTCCCCTTCTCTACTTTCGCCGAGCACAAAATTAACTTCAGCAGACTTCACTATATTATTGTATGCATAAATTCTGTGTGTTATGTTGCAAAAGCAAATTATAGAATCTGTGGTGGAACAAAGGGCAATTTTGTATCTCCGCAAAGTGAAACGCCAGTGTTGCGATTTTTCTAGTACAATCGTCAACAGCAAATTCAGTGATTAAGGAACTTCAACATGATCAACCTAACCATGGAAACTGACCACATATTATTCTTGATGATTATCATGGAAGGTGCTATGGAATATGAACCGATGATTAGGAGATGCCAATATTATCACCCACACCATGAGGCCCAGGAAACATCGTTCAGAAAGTCCGGAAATAAAATTGAAGCACCATCATATTTTGCAACATTCTTCCTCCGATTGCCAAATTATTGCTCTGAAGTGATGATGATGATAATTGTCGTTTTAAGGGGCCTAACATCTAGGTTATCGGCCTCTAATTCATTTTTGTAACATTTATACACTTCCCATATAAATTGCGACATCAGAAATTTTGGTGCAACACCCAGCTTTCCTTGCCACCGGCCGCCACTGATTTTGAGTGACGTCAGTGTGAGGAGATTCCACATGGTTTAGTGGATCATGTTAGATTCTAGTCTGAAATGTCAAGTTGTTTTGAACAGAGACTTGTCCACATTCAACATGACTTGGTTATTATCAAGACTACACCACAATTTAATAGCTTAATCATTTTTCTAGGAGGGGACGACTGTAGAAATAGGTTCTCCACCTTGGATGTGAAGAGTGGCTACTGGCAGGCGGAGGTCCACCCTAAGGACCGCGAGAAAACGGCGTTCTCTGTGGGCAGCGGGCTCTGGCAGTTCACCGTCATGGCATTCGGTCTGTGCAACGCCCCTGCGACCTTCGAATGGCTAATGGAGTCCATTCTGAGGGGACTACACTAGAAGACCTGCCTGGTCTACCTAGACGACGTCATCGTTCTGGGAAAAAAAGCTTCGAGGAGCACTACAACAACCTGAAGGAGATCTTGATGAAGCTACGGGCTGCCCAGCTGAAGTTGAGCCCCAAGAAGTGTCAGCTCTTCCAGAAGCAGGTCCAGTACCTTGGGCATATTATCTCCGAGGAAGGGGTGCGCACCGACCCTGAAAATACCGCAGCTGTGAGGGAGTGACCAGTTCCGAAGCACAAGTCCCAAGTTGCAACAGTGCAACTTTGAGATTCAGCACAGGAAAGGCCAACTGCAATCTAACGCCGACGCCCTGTCACGAAGACCGTGCCCCGAAGACTGCACCTTCTAAACCAGAAGAGAGGAGAACACCGGGATACAGTGCCGAAGGACTACCGTGGAAATTTAAGGGAGCTGGAGCCGCGAATCTTTCACGCGGGACTTGCACAAGCAGAAGATGATGACCTGGGACTGATAGCCGAATGGAAGAGGGCCTGTGTCCCCAGACCCGGGTGGAACATTGTGAGTGACTGCAGCCCAAAGTTTAAGTCCTACTGGGCGCAGTGGGACTCGCTGATTGTAAGGGATGGCCTCATCAGCCGCGCCTGGGAGAGCACCGACGGGAAGACATCTCGGGAACAAGTCGTCGTTCCAAAGGCTATGACGGAGGAAGTCCTGAAGGAAGTCCATGGAGGATCATCTGGTGGACACCTAGGGATAAAGAAGACCCTGGAGAAGCTGAGAGAGCGGTTCTACTGGATCGGATGCCAAACCGACATGGAGAACCACTGCGCCAACAAGGGCCCAGGACGAAGACGACGGGGTCCAATGAAGACCTACAACGTGGGTGGCCCCATGGAGAGAGTGGCCATCGATGTTGCTGGGCCATTCCCGTTAAGCGAGGCAGGGAACCGCTACATATTGGTCGTCAGCGACTACTTTACCAAATGGCCGGAGGCGTATGCGCTCCCTAACTAAGAAGCCGCGACGATCGCAGAGACCCTGGTGAAGGAATTCGTCAGCTGGTGCGGAGTACCCCTGGAGCTGCACTCCGACCAAGGGAGGAAATTCGAGTCGCAGGTATTCCAGAAACTATGCCAGCTGCTGGGAATCGGAAGACAACGACAACGCCGCTACACCCTAAGTCCGACGGGATGGTAGAGCGATTCAATCGCACCATCGAGAACCCTCTCCGAATGGTCGTCAGCGAGCACCAGAGGGATTGGGACAAACGTCTTCCACTATTTCTCATGGCCTACCGCGCCGCCGTGCATGAAGCCACCGGGTGCACACCAGCCCGGGCCATGTTTGGGAGGGAGCTCCGTCTACCTGTCGATCTTGCCTTCGGCCGACCTGGGAATGATCCGGTCCCGGTAAGCCAGTATTGTCAGGAACTGGTCGACCAACTGGAGGACGTGCACGCGTTCGCGAGGAGGAAACTGCGGATCGAGACCGACAGAATGAAGACCCGATACGACCAACAGACGGATGCCGGCGGATTCCACGAGGACGACCTGGTCTGGCCAGGGACGGATTTACATATCTGCCGCCCCTAGGCACATTCTGACCCCCCCCCCTTCCACGTTGGTCGTCCAGGGGTGGGGGTGGCACCTGAGAGTGACCCTTAACTCACGCACGCACACAAATACAGCCGACCGGCTAATGAATCATCTAATTCATAGGCCGGTTGTCTTTATTTGTGTCCGAGTAAGGGTAAGCCCCGCTGGACGGCTGAGTGTAGGATAAATCTTGCACGTCATTTTAATTTTAGACATTATTGATTGTATATAAAGCAGATTGATTATAAAAAGCGTAATCTAAGTTGTGGGGTTGATGTTATTAAAAACTAAAAGTTATTGATGTAAGCTTTATTTAATTACATAAGAATTAAGAATATTCTTACAAACTGGCATATTTCCAATAGGCTAAATTTACTCAATAGAAAAGTTTCCTTTACATTTTGATAAAGTTTTAAAGTGATTGTTAAGTCTTTGTATCAGCTACAATAAATGATACATCAAGTCTATTAAGGATTTTTCAATTTTTAAACATAATTCAATGTTCATAATTAAGAACAAAATTAGATGTTAAAAACTAGCAAGTCAATACACATCTTATGCATCAGTACAGTACATCTGCACCAGCGGCGTTTTTTATTTACATAGATTTTCTCATGGATTTCATAATTGAGAACTCCTCTATTAGATCTTCAACTACCATCTTGTCACTGTTCAAAAGTTCATCCTCAATGTGTAGAATAGCCAACGAGTTTAATTTGTCTTCATTCATCCTTGATCTAAGACAAGACTTTATTATTTTTAAGACAGAAAATGAACGTTCCGCTGAGCAGTTGAAAACAGCTGTGCACAAATACATACGAAGAGCTATATCAATGTTGGGGAATGTTGATTGGAGTTGTTCTTCTCTAATATATTTCATCATGACGAGTGGGTTGTTTCTAATTCCACTACTCTTCAACAGACAAGAAAAATGTACATATTCATTTGAAAATGACTTTTCTAGATCATTGGCATACAATGACTGATGTTTGTTTGCACGCTCTATTATTGTTTCAGTTGAGGAGGACAGATCGTTAAAAACTGAAAACTTGTCTGCTATTTCACCATATGCGTTTTTCCGCTTCTGCAACTCAGTTTTTAGTTGGTCGAGAACTACATAAAATGTCTCAACTCTAAATTTGTCACGTCCTTCAAGAAGTATTTCAGTTTCTTTGTTTTCGTCAGCCTGGAATTTTCTCTTTTTTTGACGTTTGTAGCAAGTCTCATAGTCCAAATCACATAGTTTTTTAGCCCTTTCTTCATATACGGCAAACATGTCTCGGAGAGAATCAATAAAAAGGACTAAAGAATCATACAGTCTCACAACTCTTTCTATGGACGTTTCTATTTTATGAAGAGTTTGGCTAACTTGTTCAAACCTGTCCAATATATCACTCCAAAGTTCCATCATGAATACCGTTCCAGCCTATTAAATAATCTCAAAAGTCCCGTGGCTTCACTTCTTACCAACGGCTTCTCATTAGTGTTCTCTTCATAGTCCTTTAAAGGCAGCATAACACCGTCTAAGTTTTCACAGAGTCCTTTACATGCACTTTCACGAGCACCCCACCTTGTTTCAGACAAACCCATAAGAGTTTTACTTTCAGGTTGACTAAAGGTAACTAGAATTTCCCATCTCTTAGTAGATGCAACAAAAAAGTTGTAAACGTTTTGTATAAGGTTAAAGAAAGCACATGCTTCTGGACAACAGCTTGCAGCACACGTACCTACAAGGTTAAGTGAATGTGCCGAACAAGGAACAAACAGTGCTTTGGATTTTCATCCTTTATTCTAGCTTGTAAGCCACTATACACGCCTGACATGTTGCTAGCATTATCGTATGATTGCCCTCTACAGTCGGATAGATCGATGGCATTTGATCTTAAAACAGCCATAACAGCATTGGCTAAGTCTTCGGATTTGTGTCCAGTATTCGACAAAAACATGAGAAAGCGTTCAACAGGATTGCCATTTTCTTGTACAAACCTCAAAACAAATGAATGCTGATCAGTGTGACTTAATATGTCAGGCGTTGAATCCACTATTATGGAGTAATACTTCGCTTGTTTCACTTCACTGATTATATCTCTAACTTTAGAGGCTAACAGTACAATTACCTCATTGCAAATAAATGAAGACAGATAGGACGTTTTCCCTGAACCTGGATTACCAAATTTACGTGTGTGTTCAGCGAGAAAAGGATCGAATTCCCCTAGTAATTCCAGTGACATCATGTACTCCCCATTGTGTAGAGACCCAAATGTTTCATCAGCTCCTCGAAACGGACGTCCTCGGTTTGCCAGCTTTTTCACCACAGCGAACACTCTTTCCAAAACGTGTTTCCAATACTTCCTTTCAGTTTCGACGACGGAATCGTATTGACTGTCTAGCGTTCCAATTCTTCTCTTGCGGGTCAAAAGTGCCAGTTCAGAATTGATGTGTTCTTGTGAGCTTTCATGTGCAGACAAAGTCGCTCCAATATTTTTCCAATCCGAAACACCTTCACTGGCTAGTTTAGAACACGTCTTCTGAAAGCCAAATAATCTGCAGGAAGCGCAAAATACCGAACCTGTACCTTTTGAATACACCAAGTAATCTCTTGAAATGAGTTCTCCATTTTGTAATTTCCTACTAAAGATTTGTTTATTTAAATATCTCGTTTTATTGCCAGAATCCCTTTTAGAGTTTTTAAAATCACAATCTTTATACTGATTGATTCCTCTGTGTAATAATACTTCGATCGTGGTGTCATTTATTTTCCACTCAATGGGGTCGTCACTAACAGTAAAATTTATATCAGTTTGTTGTGAAACGGAATCATTTGAACTTTTACTTATTTGTGTACTGTCGGAACTACGTTCGTTATCACCACTCAATATAAAATTATCCGTTTCAGGGGCACTTGTTGCTTGATCATTATTTTCATTGTTTGAACTACTTTCGTTGAAATTGTACTGTTCTCAAGATGAGCAGCCTTCTCCACTCAGTCCACTCTCGTTGGGCTTTTCAAGAGGTTTAAAAAAACTGTCAACCGTCCTAATATTTTTCAAAAAGTTAGTTTCTTTTTCAAGTTTTTCACTTGCGATTTTGTGTTAACCTGAACCACCAAGCTTCCGACGTTTTTCACTCATTGGTACCTTTTAGTTCAACATTATAAAAAAATAAAATTATAACACACTTACTTTATCAAAGCAATGTGGCAATGTGAACGACTTGGTAAGGATAACAACTGAACGTGAAGACGTTAAGCGAACGACTATGATCTGATTTACAAAAGATGCTCTGTGAAAGCTGTCATACGCTTGCGACTTGATGTGTGCGATGAGGGAGGACTGGAGACGAGAGGGGTAACGGTCTCCATGGCGCCAACAGTGAGCAATGTTGCAATGTATGCCGACACAGCAATAAGCACATGGTTTGACTCAGTGTGTCTTCACTCGTCACGGTCATTAGACCGCCAGGCAGGGGGGCTAACTTCCACAGTATTTGTGTCTTCCTGCAAGCTTCTTGGAATGTTATGCGTCATGATCTGCCTCAGTGGCAACGCAGCATTTTCCCACGTGCTAGCTTTGACAGCTGTCAGCGAGCTTTATTGGTAATTCTGACTTATAATACACTAGCTTTGACAGTCTGCTGTATCCCCACTGACTGGCAGTGTTGCCAGTTTGTTGACTACCGGCATAAAATATACCCATATTAAATAAAACAAAACTTCACACTTGACTTGTAAAATAGAATTTTTTTAAGTTTATGAATTATATTTAGATTTCAAATTTACTTGAGAAAATGCAAAGTAAGCTCCCTTTGACTGCCGTTCTCGGTCACTGCGCCTGGCGCTTGGCACGGCAATTCACCCGAAGCCGCGGCGCCCGTCGGACGTCAGGCTGTGCCGCCCCCCAGGCCGTGCCGCCCCTAGGCACGTGCCTAGTGTGCCTAGTGGGAAATACGTCCCTGGGTCTGGCTCTTCAACCCATTACGGAAGAAAGGCCTGTCACCCAAACTGCAGAAGTCCTGGGAGGGCCCGTATCGAGTTGTGAAACGGATCAACGTTGTCGTCTACAGGATCCAGCGGAGCCCGAGGGCGAAGATGAAGATCGTGCATCGAGATCGCCTGGCAGCCTACGGAGGGACACAGACGGACCAATGATTGATCGGGACGATCGGACTTTTAGGAAGGGGGTGGTGTTACGGCTGTGAGTTTGTTTCATCGCTCGCCGTATGAGTCACAACTACCCCAGGGATGGGCTGTGCTCTGCCTCAGTGTATTGCGTGCGCCTTATGCAACAGTACTACTAGGACAAAGGGATGGTCCAGAATATTCGTGACCCAGCCAGCGATGGAAACCTCGAGAAGCAGTGAACCCTGGATGGGTCTAGAAGCATTTATTGAGTCACCGGCCTGCTATATAAGTGCGACCTGTCAAGCAGTGAGCGTGTGTTTTTTTCGAGCTAGTGCGAGGGTTTATCCTGAGCGACAGAAGTGTGGTGACTTGCGAAACCCCTAGTGAAGCCGATTCTCTTGACAGCGAGGGAGTGAGAAGCATGCAGGGGACTGCCTGTGTTTTGAGCGAGTGTGATTTCACTGAGCGACAGAGGTATTGTGGCGAAGTGCCGTGCGAGTTACGAAATCCAGTGACATTGCTTCCCAGTTTGTGGACAGCGAAGCAGCGTGTAGCAGGTTATCGTAAGTTACTGTAGTTTGTGTACATAAGGAAGAGGTGCAGGTATTCCACGGGTCTCATTAGTGAGGATTAGCTGCAAGACTAAGTGAATGGGGCAAGAGCGCTCCATAAGGAAGAGACTTGAGGAAACTGGAGTAAGGTTCTAATTGCTTGTATTTGCTGTTGAGTGGTGTATCTTTCTGGCCGCAATAAAGTTAATTATTTCTTTAAAGGAACAATCTGTGTTGTGCTTCAACCCACCGTAATCCAGTTAACAAAAGTGCCACTAGGGAGTGGCACGTAACAATATATCTCAAAGTGTTATGTACTCGTAAATATAAGACACCAGAAGAATGATATTTGTGTTTATTTCTTATTCATAGTAAAAGTGACCTTGTTAAATTTTTCACAGTGTTTGGGCAATTCAGGTGACGAAGACAGGCTTTCGTATCGAGTTCTATTTTATTTCCATTTGAAACATTTCCTTGAG
This sequence comes from Meconema thalassinum, assembly GCA_946902985.2. Lineage (NCBI taxonomy): Eukaryota > Metazoa > Arthropoda > Insecta > Orthoptera > Tettigoniidae > Meconema > Meconema thalassinum. Next base: position 1,429,703,776 of record OX336389.2, on the reverse strand, counting down.
CTAGAAAAGCTGAGACTGATCATAATAAGATATTTCATCTTCATCGCCAAGAGAATAAATTATTAAGTGCAACTGGTTCATTACCTTTGACGAATGAGACAATAATTCTTATGAGAAGAATAATTTCTTATTTCTTTCCTGTGTTTCAAGCGAAATAAATGAGGATGAATGTCCTTGCCTCTTGGAGTTGTTATTTGTTTAGCTAGCCCTTGTATTCAGCCAGATAAGAGTAGATTTATGTTTTGGTGAATTTAGTTTTAATGAAAAACCTACCTACCAACAATCCTGATTCGCCCTGAGATATCAAGATCTCGAACTACCACGCTAGACATAAATATTTCGAAGCTAATGTCCATTGCATAAATAAATTTGGAGATATGGGCATTGTATTCCTTTCCTGACGGTTTCTGATGATTTTATTTATATATATATTTATTTATTTATTTATTTATTTATTTATTTATTGGTGCCTTTATTGTGGCGAAGTTAGGGCTCTAGGCCCTCTCTTACAATTAACCACGCACAGTGCAACTTACATGAATACTCAAATATGATATACTTAACCTACCAAACTTAAATACTAGGAAAACTTAAATACTAGAATTAAATAAAATAAAATAAAATAAAATTAAATTATACTATGGTCATTCACTCACACATTCATTCACAAATTGTTCTAGTTGGCCTACGAATTCAAGAGGTAATCTTTACATGCACGTTTGAAAGTTGTTAGGGATGTACAATTTCTAACGTCACGAGGAAAATTATTCCAAATTCTAGTTCCGACACGAGGAAAGAGTTACTGAAGGCAGATGAATGATGTAGAGGAATTGCAATTATAGATCCAGATCGCGTGTGACGATCATGAAAGGAAGAAAAAAACGAAAATTACAAGAGAGATAGTGAGGAGTACTTTCATTGAGAAGTCGATAGATGAGGGTACATATGTGCAGGTTTCTTTGTTGTTCTACTTTTAGCCAGGACAGTAGATCATAAAAAGGAGACACGTGTGAGGAAAATTTCAAGGAGAAAATAAACCTAATGCAGGAATTTAAAGCTCTCTGAAGTTTCTTGTTTTGTTCTCTGGCAGCATCTACTAGCCGCGTTTTCGCGGATATTTACGTTGCGGAAACGGGTACACCACTGATCCGCCAGAACATATGCAGGAAGTGGAAACACTTTCAGAAGTAAATTCACTGCAGGTCAAATACACTATATTTTAGGACTGCCAGTGTACTGGTATTTCGAATCACCTTCCAAGGTTTCTTAGGGTGTCTTTGAAAACCACCTGTAATAACTTAGGTTGAACGATTAAATAAATGTGACATGTTCGATCTGCGAATTTTCCAGCTAATGACCGTTCCAAATCGGAGTCTACTAATTAAGAGAAGGAAATCAGTTGGATAATCTGAAAAGGTTTCAGTCCCAATGAATGAACCACGTAGAAACTTGGCAGGCCATCTCCCTTAAGTCAAGGATGTAAAATACCCACAATTATGTCGAAATTCTAGCTACAAGGTCTGTGTCAAATACAACTGAACGCATTTCCACTACTGGAAGGAAAGGTGGAAACTGATACCATTTTACCATTTTACAGACGTAACTATTGGTTGGTATGTTCCCATCTCTTGTGAAAACATAATATCCATTTTTCATGTCAGCTGATTTAAATTATTTAAATCTACAGTTTATTGAAATTGATTCATACAAATTCTTCAAATACTGTAATAGCCAATTTTGTGATTTTCTCTACAAATGTGAAACATGATTCATAAAGATAATATGGGCCTAATATTCCAAATCCTGTTGATGAAAAATCATAATACAGTATATCTCAGATAGTCCACAGTGCCCAGTAACGTGACAGTCCAGTATATGAATGTTGGGTCTGAAAAGGATATAACGCTTTCACTTTGCGAATTATTCGGAGTTTGTATTCACTGCACTGCCTTCAACCCGTATTGTCCGGAAAGTTGGTATTGTATTATTTACAATAATAATAATAATCATAATGATAATAATAATAACAATAATAATAATAATTATTATAATAATCCTGATGAAAGTAACTCAGATATGACATAATGAAAGCAGCTTTGGTGGACTGTACGAGTATTTAGATTCATGCCCTGAAATCACCGGTCGTCGGTGAGCATCCTTCAGAGAGGCAGTCCTCTCCCCGATAGGGTAAGTGGGAGAAACACGTTAGTTAAGCATTGAACTTCGAAATCACTGATTGCGGGTACGATCCCTACTCTGTGCAATGTCATTTAGTAGAGTTTTGTGCAAAATGTCGTATGATTGTATTTACTGTAATGATAAAATTCCCTTCCATGTGTCTTAAAAGCCCCATTAGTTGATTAGAACTTAAAAAAGCATTACCGTATAGCAGTTAGTTATGTTGTAGTGACCATTACTCTGGTTTTATTTACGCTGTACATTTAATGGATCCAGAGCCCGGAGTGGACTGGACAACGTGGCGTGACACAGCATGGACTTGCCTTTCACAATCGTATTGAATTATATGAAGTTCAATGTGTATGTTACAGACACTGGCCTCCATAATAACTCTCGATTACGCAGTCTCTCAACCCCTCGGTTACATTTATCTGTCTGGGCCGATAACCTAGATGTTAGGCCCCTTAAAACAACAATTATCATCATCATCACATTTATCTGCGTCTCTTAACGGATGTACATCTGTTTACGAGGCTTAGCTACGATGTGCTTACCGATTTCTAGGTTGGGATATTATAGCATGCATTACTTCCCATCGGCTTCCATCTTTTCTTCAAACTTCCAAGCTGCTTTCCACTCTCCTTCTTGTGTTCCGTCCACTTCTTCCTGCCAGCCCTCTCCTGGTTGATAATGAAGCCGCCAAGTTGTTGATACAGTATTCAGACGGCGTACACTCTCAAGACTAATAAACGGTAAGAAAATTTCCTTTTCTCTCAGACAATAAGTTTCATGTTTAATGTGCATCACGTTTAGGGCTGATAAACGAGATGATGACAAGATACCAAATGATGGATGCTTAACTGTAATATGAACGGGCTTTTAATGAAATTTTATAACAAAAGCTTGGTATAAATGCTTAAAACCCTTAGAATTTTCACATCGGGGCGCTATAGTTCTTTAGAAGAGACTTCCGTTCTTCGGAATTTCTCTCTGCTTAAGTGAATGAGCTATTTTGGGCATTCTTTGCACTGCCTTCTAAATATATATCGATATTAATGGTTATTAATACAAAGTTGTACGTGCTTTTCAAATATGGCTACTGCTCGTATGCCACAAGGATCTCATTTGGCAAAACGTTGCTCCCTCTTACATTTCCCATGCGGGCCTCGGCCATCTCCTTCTCCATCCAAGTCCCAAATACAAACAAATACTGTATACTAATTCAACCTTTACAGTTACACATACTATTAGACAAATTCTACTCTCACCCAATTACACGGGGCTACATGAACACACTGTTGCAGAGCCCCGAAACGAATCAACAACAATAACTCCACATTTTTTCTTAATGGTAGGTCACAAATATGCAATTGCCATTTTACATCAGTATACAATATACTGTGCACGGTGGCTCCTGAATACTCTCGGGTCGATGACCAAAAACCACCGTCTATGATGTATCATCACCACAACACACATCAGGTTACTGATAGGTACTTGAACTAGTTCTGGCATGAGGCTGTTACTGACAGGGGTCGAGTCAAAGTGGGTGGAAAATATGAAACTACCCCGAAATGCACATCACCTAACACAAAGAAAAACCTCAAAACTACTGTAAATATTCAACACATTTAAGATAGATACCTCTGCTATTTATTTATCAAAGGCCTCTAACCTATTCTATTTTGGGGAAAAAGTTACAGTCAGTCTAACGACTAGACTTTATATCATTTCAAATGACGCATGCTACAACTGCCTTCTCGCTTCGCTCGAAGCCCCAGGTCTCTCGAAGCCCCAGGACTCTTTCAACAGACTCCACTACCCATTAACTTAGGCTTCCCGCGTGGCTGCATGACGTCACGCACTCGCCGTCCATTACCCATTAACTTAGGCTTCCCGCGCGGTTGCATGACGTCACGCGGTCGCCGTCTCCGTAATGCATAACGTTAGACTCAAGCGTCCCGCGTGGCTGCAAGACGTCACGCACTCGCCGTCCATTACCCATTAACTTAGGCTTCCCGCGCGGCTGCAAGACGTCTCCCGGTCGCCGTCTCCGTAACGCATAACGTTAGACTCAAGCATAACGATGAAGTCGACAAGATCATTTGAAATGATAAAAATGCGAACAGCTAACTAAAGACAAATACAATTCTGAAATAAAAATACAACCAACAAATACAGTATAACCTTGGCCTTTACCCGCATTCCTAACTGCCTGTGTTCCTTGAGCAATGTAATGTATGTTTTCTGCCAAATCCCTAACATCCTAATTTGGTGTACCGGTATGTAACTGTATCCTGGGCATCTCCAAATAATAAAGGCCAGCGCGGGAACGGATCACACATTGCTCAAACAGCTGAGTTCACAATTCACACCTACCTGACCATTTAATTACAATCACGTAATCACACCAAGAAAGCAAGCAAACCTGCAGGTCAATCACCACTTCCAGTATCTTAACAAATAAACCACATATAACTAACAGATATTGACTAGTTGTGCTGGTTTAGTTACCACTGCAACGAAATAACTGTATACATTGTAAATACTATCACCGATACTTGTAGACATGGATTTAATAGCCTACGTGAAAAGGATCTGATGTTGATAACTTGACAATCGAAACCTGTCATCCAAGCGTATTTATTAATCTCAAGTAAATTATTTTCAGGATTAGGGAACCACCCATTACAATTGGGTAATCGTGTTGACCGACTGAAAAACATTTCGATTTTTAAGGCAACACTGAAAAATGGTTTCCAACACGATATTCTACTGTCTAATCTTAACGTTCCCCCAAGAAGTTCTATCAACAAACATATTTTTAAGACCTAGGCTAATAAATAGTAAAAAATTAGATCCCTACGCAAATATAAAGGTTTGCGAAAAATAAAGACGTAAATACAATGCTCCTACTCAGCAGCAGATGGTTAAGCTACGGACGTTAAACAACGCTCTATGAGATACGACAAAACACAAAAATAACAAGTAGTTCCGTGAAAAAATAAAGAACATATTTTCGTATACCCTACTTCTGTAAGTTGCCTCCATGAATATACAAAAAAACAGTTTGATTGCTGTAATACATTCGTAAATATTGTGAACCGTCTAAATATTTCGGATGGTCGCCATGTTGGATTTCTATATGTGTAGGCCATTTAGTTATGTGCAAATACATAAAGATTATTGCGTAGGTGTATATTTCAAACTTCAATCATATGATTATGAAACCAGAAATCCAAACCAGTTTTTAAAATTTCGCACAGACGCCATATTGTGGTTATGAAAACAATTAAAATAAATTAGAAGTTAGTGGATTAAAATTTGTATGAGCATTTACCGTACCAAGGTTCACTGCGCTCGAATGGTTTAACTGCGAGAAACGTCCATTTAAATATTAAAATTTCACGTCACCGCCATGTTAGATTTTTGCTCATCAGGTTATCGAAAGTCCCATAGGTGAACTTATATCCATAGCATTTATCAGCATACAAAATTCCAGCCTGATTGCTGTCATAGATTCGTAGATATTGAGAACCGTCTAAATATTTCGGTTGGTCATTAAGTTGGATTTTTATTATGTAGGCCATAGAGTTATGCACTATTAGATGACGATTATTGCGTTGAATCGCTATTCAACCGTTTACTTCGATCGCATTATTAGGACACAAGAAATAGGAACTTAATTTTAAAATTTCGTACAGCCGCCATCTCGAGGTTACGTAAACAATATATCAACTAAATTAAATGTCAGTGCATTACAATGCGTATAAAGATTTTGTGTGCCAACTTTCACAGCGCTAGGATGGTTAAATCGCGAGAAAAAAATTATTTAAATGTTTCAACTTCCCATGGTCGCCATGTTCGTTCTCTGCTATACCCTTATTTCCTAGGAGATGATCCACCAATATCCATAGATGGAGATGGATCGTGGCATCTGGTAGTCCTCGGCTAGAAAAACTGCTATGAGCTACTGGCGAATAAACTCCGGATACGATCAGAGGAAATTTATAAATATGCTATAGAATCTAACTACTTAGGTATGGGTTCTAAAAGATACTCGGGAGAACGAGAATAAAAACAATCTTGGGTGGTGAGATTAGGATCAGGATAATGACAACACCTCCATCTCTATAGCACATTTAACTACCAATATACTACAAAAGATAATGCAAATATCTATGAAAACGAATCAGGAATCCGTCAAGCACGTGCCTGTCTATTTATTTCAAACGACACATGTTACAAATAAAAAAGAAAAGAAATCGCATAAACCCTGTAGTAAAATAAAAAATGTCTTCGCTATCCAAGCTCCATTAAATAAAACTAAAAATGAATACGCATTGGCGACAAACTGCTGTGCCCTAGGTAACAGGAGCTAACAATAAAAATAATATTATTGCGTTACCTGAAATGAATTAAGTGAATTTACGCATGATGTAGGCCTCCGCCATTACAATTACTATTTGTTACTCTATACAACAACAAACTCCTGTCTCCTACACTATCTCTAGTTTAACTATCGTCCGAGTAAAATAATCTTCCTTAAAATCTATCAATAGTTATAAAATACTGTATCAAACGCATCCACAGTTTCTCGGTATCTGTCTATACAATACATCTATTTACAACCTTTAACGAACGAGTTCTATTTACAGCAAACCTTCCTTAATCATAACACTTCTCCCTGATATTCTACAATTTCTTATAATCTCCACTATGCTTGGTTTTCCAATCCGGTATTATAAGTCAATCCTGGATTCAATAATCCGCACAATGACGTCTCTCTGATCGTTCCACATTAATAAAAAAATAATAATAACTTTAAATAAAATAATAATTACTTCCTTACTTACTCCTTGGCGCTACAGCCTTGTAGGGCCTTGGCATCCCGGACAATCTCCACCCATTCTTCCCTGTTGACTGCTTTGGTTCTCCTTCTTCTGACTCCCATCCTTCTCAGATCCTCCTCCACGTTGTCCAGCCATCTGGTCCTAGGTCTTCCCCTCACACGCCGTCCTCCTGGCTTCCCATTGAAGACCCTCCTTACTACCCGGTTCTCTGTCATTCTTTCTACATGTCCCAACCAACACAGTATGCTACTCTTAATTTCCACTACTATATCTGGCTTACCTTACAACTCTTATCTCCATATAATTTCTGATTCGCCAGAATTCACCCTACATTATATTTCATCATTTCCATCTTCAAGTTCTGTAATCCACCAGGTTTACTCAGTGTTCTTACATTCCATGTCCCAAAATACCAATTCATGTACCGTTTCCGTTGCCAAGGTCGTTTATCCATTTCATCCGTCCAGTTTCCATTGTCCTTTGGTTCCGTAACAAGTATTTTTCCGGGGTAGGGTTTTTAGCCCCACGCTCAACCTCCAACCTGGAGGACCAGGGTACCGCTCTTAGTTTGGCCCATCACCTTAGGCCTGTCCAGCTTGGGTGGCCCTACCAGGAGCCGAAGCTCCGGCTGGCATAGCCCCAAGGATCATTTGGGCTCGCAAGCCTCCAAACACCCGGCAATACCTGATTGCCTTCTGCAAGGTGAAGGTACAGGCGGGAGGAAAATAATAATTACCAGAACAATAATACTCTCTCTATAACACAGCTTATCAAAAAGATTGGCCGTTCCTACTGTTCAGGGTAATCGCATTGTCCATAAATATATAATAATAATACTAATAATAATAATAAAAATAATTATAATAATAATTATAATAATAATAATAATAATAATAATTTTCTTCACATTGACTCCTATCCAACACAAAAATAATTCTCTAACTATTCCAACAATATTCGTTTTCTATCCACAACTTAATATCTTCGCCATTCTGTCAATACAGATATCAACATTTCAATCTCAATGAAACAATGGTATCCAGGACATTGCCATAACAATCTTCCGTCTACCGGGAATACTACATCAACCTTCCTCAAAATATAATATCATCGCAACTTCATTTTTCACAATACATTCACGTCTGTATCTTAATAATCTTCTGACATGTCAAATTCAAATAACCTTTCTCGCCGGTTGCAAACAAATCCATAAAATATTACAATAAAATGATTGTTTCTCTCGTTGTCCTAATATTACTGGTAATATAATAAATTCCATAGCTCTGATACATATTTTACTATCATAATTCAATGACAATCTCAAATGTCATCAAAGTATACTCCTTATGAGTATTTATCAAGAATTCAATTATCACAAAATATGATATTAATACTTTTCCTTCAGTATACTTAATAACATTATATTGTTCATCAATCTTGACTTGCTTTCTATATGTTTAATACATCATTCACCAATCTTGTTAGAAATATTCGACATCTGATCTGACAATAAGTGGTTAATGACTTAACATCGCTCTGATCTATAATAAAAATCGTCAATCTATCGATGTTTCAAAATGAAATGTTATACTGGAATAAATTCGAAACTCGAATTATCAAACAATCTAAATAAAAACGTAACACGATAAAATCTCCACCATAAATCAAATAAGACCAAAAACATTTACAAAAGCTCCATTCAAAAATATCGAACCTCGGTAATCCTGCCTTCTCATAAAAATAATTAAATCCGTCGAATACTAATATTCAAAATCCGAAACGAAAAACGTTCAAAAATTCTGACCCAAAATTGAAAATACTAAGAAAAATGGCTAAAATGTCAAACATAGAATAATGGTCGGATATTCTGGTACATCTCCAAACTACATATATATGGGACACTGATAAAAAAAAGATACGAGCCTTACAGTAGTCGCCTTTGATGTGTAACATCTGGCATGTTATCCTACTGGTATACTACACAACTTGGACATTCTTAAAATGTTAATTTACGCTCCATTTTCAGACAGGTACTATGATGAATGTATAGATTGAATTGGAGATATGCTACTGTCACTATTGTGGCGCAGCGGTCAAGCTGTTAGTCTCTCAGCAACGTAGACCGGGTTTGATTCCCAGTCAATACATGTGAGATTTTCGAATTGAAATGCCATGTCCTGTGGTTCGCATTCCACGTAAAAGGGAGGTACCGTGGATCATGATTGTGAGATTAACGGTCACGCAAAACTAAAAGCTTCCTTCCTTCCTTAATCTATATATATAAAGCTCAATGTTTGTCTGTCTGTCTGTCTGTCTGTCTGTTATGTATACAAATCCACACTGTTTCACCGATCTGAACCAAAATATGTATACTTACCCTTCGGAACCCTGCGGGTAACCCTGTCCACTTGAAATTTCCGACAGAACACCCCATTCCCTGCATTTAGGCCCTTTGGCCCAAATCTACACCATTTCACCGATCTCAACCAAAATTTGTATACTTACCCTATGTAACCCTGTGAATAACACTGTTCACTTAAAATTTCGGACAGACCACCCTATTTCCTGCATTTAGGCCCTTTGGCAAACATCTACACCGTTTGACCGATCCGAACCAAAATTTCTATACTTACCCTTTGCAACCCTGCGGGTAACCCTGTCCACTTGAAATTTCGGACAGACCACCCCATTCTCTGCATTTAGGCCCTTTGACCCAAATCTACACCGTTTCACCGATCAGAACCAAAATTTTTATACTTACCCTTTGGTACCCTGCGAGTAACACTGTTTGCTTGAAATTACGGACAGACCACTCCATTCCCTGCATTTAGGCCCCTTGGCTAAAATCTACACCGTTTCACCGATCTGAACCAAAATGTGTATACTTACCCTTTGTAACTCTGTGAATATCACTGTCCACCTAAAATTTCGGACAGACCACCCCATTTCCTGCATTTAGGCCCTTTGGCAAAAATCTATATCGTTTCACCGATCCGGACAAAAAGTTGTATACTTACCCTTTCGAACCCTGCGGGTAACCCTGTCCACTTGAAATTGCGGACAGATCACCCCATTCCCTGCAATTAGGCCCTTTGGCACAAATCTACACCGTTTCACCGTTCAGAACCAAAATTTGTATACTTACCCTTTGGTACCCCGCGAGTAACATTGTCTGCTTGAAATTGCGGACAGACCACTCCATTCCCGGAAAGAGGACAGGGTCCGTCCCAAAGGCAATGGAAAAAAGGGTTAAAACCGGACCCGCTCAGGAAACCCTCAGTGTTGCCATCTCCCGAACTCACCAGCCATGAGCCCTTGGGGATGTAGCACTATCCAGGGTGCACCAGGAGTGGTGGGGCTACACACACCCTGCCTCCTTGAGGGTCTTGAGCAGAAGACATGAGATATTAAGAAAAGAAAAAGAAGGCTGACACCTCGAAGAATGAGGCTATCAGGAATGATTAGACAAGGGCCAATTAAGGCGGGAAAGTGAAAGAGTCGCTAGGCCTCGGATACCCTGATACCATCGGGGTCGGAAGAGAACAAGAGTTTGACCAAGGGAGGCTGACAGGAAAGAGAACTGAAAGGAGCCCGGCACCAGTAAGTAGAAGCAATGCCGGACTCAGTTGGGGTCCCGTGGTCGCAAACTCACGTCCCACAAGTTGAGAAACCCTGGTGGGTGGAGTGGGGAGGAGGGGGCCAGGTGTGAGAATAGCTTGCTGATTCATCGCGAGTTGACATGAGAGAAATGTCCAGACCCCGCCGTGTTACCTGGTATTGCTGACTATGCTGATGTTCATAGGTCTTGGCTCAAACCACTGTAGTGTTACGAAAGAATGAGTGATTCACCGGTCAATGTGAATAGGACCGGGAACTCCCCCGAACGTCTGTCATCATATATCGTCATCATCTGCGAAGCGTGCAGCTTGGACCCGGGCAGTACTCGATAAGCTCTTTCACTACACGCATCGAGTATAGGCCTAAGCCAGAAAATAACGTTCAGACTTTGGAAGACATCGAAGGTATAAATCTAAATTGCCTATATCAGATTTAAAAATACACCATGTTCGTTTAGTAGTCATTTTTCATTACCTTATTATTATCATAAGGGCAAATGACCTAGATGTTACGCCCATTATACCACTAATCACCACTCACAATAAGTCTTCATCGCCTGTGAATTTTGAAATATTTCTTTCTATCACGGTAGTTTGTAAGTTTGTCATGTCAATTCAACAGTAGTTTTCATTATCATCCTCATCAAAAGACCAAATGGCCTAAATGTTACGTCAGTTATACTACTAAGTAACACCACAGTCTTCATGGCCTGTGATTTTAAAATGTGTATTTCCATTAATTTGTAAGTTTGATATACCCGTTCAGTAGTAGTCGTCTTCATTATCATCCTCATCAAAAGGGCAAATGACCTAGATGTTACGTCCATTATACTACTAAGTAACACAACAGTCTTCATCGCCTGTGATTTATAAAATGTGTGTTTCCATTAGTTTGTAAGTTTAATATACCCGTTCAGTAGTAGTAGTCTTCATTGTCATCCTCATCAAAAGGGAAAATGACCTAGATGTTACGCCCATTAGACTACTAGGCAACACCACAGACCCGTTCAATAGCAGTCGTCGTCAGTATCATCTTCATCAATGACCTTGAGTGTTAAGGAGACTGAAATATTATCATCATTCCACCGGGCGAAGCCGGGTACTACTGCTAGTAATTCATAATAACAAAGTGACACACAACGTCGACTGTACTCTCAAATATTGTGAGCACACTCCTCAGTAACTATATCATTCATTATTCTCAAGACTCTCATACAATTCGTCGTAAACAATCAAAACATGCCTTCCTACAATCATGAAATGACCTAGTCTCAGCTTTTATTCCACTCATATAACAACATTCTGTTATGCATTTAATATTTGACTAGCCTACTCAACCACAGCTTGACAATAATGCCGCTTACTTAAATGACATTTGTCTTCTTTGTCCTACCCCATGTGATGTTCAACCTTGAACGTGAAGCTTCATAAACTGCTCAATGACAAATGAAAGTCGGTGAAACATTTGCCACTGTGCTCATCAAGCCAGTGCCTGCTAAATGCACTGCCTACTGTATTATCATAATATTCTCGCACTACAGAGCACACACTGCATTGTTTCCAATACACACATTTTCAATTGTTATTGTAAAAGGGAGTGTTTTACAGATATTGTAGTTTATACTGTAATACGGAACTCATTTTATTAGATGATATGTAGCTTCCACCAGCACTAGCCTAAACAAAGAATACGATATGGATCAACTAGATTAATAGACGCGACACCGCTCATAACCTTAAATTCCTTATAAACAGGTCCTCTTCATTCACAGACCAACACGTAATTTCATATCGATTCTGTTAAAATGAGTCATATTGATATGATAAATATCGTTTAAAATGATAATCTGGTAGCTGGATCGATCGATCGAGCGGGCAGTGCATACTTCCGTTTTCCACCACTGCCAGCTAGTACACTTCCGTCCGATTGTTCGAGTGGGCAGTACATACTTCCGTTGTCCACCACTGCCAGCTAAATGAATGAGTGATTCACCGGTCAATGTGAATAGGACCGGGAACTCCCCCGAACGTCTGTCATCATATATCGTCATCATCTGCGAAGCGTGCAGCTTGGACCCGGGCAGTACTCGATAAGCTCTTTCACTACACGCATCGAGTATAGGCCTAAGCCAGAAAATACACTTCCGCTTGATCGATCGAGCGGGCAGTGCATACTTCCTTTGTCCACCACTGCCAGCTAGTACACTTCCGTTCGATCGATCGAGTGGGCAGTGCATACTTTCATTGGATCCACCACTGCCAGCTCGATCGTTCCGATCCACTTCCGTCCCCAATTTTCACAATCACTCCCACAAAACTATCCAGCAACAGAGCGGAAAGATGATACACATCAAAAATTTTGATTCTACATTTAGGTGCGTAAAGATGTCCAAAAGTGGCTTTTACATCGTTGAATTTCATAAACAAGGTTTTCCTCGAGTACCTCTGTCTATTGGTGCCATCGTGGGTCCTCCTCGTACGCCTCCATGTAGCCGTCATCTCCCTCGTTCGGGTAGGTGCGCCTAACAACCTCGTGGTGACCAATATACGTCTCCTCCTCAGACAGCGTCTCTGGTATCTTCTAGAACTGGGTCCACCTTTGTTCGCTTGTACTGGAGTATCTTCTGTTCATCTCAACATCCGCGTAGAATTTGTATTTGATTTAGTGGTTTCCATATTTATAGCCATATTTGTTGAAATATAATTTAGACGATACATCAGGAGTAGATGGTGATCTCCTGTGTATAACAGTTCGTTACGTCACTCCAGATATCGTCATTGTCTTCATAGGCTATGTTCCCAATAACATGTTTAGTTGCTCATTATCTCTCCTTCGAAGTTAATCAGAATTTTCCCTCACAATTTCATTTCGACAACCATGGCGGTAATAATGTTCGTAAATAAACGTTCCGAAAGCGATTACGTCTTCAATATATACGTCGCTCGTGGTACTTGCAATGTATTTAAAAAACACGCAGATTATCGTTTTCGATGAATAACTTGTTCACAACAATATAATTTTCTTATACAGAAATCCCTTGTCGAATAGTTTATGTTCATTGTCTTAACAATTTCCTTCCCTTCAATATTTTCGCTAATATTCTCTTCGTAAACTTTATGTGCGCACTCGTTAGTTGCGTAATACAATTTCAAAGTTTGTCTTTTTATAATTTCACACTTACGCACTTGTTCAATAATGACGAAGAATTATTTATTATTATTTCACTTCAGAACTTAAAAACTTTCAACTGTGGTGTGTCTTACACCGTGTAATTCACTTCATTATTTAAGACAATGGTGCACTCACGCCCTACAATACGTATACGTCCGTCCTCTTGGAAGTTTTCGATCGAAGATCCATATCCACCACTACTGCTCCAATTATAGCATCATCATGAGAAATCTCGAGTGATAAGTTGGAGGGTATTAGTGTACAATTATCCTTATTACTCCGTAATTAAACTTCCGTCTTCACCCAGGAATGTCCTAAAAATTCCAAAATAATTTTGGAAGTCTTTTCAATAAGTCAAAGTACTTCTAATTATCCTTGGCGGTCCGGGTTCGATTCCCGGTCAATGCATGTGAGATTTTCGAAGTGAAATGCCATGTCCTGTGGTTCGGATTCCACGTAAAAAGGAGGTCCCGTGGCTCATGATCTCAAGATTAACGGTCACGTTAAACTACAAGCTTCCTTTTTTCTAATTATCCTCGCAATTGGCCATGGTAATCTTGCTACTTTTGTAATTTTCCTATTGGCTTCAGTGAGTCACGTGGTATCTTCTTGACACGTTCCTGGCTAGCGTTGCCAGCATGCGACTTGCTTTGCGGGTTACATAGCTGACTCCTGGCACGGGTTTCGTTGTCGGCTCACCGTCTTCAAAGAAAAACTGGTTTCTCGCCACCCCTCAACTTGTATTTCCACAGCGAATTTCCTGATTGGCCGTTCTGGTGACTTGCATAACCCTGGTATACTCGTTTTCTGCATGTTTCTAGGCTCGATATGTGTTAACATGGGCTTCGTTTCATCACAGGCAAATGCAAATACACAATCATATACATCGCAAATTCGAGTACAGTACTTAACAGGGTTCTGAAAGACACATAGGGGAACTTCCAGTAGTGCCCTTTATCCCTTTACAAAATTTCAAGATATGAGTAATAGTTTCGGAGATATAGAATGCCGGTGAAATATTTCACTCAGCCGTCATGTTGGATTGGTGAGACGTAATAAAATTTGACGAGTACGGTCGGAGTCAGACAAAATAGTACTATGGCCTTACCGAGTTTCATAGAGAGACGTTTAGATTTTATTTGGTGGGGGAGGGGGGACACAAACTTACACATTCACACGCAGAAAAACTCTGATCTCATAAGCCTATTATATCATAAATGAAAATAGACTATAAATGACTAGGCTAGGTTGGTAATAACTCCGACATTTAAAAAAATATGTTCCGATATAAATCCTAAATTGCATGTCATCTGAAACTTAGCCTAAGCTGTACATGAAGAATAAATATTTACATGAATGTACAAATATATAACAATCTCATCATACACAATAAAAACCCGTGGCACTACAGCCCTTGAAGGGCCTAGGTCTACAAAGCGACTGCTGCCCAGCCATTTGGCCTGCATATATTGGGGTGAATCGTGGTCAGCACGTCGGCTCCCCTCGGTCGTGAACCTTGGTTTTCGTGACCGGAACGCTGTCTTACTCTCAGACAGCTACTCAATTGTCCTCATGAGGCCGATTGCACCCCGTTCCAACCCTCACGTCGGTTTCTAAAATCCCTGACGGAGCCGGGAATCGAACCCGGGGATTCCAGGTGAGAGGCAGGTGCGCTACTCCAACACCACGGGGGCCTTCGTACTCAATAGTCAACATAATAGCATCACCCTTTGATCAGCTGATCATGTAAACAACGTGTCTCGCCATCGACATCTGGTCGTCTCATATCCAATTAAGTCTCAGTTTTAAATGACAAATGTGTTGTATTAATAGGTCAACTTAAATACTGCAATCATATCTGGAGGTACACTTCAAGATAGCGTGCACAACCTATCAAGTGTAAAAAAAGCTCAGCAAGTGTGAGTAAATTTGAAAAGCGAATGGCTGAATTCCAAGCTCGCTTGGAGCAAGTCATGACGGCTTGCATGGACAGTGCTACCAGCCCCAGTGAAACCCTGAATGTCCTTGCGTCAGACTTCAAGGACTTCCGAGATGTAATTACTACGGAACTGGATGAGATAACTTTAAAGTACTCTAGAATTTTTTGAATCTTGGTGTGTTGTTGTTGCTTGCCTGCAAACATAGCAGTAAGGATTATGCTGCTATCAAAAGGGCTGCGATACTTCTCCAAGACCAAGAGAATAAGCCACTAAATACATCAACAAAAATAAGCCAATATCAGAAAGCGAGTAAGAAAGTAAACCGCTAAATATGCCGACATAATATAAACCATTAAATACACCTACATAATATAACCAGCCAAATAAGCTGACATAATATAAGTCGCTAAATAAGCTGTTGAATTTTGAAAATCATCTGGAGATTTTGGATAAATCTGGAAAATTATATATTTTGTGTATTTTAGAGTATTTTAATAGGTAAAAAAATGTTGAAGCTTTTTAGTTGGTCAACACGATTGTACCCAAACGAGATGGGTTATTCCCTTATGCTGAAAATAATTATATGAGATTAATAAATACATTTGGATGAACAGTTTCGATTGTCATGCGATCATCATCAGATCCATTACTCATAGGCTATAAAGTCTATATCTGAAAATATAGGTGAATATATTTTACAGTATATACACTTATTTAGTTGCAGTATTAGTTGAGATAATGCAACTCAATATTTGTTAATTGTGGTCTATGCGATGTTTTGTTGAGATACTGAAAGTGGTGATTGACCTTCGGAATTTGCTTATTTGGAGTGAATATGTGGTTGTTGTGAATGAAAAATTCAGATTGTATTGTAGAGGCTACTTGTCTCGTTCGGTGGAGAGCAGTTAACTTGATCACTGTATGCACTCGACTGACGGGAAATTCCTGTGTATGAGAGTCCCTTATCTCGTAGGGCTATTCCCCCTCTCGCATTCCTAAGTGCTATGTGTTCCTCGTAAAAATGTACCTGTAAGTTGCCAAGTCTAGTCTCTCTAATGTGGTGTATGTTACTGTATTCAGGATAATCGTCAACTATTTAAGACCTGGTTTCAAACTCTCAACGCATAAGAAAAAAAGCCCTCCTTAAGCGCAAACGGACTAATGAGAATGTCCCGGCACCTTTAATACTGCCGTTAATACCGGCCTAGGTTTATTGAAGAAAAATATACATTATAGGCCTACATCCTGATCTAATAACATGTTCTCTTATTAATCCCTTATCAAGCTTGGCTACATCGCTATGTTGTGTCTTGTTTCCGACGGGGTGTGCTTTCTAGTACAGTGAAGAGGGGTGAACTCTGCATGAATGTGTGTTCGTTTAAATTATTGGGGTTATTTCTTTTAGCTAAGTGTGTCTCGATTGCTTCCTTTATGTCAAGAGCTCTGCCTTTTGGTTCGTGATGAATTATTTTTAGTCGGTTTCAATGTTAGTGAAACTGTGTACCCGTCGCACATGTGTTCGCCTAAGGCCGAGTTTGCCCATTATTTTATCGCATTTCTATGTTCATTGTATCGTGTATCCAATCTTCTCTCACTCTGCCCGATGTAATTTGCTTGACACGCTGTACCTTGGCACGTAATGGAATATACCCCTGACTTTGAATATGGGTGTTGTTTAGATTACTATTGTGTAGATGCCTTCCGGCAGTGTTATTAGTTGTAAATGCTATTTTGTATGCCTTGTTTTTTGAAAAGATTAGTGATTTTATATGTATTCGCGTTCACTTAAATGAAACGTGCGAATTTTTTCTCATTATTGTCTGGCTCTTGAATCGTTTTATTTCTATGTCTGACTACAATTTGATCTATGTTGCTGGACGGAAAATTGTTTTCCGTTTTTCAATAAGATCCTTTTGGAAGCCTTTATAGAGAGGTGAAGGGCTGCTTGGTATTTTAGCTCTCGCAGTTAGAGGCGCACGTGCGCTTCATAAGAAGGGAGGTAGTGCACAGTTCGCTACTTCTGTGGGGGTCCGGGCGCGGAACATCAAGAGCCCGCTTATGAGGCAGCTTGTTGCTCCTGGGCGATACCCCACACAAGACACGGCATAAACCTAGACAAATTCCTGAGTTTTAATTCACGGGCTGTGAAAGCCAATATAGCCTACCAACAATGGTTAAGTATAGGAAATTTGAATAATTTAGGTTAAATCCGTGTAATTTTAAATATCCAGGTAAAATCTGAGAAAATCTTGCTGAATTGTATAGCGCTTTTCATCAAAAATCAACACAGTCAACCACTCTCTGTAACGTCATACACTGTCTCGTGACAGGATTCAGCTTGTCTCTGCAAGAATTATGTTTCCCACACTTGATTCCTATAACTTTACACCTCGCATCCTGTTGAGTCAACTTGTTAGTTCAACTCCCCACTTCTTTTCCAATCTACTGATCTCTCTTCACAATTCTCTACCAGTTGCAGTCAAGTGGTAAAAGGTGTTTAACGTGTGACCACCATCCAGGAATTTAAATAAAGCTACCACAAAAAAGGGACTTCTAAAATAGCAAATGTTGCTTTCTATAACGTTAGATGCTTTAAGCGAAAGTTTGATGCTTTTTAGTCGGTCAACACGATGAGATGAGATGAGATGAGAACACTGAAAAATTGCTTCAAACACCATAATGCTTTAAGGTTAAAGCGAACCTGCTGCCTGTATGGGCATGCGTGGTAAAGCCTACCTACAAAGTGTGTAATAAGAACAACAAATAGTTTTTAATAATAATATGCGTGGCCTCTAGAGAGACCTCTCGACTATCCTGTTGTAGTACAGCTCGGTGCCATGTTACATGCCATTGTAAAAACCCTCTCCTGGCCTTAAGAACGATTGCCATTAAAAATAATTAAAAACAGGAAATTCAAAATTTACCTTTAGGCCCTTTGGCAAAATTTTAAAAAATATGACATATCCTAGGCAACAGTGGTGTTATGCCCTTTCCTTTAAGCCACCGCAAAACTTTCTCCGATTATTGGTTCACGAGATATCCAATGCGCGCGGCCACCGTACCAAGCGACATGCTACTGTAGTTAAAGTAAGAGACCCATTGGTCAGGTTAGGTTAGCTTAGGTTAGGTTAGCTAGACAAGGTTAAGTTAAGTTAGGTTAGGTTAAGTTTATCTATGGCCGTCATCTTGGAACTTTTTGATCATACCTCGTGGGTGAAAGTAGTAGAACCGATTCAAAACCACAACTTGCTCGTCTCAACTTCATGCCACCAATTCTAAAGAAATTTCACCTAACGTACTACTTGATTTATCAATGTTGTCATTGACAACATTTGCTATATCTTGCAGATATTGGCCAATGCCCGGAAATATTCTGGATCTCCTCCCCTATTATCTCACGCATATCACGTAATGCCTACGTGCTTAAAATATCAATAAACAAGTCATAAAAAGGTGCGCATTAGTCATTATTTTCCCTTATGTTCAATTAAATATGAAATGGACCTTATAATTATCTTTCACTAGGAAATAAATTGAATCTATTTTTCATCACAGTGAGTCCCATAAGCTTTGTGCGTATTTCGTGAATTACTGCAGTCTCAGACAGTTGCTTCTCTCGTTTATTGAAAGAATGCATTGAGTTAATTGATTGAAGCCGCAAAACAACCAATCTGGCGATAACCACCCGATCCGGTGATCGTGCATACATGGTTTCCGTATGTAGAGTGGTTGGGGCCACTAGCAATCTCAATGACAAAGGACCAAGCTTGAATCACCTTCTCATCTTCCCATTCGGGGTGAGGATGAGCGATGGTTCATATCTGCTGACTAGGGATTTCATACTGGAGCGAAGCAGGTTTCCAATAATGGCACGTTTACCAATCCATTCCGCAACTTGTAGTCAAGGTACTGGGCTCAGTTGTCAGTGTTGTGATCCCTGGAACGACTAAGTGTGTATTAAATAAATGACGCGCCCTTTCGTCAGACAGAGGAGGGGAAGGAACGCCACTACGTGCGCCTGTCGGAGTCTTAATTATCACGGCACGGTATGACGTCCCTACGGAGCTGTGCCATCAAAGTGATCCTCCAGCAATTTATAAGGGAACGTCACGAATATTTAATACTTTACCTTACCTTTCCATGCTTTGGTTTTCAAGAAAGTGACATACGGAGTCACAATATTTGATAAATTGATAATGACGAGAGGGTAATATTGATGTATCGTTTAGTTGGCCAATGTTTAATTTCCAATTCATTCCTTTTTAATTTATAGTAGTAATAATAATACTAATAATAATGTTATTGGTGTTAGGTCCCATATAAGCTCTATCTTTTCACTAATTTTCGTTACTGTATTGTAACATCACAGAAGTATCAAAGAGGAAATCTGACATTCTACGGATCGGAGCGTGGAATGTTGGAAGTCTGCTAGGCAGTGGAAGGTTAGAAAACATAGAAAGGGAAATGGATAGGTTGAGGTTGGATATGGTTGGGATTAGTGAAATGCGCTGGCAGGAAGAACACGACTTTTGGTCAGGAGAATATAGGGTCATTAGCACTATATCAAACAACGGCTATGTGGGGGTAGGTCTCATATTAAGTAGGAAACTTGGACAGCGGGTGGAATATTATGAGGAATATAATGAACGGATTAGTGTAGCTAAAATCAATACAAAACCTACGTGCATCACAGTGGTACAAGTCTATATGCCTACCGGTCAAGCTGATGATGAAGATGTTGAAAAGGTTTACGAAGAAATAGAGGAAATTCTGAGGTATGTCAAGGGTGATGAAAATGTTATAGTAATGAGACATTGGAATGCTGTGGTAGGAAATGGAAAAGAAGGGCGGTGTATTTTTGGAAATACACGGAAAGAAAGAATTAGCTTTTGCTGTTCTTCATTACTTTATATCAGTCCATTTATTCACATTTCTTTCCCGCACACACCAACATCGAACTGTTACCTCCTGTTTGCCCCGTGCATTTGTTCATTTTTTCTGTCAGTTTTTTACAGAAACGCATATTCCGTCGAACCAGCCTGACAGCGTCCCATCGCTGCCTTCCGAACTTCCATTGCTTCAAGCCATGAAGACTTCTACATTAATCCGCAGGGCGTCGTGTTCCTCACCAACCAACTACTCCATGAAGACACCGCTCCATGAAGAATTTTGTTCCTGTAAAGTTTTTTCATGTTTATGTATAACCTCTTTGTTCCTCCCCTTACTCGCCAGCTTCCCCCTCTTCTTCCCTCCTCCTACTGCTCGCTTCTCCTCGCGCGCAGCCCGCTCGCTCGTTCACTTCACTTCTACACTTCGACACGACTTGTCTCCGTGCTGTGAGCAACCGCTCACCCTCTCTGTGCACTCA
This sequence comes from Meconema thalassinum, assembly GCA_946902985.2. NCBI lineage: Eukaryota > Metazoa > Arthropoda > Insecta > Orthoptera > Tettigoniidae > Meconema > Meconema thalassinum. The sequence continues at coordinate 1,429,682,648 of OX336389.2, read as the reverse complement.
ACTTCTTGTTGGACATACCGTATAGGCTAGTGTGCTTTCGCTGCGTCTAGCAGCCCTCACTTGCACGTCAGAAGTCGACCCAGTCAGTTAGAGCTTAACTAAAGCTCGCCTCCTCATCTCTAGAGGCAAACTTTTAAATTCTAAGCCATGATAGAATTTTAGTATCAACCGTCAACAGGAACATCGCCTTCGTCATGAAGCAAAGCTAAGTACTACTTCTACGTTCTTCAACTTATTTTAATTGATTTTAAATAGCTACATGCTTTTTAATGATCATTTTAGAGGCAGTGTGAGATTTCTATATTTGGGGTAATAATCATCCTTCGCGGGATTTTCTATGTTGGGCTTTTGTCTGTCTAAGCCAATCTTAACATGAAGCAGCATTTCTTATGCTTAATAAATCAGAGATTTTCTCACAACGTGGGACACCATTAAATTACCCACTGTCTATAAAATACTTAGCTCGTTCCACCGCTGGACTAACTTTTGCCCTATTCTTCAGTCATGATTGTTCTGGAATTTTCCATGCCGAACAATTTATCTACGATTTAAACCTTCTAGTACTTTCCACTCACATATGAGAATACTTTTTCAACTTAAAGAATCTTCCTTATGAACTGCTAATCAATATTTAATTTTTCTTCCTCCGTTGGGATTTTTTCTGGTGCATTCAACTATAACCTACAACTTTCTCAAACAGTAGATTCTCGCAAATCTAGTGTAACTAGTTATTTTCCACCATTGCAATAACTTTCTTTGCCATCAACTTTTTGTGATACTACAGTGAACTTTTCAACTATATCAACAGACTATAGTGAAAACAGTGCTTGTTCAACCTTTCATCCGCGTCGCGCTCGTCCGTGTACAATAAATACGGCCATGAACACTTTTCCAAAATCCCATTTGATCCTTCCCAAACCCTTTACTAACAAACCAAAATAATAAAATTGTTACTTTAGGTCTTTCTTCAATGAGGTGTCACTCTCAATAAGTGCCCTCCCTTACTTGTTCCACGTATAACGAATTAATGTCTGTAAAACGTCGTGTCTAGTACACGCCTTAAATTATATTGTTTCTCCCTTTTTAATGAGGGAATACAATTCTTTCAACTCATAAGTGAGTTATCTCTAGGTTTCACTAAAGGGAAACTTGCCCCATTTTTCTCGTGATCCCTACTTAAACATGGGAGTTCAAGAAACTTCCTTTCGATTTTTCTCTTCAGGTTTCACAGTAAGTGACCTGCCCTATTTGCATAATCTCCTATGTATAATCATTAAACGTAATTCAGTATCAATACAAGAAGTTATAGAAAACTCTATTTCACTTCTTCCTGTTTTTTGTTGTGGTTACTTTCGAAGTTGTTATTATTTCTAAGATACTTATCTAGAAATCCTTAAAGTGCACACCTTGTACTTGATTTATTGTTTAACTTTAATTACGTCAGTTATCTTTAAATTTTTCATTTATTCATCTTAGCCATTTCAAAATCATACGAAGATTTTAAAGCATATAAAAGATTTAAAACCAAAAGAATTATCAATTGCCTGGTGCAAGCTTTAAATGTTTTCGGAGGTCTGCGACCCCAATTGTTTATAAAAAATCAAAATTATATATTTGTTACAAAAACTACTTTCTTTTACATTGTTAAATAAATTAAAAATTTGTTCTTTGATTTATCATTTCTCAAACATAACGGTTAGGCAAGATCCTGTCTTCCCTAACTCTTCCTAGGTTCATGCCCTCGTTAATAAAAATAAATCTATTGATAGGGTTTTCACCACTTGTTGCATTTGAGCAAGAACTCTTAGTTTTAACTTATGTCAAACTCTCTTCCTATTTCTCCATCCTTTTTCTCCAGTCCGAAACCCACTTCTTTTTCTGCATCATCTTCCCTTGGGGGTTAGGTTATTCCCAAGCTAATAATCTACCCAAAGGGCAGATAGTAGGAGATTTTGGATTAGATGAAAGGAATAATCAAGGACACAGGCTGATGGAATTCTGCACCGATCATGAGTTGGTCATAGCTAACACCTTATTCAATACCCACAATAGAAGAATATACAAATGGAAGAGACCAGGAGATACAGGGCGTTACCAAATCGATTACATCATGGTCAAAGAGAGATTTCGAAACCAGGTTATGGATTGCAAAACATATCCCGGTGCTGACATAAACTTTGACCACATTCTGGTTGTTATGAAATGCAGATTTAAGTTGAAGAAACTGAAGAAAAGTCACAAGTCAAAAAGATGGACAATAGACAGACTGAAAGAGATGGATGCAAACGAAAGATTCAAGAAGTGTATAAAGGAAGGACTAATAAAAAAAACCTATACAAACTTCAATTGCAGACGAATGAGCACTTTTAAGGAACGAAATAACAAAATCCGCAGAAGAAAACATTGGTAGGAAAGAAAGAATAGGTAGAAAACCGTGGATCAGTCAGGATATAATTACTGATTATGGGTTCCACTTTTCAATACAACTTTAGTTTTAGTTTTTTTTGTTGCTCTAAATTGCACGATACAAATTTCGGCATTGTTTTGCCTTCCTCAGTCATTCATAGTTTACTAAAATATTTCGTACACATCTAACACATCCTTCTACACTAACTAAAATCCTTTTAGAAACATTATTTTGAGCTCGAGGATCCAGATACCTGACTTCTATTGTTTTTGACAAGCTCATTGATGTCAGGTATCATATTCGTTGCAATTATTTAAGAATTGATTGGAGATGTTCATTCGTAAGTCTTGTGCGATGTTTGTTCTTATTTATTTTCATGACGGAAAACATCTGCTCACATAAATAGGTGCTACCAAACATGCACAGAATGCGTGCTGCATCCTTTTTTAATTGCTGTAGTTATCCAAACTCTTGAAATATTGCGTATAAAACGTAAGAGCATTAACCTCTTTAAATTTTTCTTTCAAAATACTGTCTGATTGGAGATCTATCAACTCCATTTGCTAATGAACTGGTGCCTGTGAATCTTCAAAATTGAATGGATTGTTGAAAATTGGGAGTTCCATTTCATTCATTTTGTGGAAGTCTTCAAAACGATTGTTGAATTCCGTGATCAGATTTTGCAGAAGTTGAGAATATTTTACAACTAATTAAAAAAACGTAGACAAAAATATTAATTACCTGTACATGACTGGGTTGTTTACCGGGAAAGTACAAGGCCATATTGGATTTTCTCAAAAAAAAAAAAAACTGGCATGTCGTTCCCTATGGACTCAACGAATATCCACAGGTTTGAACATGATAATTTGATCAAAATGACATGACATTCACGCACACAGCCTTCAAGCGCTGCAACTTTCACTCGTCCTCCCTGGCTAGCACACTAATGTATCCTCGCTTTCAACTACGACTTAAAAATTCATTCGGAGATGTGTCCGGATATGGGAGGGTTCGGATATCACAGGTCCGGATGTGACAGGTTGTACTGTACACTGGTTTTTCACATAACCATCCTTAAACGTTCAGTAGTTTTAATATACTGCAAACACCTCGTCTAATATAGGTCGCATTACATTATCGGTATAGTACAGTCGACTGATTAAGGTGAACTGTACTTAATTACATAAATTCGGGTTTAATAAAAATTTAATAATAGTATTATTATTATTATTACTGTAAATATTGTCAATTCAAATAACAGTACAGTACGTATGTAGTTAGTTTTAGTTGTAAGTAGGTAGTTAGTTTGTCTATTAGATATATGTCATTGTTCTATTAGACAGTGGTGTGTGAGTGTGTCTGGTAGCAGTTGCATTGTTTATTAGTTCTAGTTCATTGTTTCAGTAGACTGTGATGTGTGAGGGTGCATGTGAGTGTGCCTGGTGACAGACTGTTTTAGTGGTAGTATTTGTTGTTGGTGGAACTTTAGTATCTTTTCGTTAGTAGAATTTTGGTATTTAATTGTTAGTACGGTAGAAGGTTAGTATTTTTGTTTAGTAGAATTGCTCTTTACTTATTCTGAAAGGGAGTAGCAGCCTTTCAGAATAAATCAATTCTTTACTAGTCTTATCGACGGTTAAGATATTGATAATATAAGCCAAATAATGGCTACACTGCGTCCTGCTGCACGGCTGAAAGCAACGGGAAACTACAGCCCTATGCTATTCCCGAGGATATGCACCTCTCTATGCATAATTACATGTGATGATGGCCTCCTCCCTTGTAAAATTTCAATCCGGAGGTAAACTAGTCCCCCGTTCGGATCTCCGGGTGGGGACTACTCGAGAGGGGGTTAACATCACAGAAGTGACAAAGAGGAAATCTGACATTCTACGGATCGGAGCGTGGAATGTTAGAAGTCTGCTAGGAAGTGAAAGGTTAGAAAACTTAGAAAGGGAAATGGATAGGTTGAGGTTGGATTTGGTTCGGATTAGTGAAATGCGCTGGCAGGAAGAATTGGACTTTTGGTCAGGAGACTATAGGGTCATTAGCACTAAATCAAACAATGGCCAAGCAGGGGTTGGCCTCATATTGAGTAGGAAACTTGGACAGCGGGTGGAATATTATGAACAATATAGTGAACGGATTATTGTAGCAAAAATCAATACTAAACCTACCTGCACCACAGTGGTACAAGTCTATATGCCTACCAGTCAAGCTGATGATGAGGATGTTGAAAAGGTCTACGAAGAAATAGACGAAATTCTGAGGTATATCAAGGGTGATGAAAATGTTATAGTAATGGGAGATTGGAATGCTGTGGTAGGAAAAGGGAGAGAAGGGAAAATAGTAGGAGATTTCGGATTAGGTGAAAGGAATGATCGAGGAAGCAGGCTGGTAGAATTCTGCACCGAGCATGAGTTGGTCATAGCTAACACCTCATTCAATAAACACAATAGAAGAATATACACATGGATGAGACCAGGAGATACAGGGCGTTACCAAATCGACTTCATTATGGTCAAGCAGAGGTTTCGAAACCAGATTTTGGATTGTAAAGCATATCCTGGTGCTGACATAAACTCTGACCACAATCTGGTCGTAATGAAATGCAGATTAAAGTTGAAGAAACTGAAGAAGAGTCAAAAGCCAAAAAGGTGGGCAATAGACAGACTGAAAGAGAAGGATGTAAACGAAAGATTCAAGAAGAGTATAAAGGAAGGACTAATGAAAAACCCTAAACAAACTTCAATTGCAGACGAATGGGCACTTTTGAAGAATGAAATAACAAAATCCGCAGAAGAAAACATTGGTAGGAAAGAAAGAATAGGTAGAAAACCGTGGATCACTCAGGATATACTAGAATTGATGGATGAAAGGCGGAAACACAAGAATGTAAGAGATGAGAAGGGGAAAGCAGAATACAGACGTCTGAGAAATGAGGTTAACAAGAAGTGCAAAGAAGCGAAAGAAGAATGGTTGAAAGAGAAATGTGCAGGTATAGAAAATTGTCTGAAATTAGGTAAAGTAGACACAGCTTATCGAAGGATTAAAAATACTTTTGGGGAAAAGAAGACTAAGTGCTGTAATATTAAGGACGCAAATGGAAAGCCTCTAACAGATAGAGAAGAAAAGGTTGAGAGATGGAAAGCTTACATAGAGAGTTTGTATAAGGGAAAGGAGATTGAGAATCATGTAATGGAAAGGGAGGAGGAAATTGATGAGGATGCGAAAGGAGATTTAATATTGAGATCAGAATTTGATAGAGCTTTGGAAGACTTAAGCAGGAACAAAGCACCAGGCATAGATGATATACCGATTGAGTTGCTACGCTGCATAGGAGATGAAGGTCTGATCAGGTTATTTCACTTGGTGTGTAGGATTTATGAGACAGGTGAGGTACCCCCTGATTTCAAGAAGAATGTAATCATCCCTATACCAAAGAAAGTGGGAGCTGTCAGATGTGAAGATTACCGTACAATCAGCTTGATTACTCATGCTTCAAAGATCCTGTCTAGGATAATTTACAAGAGGATTGAAAGCCAGATAGGAACGGAGTTGGGTGAAGACCAGTTTGGTTTCAGGAGAAATGTAGGAACAAGGGAAGCTGTACTAAGTCTTAGGCTGATTTTGGAAGGTAGAATAAGGAAAGATAAGAGAACGTTCATGGCTTTTGTAGACTTAGAAAAGGCTTTTGATAACGTTGATTGGACTAAATTGTTTGACATTTTGAAATCGATTGGAATAAAGTACAGAGATAGGAGGGTGATATACAATCTATACAGAAACCAGACAGTAGTCATTCGAGTTGAAGGACATGAGAGAGAAGCTGGTATTCAGAAAGGTGTAAGGCAAGGCTGCAACTTATCACCCATACTTTTCAATCTTTACATTGAACAAGCAATGAAGGAAATTAGAGAAAAATTTAAAGTGGGAGTGAAGATTCAAGGAGAAATAATTTCAACTCTGAGATTTGCTGATGACATCGTCATCTTGGCCGACAAGCCTGAGGATTTGAATGAGGTTTTTGAATGGTATGGACTCCGTCTTACAGAAAGAATTCATAATGAAAATTAATAAATGTAAAACAAAAATACTGGAATGCAGCCGTAAAAAATCAGAAACCTCTATGGAGATCAAATTGACAGGTGAAAAGCTGAAGGAAGTAGAAGACTTCTGTTACTTAGGAAGTAGAATAACCAGTGATGGACGAAGCAAAGAGGATATAAAAAGTAGGTTGGCTCAGGCAAAGAAAGCTTTTCTACAAAAATGGAATCTGCTGACATCGAATATAGATTTAGGTATTAGGAAGTCATTTTTGAAAGTCTTTGTCTGGAGCGTGGCGCTCTATGGAAGTGAAACTTGGACTATTGGTGCAGCAGAAAAGAGGAGAATTGAAGCATTTGAAATGTGGTGTTACAGGAGAATGATGAAGATCAGATGGGTAGATAGGGTTACAAACATAGAGGTATTAAGACGAGTGGGAGAGGAGAGATGTTTCTGGCGACTGCTAATGAAGAGAAGAGATAGGTTGGTAGGACACATACTAAGACACCCAGGAATAGCAAGCTTAGTTATGGAAGGAAGGGTCGAGGACAAGAACTGTAGGGGTAGACCAAGGTTAGAATATGTTAAACAGATTGCCTCAGATGTAGGGTGTGGTAGTTATGTAGAGATGAAACGATTAGCTCAGGACAGGGAGGCATGGAGAGCTGCATCAAACCAGTCAAAAGACTGAATACTCAAACAAAACAACAACAAACATCGGATATTCGCATGAATAACGTCAGATACAAAATTCTTAAAAATACAGTTCCTTTATTAAAAACCCGGAATAATATTCCTTCGTATTTAAAATATTTGATGACCAACTTCTTATGAAAGCTACTACTTCACGATTCCCAGAACCTCGTGTTTTGATGACTGGAAATTTCTAAGGAGCGTGTTTTTAACTGTTGTTTTCGTGTTGCTTTTTGCCTCTACTTTATATTTTTTGATACATCTTATCATGTCAATGGCAATCTCTAACGCCTTCCGATGCTCAGTTAAGGGGTTGATTCTAGTCCAAACCGCATTTGTTCTCATCACCGTACCTTGTATACATGAGAACTTTTTTAATCTTCGAGCTCCGTTCCTCGCATAACCTTCAAAGGTCATGTATATTATCACATAAATATACAAGATAGATCTCACAGAAGCTCGAAGGATAAAGAAGTTCTCATGCATTTAAAGTACGGTAATGAGCAATTAGTAAACTAAGAATAACTGATGAAGGCATAACAAAGCCGAAACATATATCGTGCAATTTAGAGCAAAAACTAAAACTTAAGTTGTATTGAAAGGTGAAAACCATATTCAGTAATTGTAGATTTTAATACGGGCCAAAAATGGTAATTATGTCAAAAGTCATAGATATACATCACTGAGGATGTACTAGAATTAATGGATGAAAGGCAGAATCACAAGAATGTAAGAGATGAAAAGGGGAAAGCGGAATACAGACGTCTGAGAAATGAGGTTAACAAGAATTGCAAAGAAGCAAAAGAAAAATGTTTGAAAGAGAAATTCGCAGGTATGGAAAATTGCCTGAAATTAGGAAAAGAAGACACAGCTTTCGAAGGATTAAGAATACTTTTGGGGAAAAGAAGACTAAGTGCTGTAACATTAAAAAGCACAGATGGAAAGCCTCTATAAGTTAGAGAAGAGAAAGTTGAGAGATGGAAAGCTTACATAGGGTGTTTGTATAAGGGAAAGGAGATTGAGAATCATATAATGGAAAGGGAAGAGGGAATTGATGAGGATGCGAAACGAGATTTATTATTCAGATCAGAATTTGACAGAGTATTGGAAGAAACAAAGCAAAGAAACAAAGCACCAGGCATAGGTGACATACCGAATGAGATGCTACGCTGCATGGGTGATGATGGTATGATCAGGTTATTTCACTTGGTGTGTAGGATTTATGTGACAGGCGAAGTACCCTCTGATTTCAAGAAGAATGTTATCATCTCTGTACCGAAGAAAATAGGAATTGAGAGATGTGAAGATTACCGTACAATCAGCTTCATTACTCATGCTTCAAAAATCCTGTCTTGAATAATTTATAAGATGATGGAAACGGAGAAATGTAGGAACAAGGGATGCTGTACTAAGTCTTAGGTTGATTTTGGAAGATAGAATACGGAAAGATAAGAGAACGTTGATGGCATTTATAGACTTAGAAAAGGCTTTTTATAATGTTGATTGGGCTAAATTGTTTGACATTTTGAAAACGATTGGAATAAAGAACAGAGACAGAAGGGTGATCTACAATCTATACAGAAACCAGACAGCAGTCAATCGAGCTGAAGGACATTAGAGAGAAGCTGGTATTCAGAATGGTATAGGGCAAGGCTGCAACTAATCACCCATACTTTTCAATCTTAACATTGAACAAGCAATGAAGGAAATTTGAGAAAAATTTAATGTGGGACTGAAGATTCAAGGAGAAATAATTTCAACTCTGAGATTTTCTGATGACATCGTCATCTTGGCCGATACGCCAGAGGATTTGAATGAGTTTTTGAATAGTATGAACTCCATTTTGAGGAATGATTTCATGATGAAAATTAATAAATGTAAAACAAAAATAATGGAATGCAGCTGAAATAAATCAGAAAACTCTATGGACATCAAATTGGCAGGTAAAAGCTAAAGGAAGTGGGAGACTTCTGTAACTTAGGAAGCAAAATAACCAGTGATGGACGAAGCAAAGAGGATATAACAGGTAGGTTGGCTCAGGTAAGGAAAGCATTTCTACAGATAAGGAATCTGTTGATACCGAATATATAATTAGGTATTAGGAAGTCATTTTGGAAAGCCTTTGTCTGGAGCGTGGCACTCTATGGAAGTAAAACTTGGACTATTGGTGCAGAAGAAAAGAGGAGAATTGAAGTGTTTGAAATGTGCTGTTACAGGAGAATGATGAAGATCAGATGGGTAGATAGGGTTACAAATGAAGAGGTATTAAGAAGAGTGGGAGAGGAGAAAGGTTTCTGGCGACTGCTAATGAAGAAAAGAGAGAGGATGGTGTGACAAATACTAAGACACCCAGGAATATCAAACTTAGGGTCGTAGGGGTCGACCAAGGTTAGAATATGTTAAACAGATTGCATTGGATGTAGGGTGTGGTAGGTATGTAGAGATGGAACAATTAGCTCATGACAAGGAGGTATGGAAAGCTGCATCAAACCTGTCAAAAGAGTGAAGTTTCAAACAACAACAACAACAACAACAGCACGTAAGAGTTTAGAGTTATTTATATTTATATTTTATAATTTCAAGATGGCGGCTGCGAGCAACATATTCTCTCATATACTCAGCACGTTGGAAAAGATAGTCCTCACATAAAACTATCCGAATACCAAGCTCGGTGAACATTTATTCACTGGATCATAAGATATGTTTATATTGCTTGCATGATTCACACGGCCGTCGCGTCGTCTATAATTCATTGAGATGGTGAACTTGCAGTTTGGGATACTTACCACTCCCACATAAAAGTTTCCTTCTCCAGAATTTGGCAGAGAAGTATGCCTATATAGTCTTAATACGATTTCAGAATTGATCACTTGGGTGGCATATATTTTGTGTTCGTTAAGATGGCGTCTGACTAAAAACATGACACTGAGAATCCCTATATTAGTGCTACCACTGTACTTAATGCCATTCAATTCGGATTCATGGTTTGGGAATTGAAAAGGGGTGGGGTGGCAGACATACGCACATGCAGTACAACGCAAAAGTTAAATTGTAAAATGAACATAAATATGAATCAAAGTTCCCTGCTCTGTGAACAGTCAGAATATTGCTACCAACTTGAAACTCTCTGGGTACTTCTCTCTGAATCTCATTGAAATCATTTTTGTTATCCTAAAATTAATTTCGTGAATAAATCCTCCATTGAAATTGCGCATGAATAGCAAATCCCTCTTCAACGTGTTGATACATATTATGATCCGGAGCTTAAAGTAAGCGCTTGTTCCGCGAAGTAATTCTCCCTTAAATTCCCTGGTAATTTATATGTGTATACTTATCCAATTAAATCATAGTGCCTTATTAGTGACTGAACGAATACATACTGGCGTGTGGTCGAGGATCTCCGGAAGCGTTGTGCCTGCTCCAGTGTTGAGGCCAGAAATTGCCACGTTCTAATACATTGAACAAGGACACAGCTAGATAGATACTCATAACACACTTTGAGAAATATCCAGATGTATCTACAATTATCTATGAGCATCTTGAAATATCCACGAGTTAAGGCTGAGCTCATGTTCTTTCCCGTCACTGATCGTTGCTCTCGCTGTGAAACTTCTGGGGCACATGAAGGGAAGAGAAGTGATTTGAGGGCGATGAAGTACATTGTCATTCTTTCATTCATTTATTTGCAAATGCGGGTAATTCCCCGGTGGCAAATTGTACAGTTCCAGAAAATTACCAACACTTACAATATATCAAACACACTTAATGTACACAATTCGCGATTTGGAAACTACAGTAATTACATCGGAGTAAAGGCTCTAAGTCTGTGGCAAGCAATGAGTTCCAAATATCAATACCACGATTAATGAAGAATATTTACCATAATTTGTACGCTGCGTTTGGCCTTTAACATTGCGCGGATGATCTGCCCTGCTCAGGTTGGTGGGATTTCAGTGACGTTTGCTTAGTTCTCCCCATGCAAAGCATGTAGTCTTGGATTTCGTCCTGGCACCTTCCAGAGATTCTTACCCTAGTTCTTCTATTGTTCGTGTAACACTACCTCTCGGATTAAAAATGTTGAACACAAAGCTAGCAGCCTTACTTTGTACCATCTCCAGCTCATTGATGAGTCCTACTTTATTTGGGTCCCAAACTGCTGAGCCGTACTCCAAGATTGGCCTCACCAGGCTCAAATGTCCTAATTTCTTTGTGGAGAAGCTACTGCCTTTTAATATCCTCATTACAAAATGAAGTGATTTGTACGCTTTGGAATCGACACACCCCACATGGGTAGGCCTACTCCATTCCATAACATTCCTTACATGGATGTCCAAGTATTTGCTCCAGTCTTCTTGTTCAAGTATGTATAGCCCTGCCTTCCTCAGCTGTAAGGGTCCACTGAACGCTTTACGCCTGTGTCACAACTACAATTACAAGGATATAGAAATTGTTGCTCAAAAGTGCAATACTGCATCGAAAGAATAAATTCTGACCTGGTTTCAAGCATACACGAGCGAATAATTGTTTCTAAAATGGCGAGTGTCATAACCTTAACTGCTTGTGCCGGAGACATAATTCAGAAATATTCCGGAACATAAATATCAGTCATTTAATCAAAATGTTGGTGCTGAATTCAATAAGTTCACCTAACTGACCAAGTTATAAATGTTAACATCAAATAATTAACCTAAATTGCTAATATGTAGCTAAGCCGTGCCGGATATAAATTATATTACTTGCCAAAAACAAAGTGCTTACTGAAATCGTTCATTTCTCTCTTTAGTTGTTGCTTTTTGAAGTCTGTGCTGTTAAAGCATGGGAACTATATTGATGTATGGATGTTGGATGGTTCCTTCGTGATGTAACACTGTCTATGTGGATACTCGACAAACCACAAAATCCAACAAGAAAGTAAATGTGTCTTCTCTTAATCCGGATGCGGCTTATTTACGGGCATACATTTTTTCCCTTTTTCCTTTTCGAATATTAATGGTGTGGCTTATATGCGGGGGGAGGCTTATTTTCGGACCAATCCGGTATACAGTATTTAAGCACTTAACATAATTGGATATTACCAACTTGTGTGTTTCCATGACTCGTCATTTGTGCATAAGATAGGTTTCAACTTCCAACGTATTGAACATAGGAACCTTGCAAAACATATCCCGGTGCTGACGCAAACTCTAATTACTCTAATTGTTATGAAATGCGGATTCAAGCTGAAGAAACTGAAGAAAAGTCAAAATGCCAAAAGATTGGTCCATAGACCAACTGAAAGAGAAGGATGTAAAGGAAAGATTCGAGAGGAGTGTAAGGGAAGGATTTTTGAAGAACCCTAACCAAATATCAAATGTAGTGGAAGGGGAACTTTTGAAGAATGAAATAACAAAATCTTCGGAAGAAAATGTTGGTAGAATAGATCACGTTTACATTGAGCGTTTGTATAGCGATAAGGATAATGAGAATCATATAATGGAAAGCGAAGAGGAAATTGATAAGTGACAGAAAGGAGAACAGAGTTAATAATTTGATAGAGCACTAGACGACTTAAGCAGCAACTGACCACCAGGCAAAGATGACATACCGACTGAGTTTCTACGTTGCATAGGTGAAATACTCTGTGATTTTAAGAACATTATCATCCCTATACCGATGAAAGCGGAAGCTGGCGGATGTGAAGAATACCGTACAATCAGCTTGATCATTCATGCTTCAAAGGTGCTGACTAGAGTAATTTACATGGGGATGGAAAGGGAGATCGACACCGAGTTGGGTTTCAGGAGAAACGTAGGAACAAGGGATGCTTCACTACTGTAAGTCTTAGGCTTTTGATAATGTTGATTTAGTAAGTTGTTTGACGTCTTGAAAAGGATTGGAATAAAGTACAGGGATTGGAGGGTGATCTACAATCTACCCAGAAACCAGACAGCGTTTATTCGAGCTGAAGGACATGAGAGAGAAGCTGGTATTCAGAATGGTGCAAGGCGAGGCTGCAACGTATCACCCATACTTTTCAATCTAGACTATACATTGGACAAGGAATGAAGTACATTAAAGAAAAATTTAAAGGAGAAATAAAGATTCAAGGAGAAATAATGTCAACTCTGAGATTTGCTCAAGACATCGTCATCTTAGCCGGTTCACCAGAGGATTTGGATGAGTTCTTATATGATGTGGTCTCCGTCTTGAGGAATGAATTCATGATGAAGATCTGTAAATGTGAAACAACAATAATGGAATGCACTGAAAGAAATCATAAACCCCTATTGACATCAAATTGACATGTGAAGAGCACGTGTGCTACTTAGGACGCAAACTAACCAGTGATGGACGAAGCAAAGAAGATATAAAAGTAGGTTGGCTCAGCCATGGAAAGCATTCCTACAGAAAATAAATAATAATAATATCGTATGGCCTCGGGTGCCGGGTGCAAGCTTTGTAATTTGACACCCAGAGGGTAGCTTGAATGTCGAATTTCGTTGTTCCATGAATTACTATGAAAGTCAAGGAGGTTAGATATCTAAGCTCCTCGAACACTATAGCGCTTTCTAGAAGAGAAATGAGGAACTTTATGTTGGCGGTTACTCGCGAGATTAATTTTGCCATTATGAACACGGCCTACTGTATTCAAATGGGTTCTTTGACATGCCAACATCGTATGACATGCGTGTCGTATTTTTGCCGCTTTTCAAAAATCACTTACCACGGCCAGGAGCGAACCTGCAATCTTGGGGTTAGTAGACCGACACGCTATCCACTCACCCACCGTGGCAAGCTGCAGAAAAGGAATCTGTTGACATCAGTAGATTTAGGTATTAGGGATGTCATTTTTAAAAACCTGTATCTGGAGCGTGCCACTCTATGGAAATGAAACTTTAACTGTTGGCGCAGCAGAAAAGAGGAGAATAGAAGCATTCGAAATGTGGTGTTACAGGAGAATGGTGACGATAGAGTAACAAATGAAGAAGTATGAAGACGAGCGGGAGAAGGAAAGGAAGGAAGCTGTTAGTTTTACGTGACCGTTAATCTTTCGATCATGAGCCACGGGACCTCCTTTTTATGTAACAATACTTTTATTGCAGCCAAATAGCCATTGAAAATAAAGTATAAAAACGTACACTAAAATTGCACTCCTACACTTTGAGTTGCATAGTCTTTGATTGATTTTGTCCTTTTCGTACAGAGCTCTAAGTGGTAGCGATCACATGTTTGTCCACATAGTTGGCATACACACGTCACTGTAGGTTCATGGAAATATTTGCTAACGCAAATACGGTGGTGAAGACCATGGTCAGCCAGACGTGTAAACACATGCCTCAACTCAAAGTTGGCTGTTGTCCACGTCCGGTCGATCATGGCTCCGGTTCCATAACATTCTTGAGGTATGTCTTCTCGTTTTTTCATCAATGATGTTAGTAGCTGTTCCGAGGCTCTGGTATTTGGTAGAGGTAAATAGTTTCTAAGGTCTTCTATAAGAAATGATTCTCGTGCCAGGAGGTAGACGAATCGTGACCTGGTAGTTTTTGACACTCCAATTGCTTTTTTTTAATGAGTAATGCCTTCACTCATTCATGTGAGGAAAGGTTCTTTTCTGTTAGATGTTGCCATAAAATATTAGAATAGGCATGATTTTATTTCTGAACAGAGCCATTGCTGTCTCTAAGCTGAGGATTCTCAAGTATCTAATTTCATGCATTGCCCGTACTGCTTGCGTTGATTTCTCTATCACATGATATGTGAAACATTTAGCACTTGTTTGGAGCATGATACCCAAATATTTGAATTCCTTTACGATGTTTATTTTCCTCCTCTTGATGAAAATTTATGTTGCTGCTGGAAACTTCCCTCCTTTTCTAAACACCATCATTACTGTTTTTGAAACATTGATTTGAAACTTGTGATCGGAGCACCATTGTTCCATTTCTGTTAATGTGTTTTGGAGTTTTGTGACGTCTTTAGAGCCTTTTTATGTGAAATCCAGCATGGCATTTCACTTCAAAAATCTCACATGCATTTACCGGGAATCGAATCCGGTTCACCATGGTGAGTGGCCAAAAGCTTGAACGCTTCACCACCATGCCCCCTACGAGTGGGAGAGGAGAGATGTTTGTGGTGACTGCTAATGAAGAGAAAATATAATATATAGGCTACTGGTCAAAAAAGGTTTTGCATCTTGCAAGCTTATGAATTAGTGGACTAAATATAATACATGTGCTTTATTCGATAACTGTTTTATTTATTTATGTAGGCAATGGTATTACACATGAATCACAACAATAATAATATTAATAATAATAATAACAAGTACATACGAGGCGCGTTTCTTAAGTAAAAACTGTTGTGATATTACGCCGTTACAGCGCTGCGGTCGGCATACCATGCAGACTTGCTTTGCACCTGCATCTATTGGCGAGGCTGAGACGCCATTACGGCAACAGTCGCCCATGTTTAGGTGTGTTGACAAGCTTTTTAAAATGGCATCGCCGATCGAGAGTCCCGCCAACTCGTAGACAAGAGAGAAAACTCTCTTGTAAGATATGCTGCCATTTGGCCTCTACTGTCAGGCAAATTGCGTATGTAGTCAGGAGAACTCCTAAACATACGGAGTTGGTAGGACACATACTATGACACACAGGAATACCAAATTGAGTTATGGAAGGAACGGTCGAGGACAAGAACTGTACGGCTACAGCAAAGTTAGAATATGTTGAACAAATTGAATCGGATGTAAGGTGTGGCAGATATGTAGAGATGAAACGATTAGCTCAGGACAGGGAGCCATAGACAGCTGCATGAAACCAGTCAAAAGACTGAAGACTAACACAACATACAACAAGAACATATTAAAGGCCACTAAATAAGAACACACACACACAGTTTACATTCTGAATGTGTCATTACGTACATTTGGACTTGAATAGATACCACCCCCTTTTAATTGCACTCATTCCAGGTTCCGTATTGACCATGTTAACATGAAGTATAACATAAATTTTAGGTATAACTTTGGTAAAACAAGAAAATGTTATGGCTTCAAAAGTTCATTAGGAGGAGGAATGCATGAAATAAGAAGAAAGGGCACAACAACGCTATATTTATCCACGAATCGTGAAGTTCTATGAGTGACAAAAGAAAAGGAAAACAAGAAAATCGAAATACTTGAAAGGAGAAACCAATCTCCCTTAATTGCAATTTGTTAAGTAAATCTTTAATTACATCTATCACGACTTAATGCAGAGAGACTGAATGACAGGAGCTTTTAAAAAATCTCCACATTAACAAATCTTAATTGCAGGCAGAAATCTCTTTTTTATGCTCTAATCACTGTGACCGGTTTAATTGTCTCCATCAAATAGATTTCAAACTTTTTACCACTTACTTAATAAAATAACAACCCTGTGCGTTTTACCCAAGCCTTCACGACTTGGATGATACGACTTTATCCTCGGGAAGCTTTCTCAGGGCAAAGAACTTGCGAGGTATCCTGCAGCGTACTGTCGCGATTTTCATCCCAAAACTACGAATTTTACGTGAGAGCAAGAAACATGATCACTCGACCCTCATCTTGTGAGAATATCTATTGCTGTCCATTTTCTCAAACCTACAATTCACTCTCCTTGCGTTTGAAATCAAATCTTAACAATATGTTCGGTAAAACACATGCTGTCTACCGTCTCTTAAATATGGGTATATAATTGAATATTCCTTTAATGTACGTTAAGGGTTGTACCCTGTTTAAGAATCCCCGTTTACTTTTTCAATGTAGTTCCACTTTTGCATCCAGAGTAATTGATTTGAACGATAGAAAATATAATCCATCCATTATCCTGAATGTATGGAATCATTTATCTTGCGCCTTCTGCAGAAAAAGATATTTATGTGAGTGCATTATGCTGAGTTTCGTCATTGTAACTATAGACTAATAAATAGTGATTTGTCGATATTAATGTCGTATATTCAAGATGGCGGATGCGTGAAAAATGCAGTGTGGTAGTCTTGTGACTAACGAGGGCGGAGTATATTATTCGTTTCTCCCATCATACAAAATTTTGCGTTAGTTGTGGCTTTATGTCGTAAAATAATGATTTTCAAGTTTTGAGAATACATCCATCCATCCGCCATCATCAATGATTATATTTTGTCTCGGTCATAGGGAGCCACATACAATGTTCAATATTACTGTTGTTTTTGCCGTTGTACCTCAAAAATACCTTGATTTTTTTTTTTTAAGTTTGGAGCTTTTCAGTCGGTGTACACGAATGTACCCAAATGAGTTGGGTTATTCCCTACTCCTGAAAAAAATGCATGAGATTAATAAATACACTTGTATGACCAGTTTCGATCGTCAAGCGATCATCAACAGATCCATTACACTTAGGCTTTGAGGTAAGAACAACCTGCCTATCTCGCCCATGTTAAATCTTCAAATTTTTGGTACACTTTACTCAAAATCTGTTTGGATTAGCCTATTGAAACTTTCATAGATTACTCTTTGGATCATTATCTGCAATAATAAGAAGAATTATTGACAAAAACGAAATACTTTTGTCAATATGATGTTTTTTAAAAGGTAGGATGTTTTAATCCTTTTTTTTTCGAAAAATATTTATATTTCATTTTGTATATTATTTATAGGAATATCCCTTCTTATTACTGTTCATTAGGATGATTTTGATACAGAAAAAAAAATATTATGGACCTATCATTATTAGTTTTCTTACAAATGGTACCGTACCAAAGTAGTGAAAACTGTTAAACTGAGAAAAATGAGGTTGAAGTGTTTCATTACATTTTGTTACCTCTGACAATTCTTAGAACATTCCTGCCCCATAACTTGCATCATTTCATCCATCACTGGTTATTTTACTTCTCCTACTTCCTTTACAATAGCTTTTAAATAATAAATGAACATATAAATACTGTAAGTAAACAACTAAATAAGTAAATAAAAACAATATAAATAAATAAATGCGTATTACAACTTATCTTTTTGCAAATAAGTGGACTTGTTTCCCTCTTCAAATCAACTATTTAATTATTAACAATTGGGGCAGATGACCTTGCTGTTCCGCCCCTTAAACAATATTTCTTCAATAGGTCAGTGCAAAATCACAGTGATTATATTATTATGACGATGTTCAGTAACCACTAAAAACATAAACAATGCAGGAAGTTGTCATTGTTACCAACAGAGCTCAACAGAGCAGACATGAAATGAATTTTGAAATCTGTCTAATAGTTCAGAAGTTATACGCACAAACATAAATCTCTGTAAAAGTGGTCGTTTTCATTCATAGTGCAGCATAGCTATTTATATCTTGTAAAATGACCATTTTCATATTTTTTAGATTTTTTTTGACAAATTCCTCTTCTCTACATTGTAAATAACTAAAAACGCCCAAAAAAAAAACCAATGTTTATTATTTTCGCCCCTAGACGGGTCTTTCTTACCTTAAAATCTATGTCTGAAAATACGGGTGAAAATATTTGCAATATGTACACTTATTAACTTGCAGTAATAGTAATACAACTCGTCAATATGTGTTAGTTGTAGTCTCTGTGGTGTTTTGGTGAGATGCTGGAAGTGGTGATAGAACTCCGGAATTTGCCTGTTTGGAGTGACTATGTGGTTGTTGTGAATGGTCAATTTTATTCTGATTGTACTGTATTGTGAGGCTACTTATCAGGTTAGGGGTCTTGTGCAGTCCGGCAGTGAGCAGTTCACCTGGAACACGCGACTGACTGGTCTGTACAGCCGATAACACTCGGCGTACAACTCATACAGTTCTGTCCGGTAGAGAACGATAACAGTACAGTTCATTTCGGTAAAACCATTAACACACGCCGTTTTACATTAATAAAAGGGCGTGTGTGAAACACAGTGTTTGTTACACAAATGCAGTATATTTGAGCATTTCTCTGAGAGGAGCAGTGTTAATACGCGGTGCATCAATAAACTGAGGCTATAGGAATTGCAGTGAGCGAGAAAATGTTAAAAAGCTTCAAATACGAGCGGAGACGCGAAACATTTTGTTTTCAACGGGGCGAGAAAGCAGAGTGGAGTAGGGCAGGGACAAATGGAACCAGTTCTTATTTCGGAAGAGGGCCTTCACCCAACCACACCTGCCACTCGAAAATATACCCCCACGGTGAGGACAACGTAAATCCTTACGCTACTTTTCTGAAGGTTTTATTTAAAGCAAGTGATTATACTGATCGCACATTTTTCTCATGACTATACGCTGAGAAATATCTACACGCAAATTTTACTGCAGTTATAATAGTGAGGAGAGTGAAGAAAGGACCATTGATAACTCGCGTTATTGCGATGGTGATGTGTATTAACCAATTGGAAACGACTACCATGAAATTTTACGGGATGCTAATGAGTAGTTAAGCGCAATATGAGGGAACTTAAGGAAGTAATCCAGAACCAAGGAAGCCAGAATCACCAACCCAATGCAAGCCACCAGGATTTTCGGCACGCGGAGAGATGGAGCATGGGATTATGGTTCGATCGGTGGTTAAGGGGGCGTGGTGGCTCAGCGGTCTAGCTGTATGCCTCTCACCAAAGCGGTCCGGGTTCGATTCCCGGTCAATGCATGTGAGATTTTCGAAGTGAAATGCCATGTCCTGTGGTTCGGATTCCACGTAAAAAGGAGGTCCCGTGGCTCATAATCACAAGATTCACGGTCACGTAAAACTACAATCTTCCTTCCTTTTCTTCGATCGGTGGTGATGAGAAGGAGAACGTACGGGGGTACACGACACCAGAGAATTTCGGAGGGACCAGAAAGAAGCAGACAGCATCTCGGCAAATTCCCGGAGCTGAAATTCCAAGCAAAACTGGGATGTGCCCCTGGAAAACTACTAGAACTTCTGCACGTGTTGGTGATCTCTGGCACATTAGACCATTAGTCATTTGAATTGGTAGAATGAGTGGTTTGATCACTCGAACTTGTAGATAGATCATGGAATTTAATCAATTATTTAATACTAGCGAAGCCTCCGTGGCTTAGGCGGCAGTACGCCGGCCTCTCACCGCTGGGTTCGTGGTTCAAATCCCGGTCACTCCATGTGAGATCTGTGCTGGACAAAACGGAGGCAGACAGATCTTTCTCCGGGTACTCCGGTTTTCCCTGTCAACATTTCATTCCAGCAACACTCTCCACTATCATTTCATTTCATCAGTCATTCAGTTAATCATTGCCCCAGAGGAGTGCGTCAGGCCTCGGCAGCCGGCACAGTTCATATCCTCGCCGCTAGATGGGGGCTTCATTCATTCTATTCCTGACCCGGTCGGAGACTGGAAGCAGGCTGTGGATTTTCATTTTCATTTAATACTGGCAACCCGACCCGGCTTCGCCCTGGAGCAGTTATGAATGCATTACGTGATAAGCGCTTTTTTTTAATCGAATGTCAATGAACAACGACCAATATCCGTTTTACGTCACGGCATGATGGGTTAAAATCACTGACTGGACCATTAATTACATTATTATGGAGGTGCATGTGCAACAAATTCTTGTCAGACGTAATTTAAGAATGGCGAGGTGCATGATACACAAATCCCCCTTCCTTCCAATATTAACTTCACTGTGAATTTTGCGGAACGAAAAGTTCTCAGGCAAAATGAAGAAAAGCCGAGTTGCACTTCCAGGGAAACTCCAAACATAACCACTCTTCTCTTAAGTTTTTAACTCAACACGAGTCGACAGTTTGCTGCTGGCTGTATCTGGGGCAATAAGCTCGTCCGCTAGCTAAGCTGTAACTGGGGAGGTGACTCGCCCCTAGCTAGCTCGTAAACTGTCGCCTCAGTAACTGAATGGAGATTGTTGGAAGAAATGAAAACGTAAAAACACTTATAGTTGGCGATGTATTGAAGATGGATATATGCTCTCCCGGACTTTTTTGTAGAACTTTTCATGCTGAACAATTCTTACACTCATAGTATACAGATATTTTTAACGGTTTGCCCAGCGTAAGCTTAAAAAGCGCACGGGCGCCGGTTTTTTTTGACCTGTTCACTGAAATCGTTAGTGCTTGACTTCCTTTGGTCATAAATAAAGTATTTTCTACAGAAACCTTCCTCGAGATATCCTTTAAAGAATGGTGAAAACTGCCTCAAAATCCATTCAGTGGTTCTCGAGATTACCCGTGACATCCAGGAATCGGGGACTTTTTTAATACTAAGTAGAGATTATACGCCAATCAGTATAATTTGATATAATATAATACCCCTTCCGTCCAATCTTAAATTGACTATGAATTTTGTGGAACGAAAAGTTCACAGGCGAAATGAGAGTTGCACTTCCAGGGAATGGCGAGGTGAATGAAACTCAATTCCCCCTTCCTTCCAATCTTAACTTGACTGTGTTTCACAGGCGAAATGAAGAAAACCCGAGTTGCACTTCCAGGGAAACTCCAAACAAAACCATCCTTCTCAGAAGTCTTTACTCAACACGACTCAACGGTTTGCTGTTGGCTGTATCTGGGGCAATAGGTTCTCCCGCTAGCTAGGCTGTAACAGGAATGATAGACTCGCCCTTAGCTAGCTCGTCAACTGTTGCCTCAGTAGTTGAATGGACACGGTTGGAAGAGATTGAAACGTAAAAACACTTCTAGTGGGCGATGTATTGAAGATAGACATATGCTCTCGTGGACTTTTTTGTAGAACTTTTCATGATGAACAATTCATACGCTCATAGTATTTAGATATTTGTAACGGATTGCCCAGCGTAAGCTTGCAAAGCGCTCGGACGACAGTTTTTTTTTCGACTTTCCCACTGAAATCGTTACTGCTCGGCTTCCTTTGATCATAAATAAATTATTTTTTACAGAAATCATCCTCGGGATATCCTTTACAGAATGGTGAAAACTGCATCAAAATACATCCAGTGGTTCTGGAGTTTACCCGTAACATCCAAGAATCGGGGACTTTGTTTTATACCAAGTAGAGATTACGAGTTGAATCAATTATTTAAGTTTCCGACTAATTGAATTAATTATTATTCATCAAATAGAATTGAACGGAATTTCATTGAATCATCGAGTTATCGACATAGTATTTTGTACTAAAATAAACCACTACACTTTCTATAGGCAAATTCTCAGGAAGCTTTAGTTAAATGTAGATTGATAGATAGATTTATTTTGTTTGGCAAGATTAGGGCCATTGGGCCCTCTCTTTCATCTAACTAGATTATACAGTTGATACATAATGAACAATGCAAATACTACTTAAATCTATCAATGATACAATGTTGATTCAGTATAATATACATATAAAAACAGAATAGCTTGTTATAGGAAGTAAATTGTTGTATTGCTAGGATGAATAAGCAAGAAACTTAGAAGTAAGTTTAATATTAGAGTAAGGTAAGGAAATACTGATAAAATGTAGACTAATGATGATGATGATAATGATGATGATAATGAAGTTGATGATTAGTCATTACTGAAGAATGTCATTTATATGTCTAAACGGAGAGTAAATGAGAAAGTGAGAATTGGAAAGATTGAATAGGCTATATGTAATACGACATAAGAATATAAGAATAAATGTTGAGTTCAACGTTCATTTACTTAGTGATTATGTACTGCTGGCAACGCTGCTTGAAGCTGGACGGGGTTGCTCCTCTGACAGAGCGAGGCAAATTGTCCCACAGTCGTGCAGTAGCAACGAAGGAGTGCAGTGTATGGGTATCAGCATGAGAGTATCGTTTTTTGACCGTGTTACAAGACTATGCTCGTATGAGAGGCGGTGAAACTGAGAATGCAGGTAAGCTGGAGTGGAGAGTATTTGTTGAAGAAGGCATATGGAATGGAGGTCACGGCGTTAATTTAGACTTAACCAGTTAAGTTGCTCATACGCGGGGGTGACAAGTTCATAATACCGTAAATTGCATATGTAGCGTACACAGGCATTTTGTGCAAAATGGAGTTCGTTTTTAAGAGTGACAGTCAGATCCTTGTATACCGCATCGCAGTAATCAATGTGAGGCAATATTAGGGAGGAAACAAGTCGTTCCTTTAATACAGGAGAGAAAATATTCCAGAATCTTCTAAATGAATTCAATGCGGAAAATACTTTTCTGGGAACATTGCAGACGTGCTGTGTCCAGGAAAGATGTTCATCTATAATAACGCCTAGATCTTTAACTGATTCTCGGAATTCCATTGGGGAATCGCACAAGCGTAATTTTGGTTGAGTGAGTACATTTTTTAATTTTAGGAGGATTTTCGGGTGGGATAATATGATTGCTTGAGTTTTAGCCTCATTGAGTCGTAGTCCGTGTGAGTCCAGTTACAGATTTCAGTTAAGTCTTCATTAAAGGTACTGATTGCTTCCGATAGTTTTTCTGGGGCGGAATGCAGGTAGAGTTGTACATCATCAACATATAGGTGGTATTTGCATTTAGTGATTGATGAAATAATGTCGTTTATATAGACCGAAAACAGGAGCGGTCCAAGGACTGACTCCCGAGGGACTCCTTTCTCAACTGGACGCCATGAAGACATTTGAGTTACTTTTAACACATTGTTGACGTCCACGTAGATAAGAGTCCATCCATTGGATACTGTTCATGGAGAGATGCATTTTAAATAGACAAGAGAGTAATATGTCATGGTCAACAGAATCGAATGCTTTACTGAAACCAAGCAGTGTTAAGATTGTTACTAGCCCACCATCAATAGCCTTTCTTATGTCATCCGTGACCTTGGGTAGTGAAATGAAAATCCACAGCCTGCTTCCAGTCTCCGACCGGGTCAGGAATGGAATGAATGAAGCCCCCAACTAGCGGCGAGGATATGAACTGTGCCGGCTGCCGAGGCCTGACGCACTCCTCTGGGGCAATGATTAAATGAATGACAGATGAAATGAAATGATAGTGGAGAGTGTTGCTGGAATGAAATTTTGACAGGGAAAACCGGAGTACCCGGAGAAAAACCTGTCTGCCTCCGTTTTGTCCAGCACAGATCTCACATGGAGTGACCGGGATTTGAACCACGGACCCAGCGGTGAGAGGCCAGCGTGCTGCCGCCTAAGCCACGGAGGCTTCACCTTGGGTAGTGCAGTAGTAATATTATGATTTTTGCGGAAGCTGGATTGGTGTTCATCAAGGATATTGTGCCCTACCAAATAGGAGGAGAGTTGATCGTGGACGATAATTTCCAGTGATTTGGAGAGGGATGATAGTACACTAACTGAGCGATAATCACTTACATGTTTAGCCTGTGTAATTTTTGGGACTGGGATGACGAAGGCCGCTTTCCAAAGCGATGGGTAGCCTATATACCTGTCATTAACGATTGATTGAATATGTGTGTTATTCAGGCCGATAACCTAGATGTTAGGCCCCTTAAACAATTATCATCATCATCATCATCATCATCATCATCATGTGTGTAATTGTGGGAAGTATAATATCAACGATTCGTTTGATATTCGATTTCTAGCCTATATTGTCAATGATTTCGTACCACATTTAGGAATTCATTATGATTATATTAATAAACTTTAGAGAGTTAGTGACATACAATATTTTCAAAGTATAAAACACAGTCATACCACTAATTCTAATTTAACACTAGGATGCAGGCAATCCAATTAACGGATTATTTTTTATTCTGAATTGTGACAGCATTTTTGAAAATTCAACAGTGGTGAGTTATGAGCATACAATAAACTATGGAAGTAGAAATCATTATGATGAATTAAAGGATATTTTGTGGGAATAATTAGTGGGATAAGGTGTAATATAAAGAATAAATCCATTAATGCTGTGGATTGATGATACATATAATTTATGGTATAAGTTGATAGGAGATGTAATTGAAGATGAGTTTATAAGTATGTGGAAGGAAGTTGAATTCACTAATGAATAGAGTAATGAGATCATGATATAAAATTGAACAATTTGGTGTTACGCGAGATTGCCACTCGCAAATTCTCAAATCATGCATGAACATAATTTTGTTGAAAGGAGGACTGTTTTCAATTCGTATTGTTACAGGGAAGTGTTTGTAATTCTATAATTACCACAAACATCTATGTGAACATTTTTATACAATGAGAATATGTATAGTAATGAAAATAACATTTAAAGATGAAATGGAAGTGAGATGCTAATGGCAAGCTCTAACTGTAATCGAGAGGAAAAATAGGATTCATGAAAAATATCTAAAGACTTGTAAATAAGAGTTCAAGTGAACATTTTGTATGGATATTTGTGTATTTTATATGTGAATTAGATAGAAAGGAGATAGTATTTCATCCAGGGCATATTTTTTTTAGAAACTAAATGTATGTATGTCTACCCCTTATTATTCCCGTTTTTCCAACGGGGTCGGAGATGAGATGCGATGGAAGTCATTGTGGCGGTGGTTTTTACGGCCGGATGCCCTTCCTGACGCCAACCTCATGAGAGGAGTTAATGAGAGATGAAATGAATGATGGTGAATGAATCTGGGCAAGGATGTGAAAGGAAGCGGCCGTGGCCTTTCAGAAGGTACTGTCCCAGCATTTGCCTGGTGTTGAAAACCACGGAAAACCATTTCAAGGACAGCTGACGGTGGGGCTCGAACCCACGCATCTACCGAGTCAGCAGAGAGCTTGGTCCCATGACCTAACGCTGCGCTTTAGCCAGCTGAGCCACTACTGTCGGTTCATTTTTTTTTTTTTTTTTTTTAAACTAAATGAAGTGAATTAATTCTGTTTATTCATTGAACACCACAAGAAAGACAGTTCTGGGTGTTGTTTATTTTTATCGAATGAAATATTGTGAACTTGTTTACTTATTTTTAGATTTGAATCAAAATCTCCATTTTTTATTTATATCGAAAAATAGGACTGAAGTGATTTACGATCCCCGTTATTGAAGAATGTAGTGTATATTTTTATTTTTATTTTTTATCGCCCGCTTCAAGAGTAAATTTAATGGAACCTTGGAGGTATGATAGGCTCTATTTGTATATTATTACCTTTTGTTGGTCTATTATCTGAAAATAAAATGGATACCGTAGCAAGAATTTTCTCCTGAACTGTATCGATCTGTTATTCCATTTGACTTTAGGATTTTAGAGATTGAGTTAGAGAAAAACCAACCCAGACCTTCATCCGGTCACGCCTTCCTCCCGAGGTTATTTGGAATATCATTCAGCCGACAAAAATGTTTCTTTTATCCCTACTGAATCTGGTCCTCAAAACAATTTTAATCGATGTTCTTGTTTTTTCGGTATAAATTGCAATGTTTTTTTTCCAATTCAATGTCAGTTAACTGGGACAATATGTACTTACATAGACAGACACACTGATATTTCATCCGTATTGATAATGTAAGTGTACTGACTGTTTAAAAAAACAAAACTAGTCTAAATATTCCACTACCAAGGAATCAAAGCCATTGACATAATTTTAGCATGAAACGAAACGCACGTGTGGGTAGAACGAGAAGAGTTGCATGAAAATGTTCAAATATTACAGTTAATTAGTCTTTTACACGAAATAATCCTGTTGAATTGTTATTCAGTAGTGCATTGTCGCCAAACCCAGCGTGGCAATGGTGTCCTCTTCATTTACAGTGGCAATGGAAAATGAGGAGCAGGGTGCGGTCACTGGCAGGGAATCAGATAGAGGAAACGCGATTTCTTCAAACGTTTACAGTATGAATGCGAACATTACAAATGCGTTGTTTATAATATCACAATATCACAAATGTAGGAAAGCTTTCATTTGAACGGAATCCGTCAATCGTCATTTCATTATGATTTTCAGATGTATTAAAACTGAATGCATTTTAAAAATGTTGTGACTTAACATGATATCAGTTGGATTAGCTTCCTTATAGGTTTAGTTGTAGTGTTCGATCACGGGATCAATTCGCGGTCCAGAAAGTCAAGTTTATTTACCGTTCAAATTGAACTATAAGTTGCCTAAGTGACTTAAACTTGAAATGTCTAGGCCTACACCAAGTAGGTGAGGCCACACGACTTTATTATTATTATTATTGTTGCTGTTAACATCAAGTGTCTAAGTCACTTAGCATGAAGGTGATGTTATGATCCCCAACCCAACCAACCTGTTTCTTGCTCCTGTTAATTGGTTTCCCTGTCGCTGGTCCTGAGACACTTGAGGCTTTACCCCAAACATGTCTGAGCAATGGAGCTTTATTGCCAACTCAGGAAAGGATGAAAGGAATAATGGAATTTGAACGCTGCAATTTTCCTTGCCAGAGTTGTACTGAGGGATGGCAAGAACAAGAAATGGGGATTGGATATGAAGAGGGGTGGGGGAGGGGGCGACGGGGGAAAGAGCAGGGGATAACTAATTAAGCTTCACTCTAGTTGTTCGTGCAGTTTCCTCATCGGTACCCAGCCTGCGCCTCGCGCCTCGCGCTCCTGGGCGGAGAAGGGGAACTACACATCCGTCTCTCTTGGCTCACTCCACTCCAATTATTCAAGCTGACTTCAGAAAGGGAGAAGGACACATTATACACAGTTCCTAACTCAAGAATTACAAACAAATAAAATTTATTAGGCACATCGTAAGAACGTGTTAACTATCCCCCTTTAGACCTACGCACTGACTGCTATTAGATATAATGAACTTGGAAGTTACTGCAATATAACTCTAAAGTGGCGAAATATACGTTTCCATTGTAACGTTTTCTTCAGGTGCCCCACAGTTGTGAAACCGAATGAAACGTATTTTAAAGTTGGTAGTCATAAAATGACGACCTTATATGAATTGTTTAAGACCTAGGATGTGCTAATTCAATAAATTCACTTACCAATAGTGGTCGACCAAATTCTGATCACCGGATACAAGATAACTAAATTATTCTCGTCAAATATAACTACAGCCATTTACTGAACTACAGCTGTTTATTACTATTTATGTTGGGTGCCAAGGTCTCAACAGCAGGTTGATGACCTAATAAAATATGTAAATATACCTCAGTTAGAGCAAGCCAACGATCCTTACTTTCAGATCGTGGCATGACTCTGTCATTAACCCAGTTATAATTTGCTTTGTGGATTGTGGTTGGCTTACAGGTATTTCTATCTACTAGGAATGAAAAGGTCTGCATTGAATAAAATATACAACTTAATTATAGACTGTTAAAAAAATAGAGAAATTGAAATTAATACTAATAATTATGATGTGGAAGGCGTTTACTGATTCAACGACTAGCACGGCGAAGAGTTAACTTCGGAAGTGAGTTAAGAATTTACATTATTACATAATGCTTGAATTTACTAGTCGTTAGATTAATTAGAAATAGAGAGAATTTTCGTAGTTTCCGTCTTTGAGCTCACCTGATTGAACACGTTCCACTGTTAGAACTACACTGTTAAGACATCCAGGACTAGGACAGCAGCCATCCTGAGTGGCATACCTCATTAAACATGTTCCACTGTCAGAGGTACACTGTTAAGATATCCAGGACTTTCAGAGCAGCCATCCTGAGTAAGATACGTGATTAAACATGTTCCACTGTCAGAACTACATTGTAAGGAGATCCAATGTTTGACCACGGCCATCTCGAGTGTGGTTTTGTAGCAGGAATTTTACTTACTCGTAAGGATGGTATCTTATTTCATATTCCAGGAAATCTACATCGTAGACGTACATATTTACAACTCACTTTGATACAGGCACCACAATAACACGCTTTGTAAGACTTTACCAAGTAAGTCTTTCTTGATGACTGAAATGAACGGACTACTCAGTGGAGCAACGACAACAATTTCCATGTTGGCTGTTTTCTGTTTATTTCCGTGCTATTCGTAGTGTAGTGGTTAACGTTGCTGGCTGTCATTTCAGAAGATTGGTTTTGTTTCCTGGCTCCGCCAGGAATTTTGATTCGCTTTCGAAGGGACATGCAAGTCGTTCAAGGCTTGCAATAGGTCTGCGGGTACATGAGTTTGTCTCATAGGACACTAACCTTTGGTTCGATTCTTGACTGGAAATTTTGGTTTTAACTTTATGCTTAAAATTTCCGTGTTCCAGGGACTGGGTGTTCGTGGAATGCTCTTATCATTGACCACGCCACACAGGTCGACTCGTGACCTCCACCAGGCCTCCCAAGGGGCACCACTCCATTATTATTATTATCTTTGCGAATTTCAGAGAGAGACCCCACACTCCTCATCGCTAGCTAAAAGAATAAATTACCTTCCCTGGGGCATGTACATCCTCTGGGAGCTTCTAGAGTCAAGTTACAATCTAGCTCATTACAGTGACGACACAAACTTAATGCGAACTTCCTTATGACTTCAGCTGTACAGGTCCACTTATAAAGAAGTGCAAGGAAAATTCTTTTCCCTCTCGTTGAGATTCTTAAGTAAATCTATTATAAACGTGGTGTATGTCGAGCTGACTTGTTCTCTCTCTCACTTCAGTGCTCAGACGGAGACGGAGAAAGTGGAGGAAATAAAAAAAGTTGAAAGCTACTTGCTAAATGAGCGGACGTGATTACAAGGAGTAGAAATTAAAATTGAATCTCGTCGAGCCAGACGGCCTAACTCAGTGACGGCGTAATGAGAACGCTGTCTTACTTTAGAGAGAAAGGCAGAGATGAGATTACTGCTCGGCTGGGAATCAAACATCTCAATGAACACTTGCGAGTTCGATACTTTGTTTATTCAAGGGACCAGGCATAACTTGTTGAGTTATCGTAATCAAACTCTTTGAAACGGACACTGCCCCATATCAGTGCACGTCTCTTTCTCGCGTATGGCTGTATTATTATTATTATTATTCATTTTCAATTGAAACTGTTTAGCCTTTCAGCCCCCAGTCTAATTTGGAAGATTCTGGTTGCCATCGAGTTGCCTCTATGATCCCCAACTTACAATCGTTTCATCCTGAATCTAACCAACGCCTGCTAGGTCTACCTTTGTTCCTCTTCTCCTCTGTAGCCGAGTTCATTAACTAGGTATTCTCTCCCTTAACATTTCTACCACATGATTCCCCTCATCTGAGTCGTCGAATATGAACATTCTCATCTAACGTGGTTTATCTCTTCACTAGCAGTAGTGCCCGGCTTCGCCCGGTTGATTCATTTGTTTTATGGATGATAATGAATAGCCTACTACTACAGAACTGGCACATGATACTTGAACTAACAGAAAAAATATTTAAAAAATATAACTTTTTGTGGTGGTGGTGGTGGTGGTGGTGGTGGTGATGGTGGTTGTAGTGGGAGTGATATGTAGTGCAGTGTAATGGACGTAACATTCAGGTCATTTTCCCGTAATGATAATAATGAAAATTATGAATAGGGAAACAGCTATTTACTAACTACAGCACTGACACATGTAATTTACAAACAAATTTTAAAAAATGATTAGAAGGAGGAGTAAGTGAAATAAAAGACACTGCCTAGAGCCAATATCTCATTGGCTGTTAGAAATGTTGAGACCAATAGTGTCGACTTTTGTCACATAGCGTCGTAGGAAAATAATCAGAACACTTTGGAAAACTTCGGCTGTCCCGAGCTACTGAGGTAGCAATAGTATCATTTACCGCCACTTAGCGCTCAACGATAAGGTTCGGAATAAATGAAGGTAAATTTGAAAGCACCAACGCTTATTACAGTTACACTACTACGGACGTGAATGGTTCTAGGGCCTTAATACGTACATTTCAAGTTCATTTTGTCTGTTATTCTAAATGTAGGAAATGGAGAGCGTTGTCCAAAATATCGAGTGGACAGTGTTACCAGCAGGGTTTCTAAGTGTAAGGTACGTAAAATTTGGTGCAATTAGGAGAAACGGTGTGGATTTGTGATAAAGGGCCTAAATGCAGGGAATAGAGTGGTCTGTCCGAAATTTAAAGTGGATAGTGTCACCCTCAGGGTTCCAAAGGGTACGTATACAAAATTTGGTTCAGGTCGGTGAAACGGTGTAGATTTGTGCCAAAGGACCTAAATGCAGGTAATGGAGTGGTCTGTCCAAAATTTCAAGCAGACAGTGTTGTGCCCAACTCTAGGAATGGGTATTCCAAGATTCAGACACCTAGATATCAAGGGAAAGGCTACAGCCGCTTTTGAAAGTTGAGATATTTGAATATCGCGCTACATTGCTTCTCGAAGCAATTGGAAAGAATTTACCGATACTTGCATGTCAAGTGACGTAGCGAGTAATAGAAGAGGTCGAGGCTATTTATTGATTAAATAGTTAACCATGGAGTAGAGACTTGAGACTTGGATCAGATTACTGGCACGGCCAAATGAAAGAGAATGCAATTAGTATCAAGTAAATCGGACCAGGGATACCAGAGATATGAGGATTTCCAGATATCAGCTGATGACGCATGACCCTGGCAGTTTTGAATAAAAGCCAGCCGGCCGAGGCATCGATAGCTCATTCCAACACAAGCATTTGCCGAGCAAGTTGCTGCTACGCTGAGCCAAGGCACATGGTTGCCGGATCTACGCAGAAGTAATTTTCAAAGTTGTGATAGTCACAAAAGTGCTGCGCTACGAAGTGGAACTTAGTAAGTTTCCGGCGAGGAGAATCACTGAGGTGATTGAATTTTTTTTCTACAGACATTAGTGGAAATATTTATGTTTCTACATGGACATATGCTAGACTTTGTCTAGAATTAGTACTTTGTCACAGTCCAGTAATAACCTAATACTTGGATGTTTAGTCCATTTCAGTCAGTTTTCATATTGGTAACTTGTTAACCACTTCGATCTATCAGTACACTGAAGACCAGTCTATCACGGTGGTGTTCATTAGTCTACGCAAGGGAAACTACAGGTTGCTTAGCGCATGGTAGATGGCGAGAAGCCATGCCCAGGGAACGATCTTCAGAACAGCCGTTGATTGGTTAGACTGTCAGTGTCTTCTTGTATTGATAAGATTACCGTGAGTTATGTTACAACTGACATATCTAAGAATAGATCACTTAGATCTGACCCCATTTAAACAAACTGTTATGGCTTTGATAGACGCCCATATTAAAATGGAACAACAGTTATTTCAAACGTCAAGAGATACTACCACTATGTCTTACTAGACGGATTGTGGGTATATAATGGCGGCCGATACAAGGATTATACGTGCTTGTCCGATAGGGCATGTCTATGGATAAATCTGGTACAGACCAGGTTCACTACGCTTCAAGACCATCAAGAAATGTAAGACACATTTGAATTATATTATGCCTAGCTAATTGGAACAAACTATTTTTCTGCAGATGACCAACACATTTATTTATTTTTCTTCGTATTTAAATCTTGCAATGATTTACGCAAGACATGTTAGAGTTATTCTGAGTATTTTCAGCACTCAGAACAGTTTAGGATCGATGACCGAGCATATCGAGCATTTATTTGAATATTTCATATTTTTGGGAAATCACGGTAATCAGCCGATGTAACTGTAAAAGTTAATAATTATTTTTGTTGAGGAATGGATATTTTTTCCATATTCGAAGATTCGAACATGTGGATTCTCACATAATGAGATAATAATTAAATATATTTAAAGTAATATAACTAATAATAATAATAATAATTCACTAATAATAATAATAATAATTTTTATAACTTTTCTAAATAATTCTTGGATATTATATTTTATAATAATCACATGTATTGAGAGAGAGCCTATGAAGTACTTTAATCATTTCTAGTTTGGAACAGGAGATTTTCCGAAGGAGAGTGGTTAGCGCAAGCCCGCATTCAACCAACATTTCAGTTCTGGTTGAACAGTTGATATTTGCAATGAGCAAAGTGTATTTTTTCAGATAACACGGAGAGGCATGAAACGGGAAGCAAATGATATTTGTATCAAGTAGGATATTGTTGTATTTATATAAAATCATGACGTAAATACACTCGAAAGTGAAATAAAGATTTTCATAAGTATGGTAAATTCACGGGTTGAACTGAATGGTAAAATAAAATAAACTTGTAAGTTTATTAATCTTCCAGTGTTGATAACAAGCAGAGGCTTGATTTATTGTATAAATTTTGGGAAGAAAATTTATGTGTGTGGAGTAGTTGAAATGCCATTCCCAGGTGCGCATGTTTAAGTCGCAGGAATGAGGAGGTTTTTTCGAGCATCAATCAAATAGCTGGTTCGATGGCTCAGGTTTATAGTAGGAGTATTGGAACTACACATTTCGTCGTATGAATGACCCGAAGGTTATTTCTTAGAAACCATCAGTTCTTATTTCAACCTTGTTTACGGATTCCATTTAGACTTTGATTTTGCTAGAACCCGGATTTGTCATGATAGTAGTTTATTCTTCTTCAGAGGAAGACCTTTGCCGTTGTTGTTGTAATATTGTGTTCTTACACAAATAATAGAGTGGGCCACTGCCAATTAAAAATAATTCTTTAACCACGAATAATTTGAAGGATATTTTCAATCCTAGTGCCATGAACTAAATGAATTTATTATGAAGCTACAATTCTTATTTCCGCATTCTGTCGAAGAATTGCAAGTTGTGAAAATTGCTAAAATGGCCATGAATATAAATATTTTTCATAATAATGATTCCAAGTGGAAAATCAAATAGTTGAATGGTTCAACCATTTATTGATCAAGTTGATGATTCAGAAATCATATATTTTGTGAGGAACTTGAAGTTCATAATCGAGTCACTTCTCGAAATGTTTAATGTCAGAAGAACAATTAATTTTTTTGTTGTGCTTCGCACAGTTCTTCGATGCTATGCTCAAGGTCAAATACTTTTCAGATGTTATTAATATGTGTAAATAATTTGTGTTGCTTCAATGATAACAATATTTTTCGACAATATTTTTGAAACTGGAAAAATAAGTGAAAGTTAAAAATTCTATGAACATTTATTCTACGAGTGTTAATATTATGTAAAAATTCAAACAGTGAACTACGATATTTCCAGTAAAGACAATTAAATTTGAACTGGATTCAATCATGAATAATAAATAATTTTGGAACACAGTCTACAGGACTAATAATCAGACTTGTGTTTCCAAAAAATAATTGTCAAATGTGTTTGGAAAATTTCTGTATATTGTGTAAATAGGAGTGTGGGTCGCCACACGTGAATGATGCTGCTTTGAGCATTTTTGCAGTCAATTTTAAATTCAAAATAAAATGAGATAATTTTACTTGATGTGTTACGCCCAATTGAATCTCCTTCTATCCTTATTGTTGCATTGAGCCAAAAATCAGTAAAGCATTTTTTTCATTTGATGTCGTTTTTGCGATTAGCTTTAACCCATCTGGCGCTCCGGGATATTTTGACTCTCGTACTGACTGATTATTGGTAAAATGCATATGTGGTCGTGCGGACTCCGGTCTAAACGGGCACAGTGTTACTCGCCGGATTCCAAAGGGCAAGTATGCAAATTTTGATTCAGATCGGTGAAACGGAGTAGATCTGTGCCAAAGGGCCTAAATGCAGGGAATGGAGTGGTTTGTCCGAAATTTCATGTAAACATTGTTACTCGCAGGGTTCCACAGGGTAAGTATACAAATTTTGGTTCAGATTGGTGAAAAGGTGTACATTTGTGCCAAAAGGGCCTAAATGCAGAGAATGGACTGGTCTGTCATAAATTTCATGTAGACAGTGTTACTCGCAAGGTTCCAAAGGGTAAGTATACTAATTTTGGTTCAGATCGGTGAAACGGTGTACGTATCACTAACCATAACACCAACGCATGCGGATACAGCTGTTTGGGAGCGTTTGTTCTACCGACTTCCTGAACAAAAATCAATCTTTAAGGTTACCTGAGAGGTGTAGCCTAATGCTACATAGCCTAAACTATTCTTCTTGAATCTGTCTATCATATAAAAAGATCGAATCGGACTGGTAGTTCCAGATATTAGTGCTTTTAAACACACAAACACACAAACTCCTCAGCTTTATTATATTAGTATAGATTGGACGTACCCAACTCTCATTGCTACCATCTATTTTTCCCACTAATCATTCGTACTATCCTCATATCAGTTTTGAGGTATCCTGAGTCCACCCAGCTCTCACTCCCATACAGCATTGTCAGTCTAAATGCTGAGCGATATAGTGGGAGAGAGTTAGCCTCCAAACCAACCTTTCTTGCATAATACTGTAGACCGCAACTGAAAACTCACTGTATTGGTTATTCTATACCTTGACTCTACAGTAAGTGTTTTACTATGCTACTCTCTTGAGATGACATATTATAGCCCAAGTAATAAAATGGGTTCTCCTGCACATTTTTGATTCCTCATTCCAGACATCCTATTTTCCTGTGTTTCTTCCCTTCCGACATCACTTTCGTTTTATTATTTTAAATGATCTTGTCGACTTCGTCGTTACGCTGAGGTCTGACGTTACGTTACGGCGACGGGACGAAATGTACCGAGAATGCACTGAGGTGTGTGACGTCATAGTACTGCTTGAGCTCCCCCCTTTCCCCGTGCGCTCCGGTGAGCGTGACGTCATCCAGCCAGCTACCTCCTTTGATCTTGGATTGCACTTGCTAATGGAGTTTGAGTTCACGCAGTTCGCTGCATGATCATGAGGCTTTCACCCAGCATTTTTCAGCATTTGTAGCATTTAACATGTTAGAAAGTCTAGTCTTTCAGACTGACTATCACTCTTTTTCAAATGTTGGTTTTTATACCATATTCTCTACATTTCTGCTAAAGTTACAACAGATTAGCCTGTAATGTATTGTCAGAGTCATCAGCATTAGTCTGCTTACCTCATTTCCACCTTCTTGAGGAAAGTGAGTCAAATATTGTATATTAACAATAACAATAACATATCATTTCCTTCTTAACGGCTTTACAGGTTATTATATCAGTTTTATCTGACGTGTCTCTAACAAGTGTGACTGGCATTTTATAACAATTGTTCTGAAGTGGCACTTGTCTTACAAGGGAAGTATCAGGTAACAAATCTCTCATATAAATCAATGGGAAGTAGCGAGTACCGTACATGTTGGAACGGACAGCCCAGACGGCCCAAGCACTCAAGGTCAGTGGGAAGCAGCCGCACGATCCAGTCAGCATATACGCCCTGCCTCGCTACTACTCTGAGTGCCACAGGGATGTCCAGCTCTACCAGCCGTCATGCCTGAGTACCAGGATGTCAGGTACGATTTCGGAGCCTTGCAGTTCAATCTGGCGGCTGATTTTCCGCACGCTGTCCTCTTATAGTACAACGATTGCGCCCACCAAGTTTCAAGATAGGTTTCGACCTGTCTTACCTGACACTTCCCTTGTGAGCTTTATATGGGTCGTTGGAATGTTCTGGAATTCACACGAAACGTGAACGGATACTAGTTTCTGGTTGACAGTTCTCTTGTTTGGTAACAACTTGTCCATGTTATAAATACAGTCTACGCGATTGGCTTGCTGGTGTGGGACGCTTCGCCCCCGTTTACGGTAGTGAGGGGAGTGAAGCGTGATGTAGGTCAAGACTGCTGGTCTCCAAAGCTTATCCGTGTCGAGTGTGGCTATTCATTTGCCTTTCAGCGTCTAGTCTAGTCTGCAAGCCTCGGTTTGCGTAAAAGTCGGCTTCATGATGCTCTATTAGCAGTTAGCACTGCAGCCTCCTCTGCTTCTACACCTATCACTTTGAGATCGTTCATGACTGAATCTGATCATCCCCTCTTAGGACTACCCCTCCATCTCTTACCCTCTACAGCCAAACTCATTTTCTCTCCTCCCCCATTCTCATCATATGACCCCACCATCTAAGTCGGCTCATACGAACAGCTTCATCTAGCGTAATTATTTCTAACTTAGCCTTTATCTCGTCATTGCAAGTACCAGCCTGCCATTGCTCCCATCTATTTGTTCCAGCAATCATTCGTGCTACTCTCATATCAGTTACCTCTAGCTTGTGTATCAGATACCCTGAATCTACCCAGCTCTCACTTCCATAAAGCAAGGTCGGTATAAATACTGAGCGATGTAGGGAGAGTTTCGTTACACTAACTTCTTTCTTGCAGAATACTGTAGATCCCAACTGATAACTCTCAGCATTGACTTCTATAAACCTGGACCCTGTTTCTTCCCCCACACTATCATCCTTAAATATTATACAGCCTAAGTATTTAAAATGTTTCACTTGCTCCAATTTGCTTCCTCGTACATGACATTCTATTTTCTTGTGTCTCTTCTCTGCCGACATAATCTTCGTCTTTGAAATGCTGATCTTCATACCATTATCCCTACATTTGTGTTCAAGTTCTAATATGTTGGCTTGCAAGCTTCCGACGGAGTATGCCTTTTCAACCAGGTCATCTGCATAGGCCAGACCTGGTTTCCACCTAATTGAATTCCGCCCAGACAGTTTATGCTCTTCAGTAAATGGTCCATATATATAACAAACAGTAGTGGCGAGAGTTTACAACCATGCCTTGCTCCTGTAACAGCCTTAAACCAAGAACTCATCCCACCAACAACTCTCACTGCAGCCTGATTATCAACATAAATACGAGGGCTATCCCAAAACTAAGGTCCAGTAAAAAAAAAAAAAAATGTTTCCAAAACAATTGTTTTATTGACATTCCTTACGTCTTTCTCTATTTTTCGACATAATTTCCATACTTATTTACACATTTGTCACATCGTTCCACAAGCTTTTGAATGACTAAGTCGTAGAACTCGGCCGCCTGGGAACCCAACGGGAACACAATTTTCGAAAATGTTCAGACATAATTATGTACAAAGTTGTTCTACTTATATTCGGGAACTTCACATCTAAATCGGAATAGTGAAACGTCGATATTCACGAATTTTGTCGTCTGAAATCACTGATGGACTGCCAGAGCGGGGTTCATCGTGTACATTTTCCCGTCCTTCATTAAAGGCTCGCACCCACTTGCGCACTTTACTGTCACTCATTATGTTAGGACCGTACACTTCAGTAATCTGCCGATGAATTTCTGCCGCAGAAATGTTTCTTGCCCTTACTTCACAATCGGCGGGCGTATTAATTGTCTTAAACATTGTGAACTGACACTATCAACAGCACACAGCAACAGTAACAACGCTATTGGCGGCTTTTGCCGCGCAAGGCATGCCAGGTGTCGGCGCGCATGTGTGTTTTGCCCTTGGCGCCGCTTTCAAATATTTACGGCGCATCGGACCTTGCTTTTGGAATTACCTTCGTACTTTCGATTGTCTGTGGCCGCCTCCCCTCAATACCATAGTCCCTCAGGATGTTCAGCATCTTCTCCCTGGGTACTCTACTCTATCTTACGTCTTCTCTTGATCTACAAAAAACAAACACAATTGTCTATTCCTCTCGTAGCATTTCTCAACAACCTGGCGCATACTGAAAATTCGATATTGACATCCTCGTTGCGATCTAAAGCCTCATTGGTTGTCAGCCATCTTACTCTCGGCCAATCAAACTCTCCTTTTTACAACGCCTGAGTACACATTCCCCGGAACGCTTATCTAATAAATTCCTCTATAATTGTTGAAATCATTCCTGTTACCTTGCTTACAAATTGGGGCGATTACTGCATTTGTCCAGTCAGAGGGTACCTATCCTAAACACTATGCCAATTCTATCATCCTATACAACAATTTCAACCCTTCTTTTCCACTATACTTTACCATTTCTGTCCTAATTTCATCCACTCCTGCCGCATTGTGGCATTGTAGATTATTTACCACCCTTTCCACTTCCTCAGCCGTGATTCTGTTTCCG
Organism: Meconema thalassinum; assembly: GCA_946902985.2. Lineage (NCBI taxonomy): Eukaryota > Metazoa > Arthropoda > Insecta > Orthoptera > Tettigoniidae > Meconema > Meconema thalassinum. The sequence continues at coordinate 1,429,643,835 of OX336389.2, read as the reverse complement.
TCCTCAGTCTCTTCCTGCATAATCTCGGAATCACCCACATTGCCAGATAAGTGTCCATTAACATTTAGCAAGTTTTCCAAGTATTCTTTGCATCTTCCCAATGCTTCCTTGGTATCTACAATGAGTTTCCCTGAACTATCCAGTGCACTGCTCATTTCTCTTTTCCCTCAACTTATACGAGTCCTTATAAGACTCCAGAAAGGATTTCCTGCCGCTTGACATAGCGTTTCTAATTTTGCTTCAAATTCCTCCCGTGATTTCCTCGGACTCTACTATTATTTGTTTGATTTTGTTCTTTTCCTCTACATATAGCCTAGCTCTCTATCTGCCGGATTCTTGGTTTGGAACCATGTACTGTACGCCCTGCTATCCACCAGGATGCGCGTTTTTCCCTGTCTTTACACCCTGTTGTCCCAAGACATGCCTTTGCTACTTCTAGTACTGCATCCCTGTATTGTGATCGCTCTGTTTCGATGTCATGCAATAAAATCCTTTACCATATACTCGTTGAAATTTCCCATCAATCATTTACATGCATGTCTACTTATGTTCCTTATCCCCAAAATTTTCAACCCCAATCCGTCTGCATACAACCCTCACTTTCTGCACTTTGGATTTGACTATGCCTAATTCACAACAGGTTAGTTTACGGTCTATTTCATCAAACAGGCCACTGATAACCCTGCAATTGCTGATCAATTTCCTACAAAGTCTATTGTTGACCTGTTTCCTCTACTCGCCCATGTGTTGGAAGCCTCTCACCACGGTGGGTTCGATTGCCGGTCAATGATGTGAGATTTTCCAAGTGAAATGCCATGTCTTGTGGTTCAGATTCCACGGAAAAAGGAGGTCCCGTGGCTCATGATCGTGTGATTAACGGTCACGTAAAACTGCAAACTTCCTTCCTCCCTTCTCCCATGTGTATCTCTGAATCTACTTATGCTTCGAGAATGAGTTCGCAAGAGATAACCCCATGCTAGCACAGAAGTCCAGTAAACATTTCCCATTGGTGTTCGCTTCCCTATCCTCACCCCACTTGCCCAATATATTCTCATACACCTCAGCTCTATTTTCTATCCTGGTATAGAAATCACCCTTCAGTACTACACTATCCTTATTGTTAACTCTCAGTGCCTCATTAAGTCTGTCTACTTCCTCCTGATGCGCCCCTTCACATGGAGCGTACACTGAAACAGTCCTGACCCGATTTCCTGACATTTCCAAATCTATCCACATTAATCGTTCATATCATACCTCACAGAAACTGTTACACTCTAAGGTTCTCTTGACATACAGTCCTACTCCACACTTTCCCCTGCCTCGTTTTACACCCGACAGGTTTTTCTCCGGGTGCTCCGGTTTTCCCTGTCAACAATTTCATTCCAGCAACATTCTCCACTATCATTTCATCTCATCTGTCATTCATTTAAGCATTGCCCCTGGGGAGTGCGACAGGCTTCGGCAACCGGCACAGTTCATATCCTCGCCGCTAGATGGGGGCTTCATTCATCCCATTCCCTGTCCCGATCGGTCGACTGGAAGCAGGCTGTGGATTTTCATTTCATGTATACCATGTAATCTCCTACTTCCTCCTCTCTATCTCCCTTTATCTGAACTTCACTAATCCCTAAGATACCGAATCCCATCTTTCTTGCTGACTCAGCTAGTGCTAATTTCTTTCTTCCATAACCACCCTTCATATTAATTGCACCTTACCGAATACCAGTCCAATTGCCTGTTTGTTTCCAAGGAGTCCCTGATCTGTCAGATGAGAGTGGGACTCCATCACTCCTATAGGTTCGAGTCTTGCTCATGAAAATTTTAGCAAGTTTAAGAATTACAAGTGGAGCAGGTTGCTAGCCTTACTTACTCAGTGCCCCTGAGTTTCACCTCAGGTGACAGTGAGTTGGGTCGTTCAAGCCGCCTGAGCACAAGGAGGGCCACGACTCAGAATATGTCCAAGGTGCCCACTCCTCTTACATAGTAGCTGGTATCCCCACTGTCAGGACTACTTAACAGGCCACTCGGCCGTTGTCCACGGCTCACGAACTACACTAGTGTCCAAAGGTAAACCATAAGTTACGAGTAAGCAGGGCAACAGGAAATAGATCGCAAATTGCAACATATGCACCTACCACCATACGTGTTCACTCTGTATAGGAAAAGAGTATTCCCTGCTTTGACTAGCGGCGTAACCGCAAGGTAAAAACAGTGAGTGCCTGCGCCTCATATTCCCTCAGTCGTGTTCGCCCAGTTATAGTGAGCGGAGTGTAGCCTCGTGGTTAATGTGACTACATAATGACACAACGACGCCATTTGGAGCCCGTTTTTTTTTTTTTTTTTTCAGGGTAGAATACTCCACTACCTGGAAGCAGGCCAGACACAGACCAAAGTCACTGTATCCTTGAATGTACCACAAAGTGTCATTTCCAGGCTTTGGAGACGATTTCGAGACACAGGAGATGTTAGTCGTAGGTCGACCAAGAGTAACCACCCCACAGCAGGACCGATAACTGGCCTTAACCGCCCGACGAAATCGGAGTGCACCTGCAAGACAATTGTCGGCGGAGCTTGCAACCATCTCAAGGGTTGCCGTTTCCCGGCAAACTGTGTACCGGAGGCTCAGAACAGCAGGCTTGTTTGCCAGACGTCCAGCGGTGTGCGTACCGCTCACTCCAGCACTCCTCTTAATGTGGAGCCGTCAACGTCGAAACTGGACCATGAATGAATGGAGGCATGTGCTCTTCACAGATGAATCCCGCTTCAGTTTGCAGAACGATTCCCGGCGCACATTAATCTGGAGTGAACCAGGTAGCCGAAACAACCACAGGAACATGGTGGAACGGGACCAGTATGGAGGGGGTGGTGTCATGGTGTGGGACGGCATGGCCGTATGGACCAGCACATCTTCATGGGTGGTCCGAGGAACACTGTGAATGCTCGGAGATACAGGGATGAGGTACTGAGACCACATGTTCGACTCTTCAGAGGTGCAGTTGATCCAGACGTCGTCTTAATGGACGATAAAGCCCGACAGCACCGCGCTGTTCTGGTGGATGAATTTCTGGCTGGGGAAGTCATTCATTGGCATGCATTGCGGAGGCGAATTTCATCCCGTCAGCCACCATCAAGAACCCTCTAAGATCTTCACATTGCCCTTTCGGAGGAATGGGATCGACTGCCACAAGAGCTCTTGGACCATCTGACAGATAGCATGCCACGTCGCTGCGAAGCATGTCTGGGCGTTAGGGGTAACCATACACCCTATTTACTGCATATTTTGTTGTGGAAGACATTGCCAAGTTTTGTTAGTTGTTGTCAAAGGTGTACCTTAGCTATCAGAACCTTTCTGACACCGTTCTTCTGGACACGTTGTGTGACATATGGTGTGTGATTCAGCAATCCGTCTGACATTCCTATCAGGCAGTATGGCCTCGTATAGTGATTATGCTTAACTTTTGGACTGTAGGACGTGCCTACACTATAAACACCACTCTATTTTGTGACACACTTTCCTCAAGAGGTACAATATAAAGTATGAAAGTGGTTATGCTTTTAAATATGTGGATGTTTATAAACTTTGATTGCTAATCTGTAACGTTTGGCGTTGTGGTTCGCTGATCCCTTTCCGATGTATGTTCCGCTATAGCAGATATGTTGGAGTGAATTCGGGTTCATAAACTGTGTAGCACTATTTGATCATTGCATTTTTTGAAGAAAGTGAGCAAGAAACTGTTTAATTATTTCACTTCTTGAAGAAGTGGAGCAAAACCATTGTATGAATATTTCACCTCTTTTGGACAGATAGCCAAATATTGATTGATTTCGTACCTCTCAAGGAAAATGGACCAAATGATGCAATATTACATCTGCTGGGGAATGTGGGCCAAACTATTGAGTATTGCAACCACCATACCAAAGTCAGAGATATAACAGAGTATTGTACCTCTTGAGGAAAGTGAGTCACATAATAGAGTATTGCACCTCCTGGGGAAAGTGAGTCATACAATGGAGTATTGGACCTTCTGACAAACGAAGTAATACTGTATAATAGGTCACCTGTTCAACGTAGAGACCTTCTAGGATTGGAATCTACTTCAGGGTCGCGTTCAGTCTACTACAGGGTCTTTCATATAAAGTAAGAACGGCAAGGGGCAGTTTTGCTATCCGCTGCTGCGATGGCCTTGGCCGAGCTTGTGGCGCGCCATGGCCCCCTACTGTAGTATTGAAAGCGCGCACATAGTAGTTACATTACCTTACAATAGGCATGCAGGTGTTCAGTTGCCAGTCTAATCCTCAGCTGCAAACATGGTGAGACAGTTATCATTGCAAAATCGTATTTTGTATGTAAAACTTATTTTAACAAATTTTAACAATTACTCACACATTGGAGGAACTGAAAGGAAGCATTACACATGCAATCAGAAATATTACAGTGGCAGAACTCACTCGCCAGAATGAAGTTACCAGATACAATGCCTGTGTAACCCAGAAGGACGACACTTCCAGCATCTTTTATAAGGTAAGATATCATCCAGGATTGTACACACGCTTAAAGCAGGGGGCCTTGGTACGCCACAAGCTCGGCCAAGGCCACCGCAGCAGCAACAAAACTGCCGCTTGCCGTTCTTACTTTATATGAAAGACCACGTACTTAACATTTAAAACTAACCTTTGCATTTCTTTTCTCAATCAAAGGGGCTGACTGAAAGCAACACACATGTGAGTCTTTAAAAATAAATTTATTCAGCTAACGCAATACAACAAAATAAAAGAATGAAACAAATAAAAGCCTTAAACTTGGGATTCTGTATTAAAATTCGATCTCAATACATCGGAATAAAAATGACTCGACGTCACAATAAATCAAAAACAATCAATTTAACTCACGACAAATCTCAACAGCTAATCAAAATTATCATAGTACATTGTATATTGCCTGCCTCAATGAGTTCAATTATAAATGAACTTCACATAATGATAAGCTCTCAGATGTTTAGGAAGTTAGGTATATTTAGTTTTTGTGAACTTATAGGACAGGCAGGATTGTTACTGTCATCGCAGAAGACCAACCAGCCACAACCACAAGAGACCAGCACTGATAATCATTATTATGGAAAAGTATTCCCCGATGTCCATCTACAAGATCTGCAATAAGATACAGTGGAAAAGCATCATAAAAAACCAGAAGCACATGTGTATACCCAATCACACTCGACTTGGTTTTTGTTCATTGATCCATGTAACGGCTCTTTTCGGCAGTTGTACAGCATCCTGTCAGTATAAATCAATGGAATTGTGCATTTCAGTATTCAATTCATTGTGTTATGAATTGTAGTGTTAGATCATATCAGATGCACTATTTCAGATGTTTAGAAAGGAAACTGTTGGTGTATTGTCTGACAAGCCTGTTTACCTCACGCCTTGAGTGAAGTACTCATGAGGGTAAATCAATAAATGCAAAATAGAAGCAAATGTTCGGTAAAGAACATGTGGATGTATGCATACACATACAACTCTTCGTCTTTATTCAGGAGTATAGTATACTTGAATGTCCTCTCGTTGAACGTTAAAAACTGGGCCCTATATAATATTCCCCGTTTACTGAGTTTCGTTGTAATTCCGTTTTTATATCCAGAGGATTGATTGAAACATTAGAAAAGTACGCCTATCCACATCTTGAATGTATGGAATCTTTCATATTGCGTCTTCTGCTGAGAAATCCTTTTATGTGTGAGTGCATACAGTATTTGCTGAGTTTCGTCATTGTAAATGTAATGAATAATGAACTATCAATATTAATATTCATAATGTTGAATTTTGGGCTTATGCCGTGTTTTATTATATTGCAATTCGACGCGTTTCGAAAGAAACCATGTCTTTCATCGTCAGGAATAATCTGGAATACGACAATGTTGCTAAGAGAAAGCAACGAAGAACATATAGAAGGTGCCCAAAGATGGACGCCATTATAGCCCCATGTTAGGGACAACGGAAAGCAGCAGTGAATTACTTTCTCAGGGTTCTGATAATAGGTAGCCAGGATTCACTGAGATTGTAGCCGGTGTCGCGGTTGAAATTATCTGGGTGTTTACGTATTTCAACCGCCTCCCTGATGATTCTGGGACGATATTGCTTTATACGGGCAAGAACATCCACCCCTTGGAACATGACATCATGGCCAGGTGTTAAAGCATGATCGGCAACAGCTGATTTATCAGGTTGAATGAGCCTGATACATCTATTATGTTCCTTAATGCGAGTGCATATTGTTCTCGAAGTCTGCCCGATGTAAACCTTGCCACAAGTACAGGGAACTCTGTAGATACCCGGTTGTTGCAATTTAGGCAAACTGTCCTTAGTTGGTCGCAGGAGTTGCCTAATCTTAACAGAAGTTCCAAATACAGTCCGTATGTTGTATCGACGTAGGATTTTAGCAATACGATCCGTTGTGTTATGTATGTACGGAAGGTAAGCAGTTCCTCTTACATCTCTTTTCTCAACTGACGTCCTATTATTATTTGTTGGTTTCAGAACCGTAGAAATCAAAGCCTTGCTATAACCGTTGCTCTCAAAGGTGGTTCGCAGGGTGTTCATTTCTTCTTGTAAAGAAGACACTTCACAAATCCTCCTAGCCCTGGTAGTTAGAGTTGTAAGGATACCATGTTTCTGGGCAGGGTGATGGTGAGAACTTGCGTGGAGATATCTATTGGTGTGTGTTGGCTTACGAAAAACGCTGTGTCCTAAAGATCCATCCTCTTTCTTGGTGACGAGAACATCTAAAAAAGGTATTTTGCCGTCAGATTCCTTTTCCATGGTGAAACAAATAGAAGGGTGCTGGAGATTAAGGTGATCCAGGAAATGGCTAAGATTTTCCTCACCTTCCGTCCAAACAACGAACGTGTCATCCACATAACGCCACCAGATCTTCGGTTTGAAAGGAGCCGACGACAAAGCTTTCTCTTCAAAGTTCTCCATGAAGAAATTAGCCACAACAGGAGAGAGAGGACTACCCATGGCCACACCATCAGTCTGCTCATAAAAATTCCCATTCCATAGAAAGTAGGAGGAGGTCATGCAGTGATAAAAAAGTCTTGTGATGTCTTCAGGAAAAAGTCCATTAATAAGAGACATAACACCATCAATAGGTACTCTCGTAAACAGAGACACCACGTCGAGACTCACTAGAATATCACCCGGCTGAAGTGTTATAGCTTTTAACTTTTCCACGAAGTGTGTGGAATCCTTAATGTACGAAGGCGTGTTACCCAGAAGCGGCTGAAGTAGTCTACCTAAGTATTTGGAAAGGGCATATGTAGGAGAACCAATCGTACTAACAATGGGTCTAAGAGGAACTTCGTCCTTATGTATTTTAGGAAGACCATAGAGTCTCGGAGGAATAGCATCCCCTGGAAGGAGAGTCTTCGCTGCATCCGCTGGAATAGATGATTGCTTGATCAATTTGACGGTGACATTTGAGTAGCGAGTAGTAGGATCACGACTATTAATCCTATATACAGGATCTGATAACAAAGACGAGATCTTGGAATCATAATCAACCTTATCCAATACCACTGTCGCATTACCCTTGTCAGCGGGGAGAACGATAATATCAGAATTGTCCCTTAGATCTTTAAGTGCCCGGCTTTCGCCTTGTTTTAAGTTGGTGTTAGGTGGCTTAGCTGTCTTGAGAACTCGGGAACATTCTTGCCTGGCTTCCTCGGCCTCTTCAGGTGTGAGGTGATGTACTGTCTGATAACTTATATTCCAGATGACGGTTGCGTAAAATAAGCAGTGTGATTGTCTACTGACTTATGGAAGTGAAGTATCTAGTTTGTGTCTCCCCTCTTACAAAGCTTCCTGTTAATTGCGCAAATGTATGTATATCCAGAGACTGATTTTGAAGTTTTAATCATATGACCTTGTAGTTTGGACGCCATACGTTTTCGACATTTTTACAAAATACGGTAGAGATCTGATGATTATTTTGTCGTAATTTGATTTATGCCTCGAGCATTTGGGTAGCCACCATTCTGTTTTCATTAAGATGGCGGCGATATGTAAAACATGACATTGAGGTGTTCTTTGCTCTTGCTATCTCTGTAGCTATTTTGGTTTAATTCGGTTTCTTCGTATTTGAATTGATAGGGAGGGTTGAGGGGCATACATATAAGTAGTAAGTGTTTGTTAGACTCTAAATATTGCATCATCATGACCAGAAATTGCGTAATCCTGATGACGTCATGGGATGACGTCATGGGTCCTTAGAGCGAGCACGTGGTCCAGGAGCGAGCATGTGCGGTGCACGTGTTAGCGTGGGAAGGGGGTGACCTCTTGGCTTGTTTATGTGATGGTGATAAAAAGTTAATGGGTGTTGATGTCATGGGGGTTGTTTATTAGGATGCTAACTGTCATCTGACACCCGTGCGAGTGTGAGCATGTGTGCCAGTGCCAGCGATCCGCACATGTGGTGTGCAGCTGTTATGTTTTTTTGCTTTGGATGCTAACCGTCATTTGACACCCGTGCAAGTTTGACCATGTGCAGCAGTGTGATTGATCTCGTCTGCTGTGTTCGCGTGAGACAGAGTTGACCTTTAACGTCATTGGCTAAGAATGTAATCTTCGACTTCTTTAAGCAATAGTGGAAAAAGGAAATGATTGCGTTAGAAGCTAGTTTGCGGCATATGGTTTCTGGAGTGTGGGTGGGGGTGAAGGATATATAAATGGATGAGTGCATGGAAGAGTTTAACTTTTACTTTTGCGCGAAGAGTGTGTGAGTGTGTGTGAAAGAAATAAAGAAAGTCAACGACGAGGAACAAATTGTGTGATGGAAGCTCTAGCGAAGTTCAATAACTTATCATCTTGTACTGAGTATTCTAATAAGAAACTAGCTGAACTAGTCATTGATTTACCATATGTGGTCCAAATTATTCGCCCCGTACAGACGAGGTTTGGAAGAAAAATAGTTGTGGATATTAACATCGAAGATGAAGTAACAAGTGTATTTCTACCGGCAGTATTTTCAAAATTAAGCACATCAGAGATCGATGAACTAAACTCAATGGGAGGCACACTGATGCTGGTGTATTTGGGGGTGAAGAACCGCTCGCATCAAGTCATTTTGAAACAGTACTCGAAGGCAAACTGATGACGGTGTAGTTTGGGTTGAAGAACCGCTCACATCGACATGTTTTGGTGAGTATTAGATTATATATTATGTAATGATTGATATAACGATTGATATATTTACTTGCTAATTATTTCTTAATTTGTTTAATTTTTCAGATTATCTAAAAAACTAATAAAACAACCAGCATAATGAAGTGGAAAACTGTTAATTTCCTGAGTGGAACTGAACATCGATCGCACCCGCTAATAGAGTATCATCGTGTATGCTTTCAACAACCGGAAGAAGAGGAAGAAGATGATAACGAGGTGAGTTGTAATGAGAAAGAAGCTTGTTTTAACAAATGGACATCTTCGAGTGGAATTTCAACATTTTCAGTCTACGTTACCAATGTTAGCAAATCAGAGGATAGTCAGCGAGAGGTGACAGAAACAGTTCTAAGATATCTATTGAAAGAATTATGTGAAGATGAACATTTTATTTGTTTCTTCGGATACAATACATTTGATGAAGTTTTCAAAATCGAATTTTCCATGACGTGTTACGATGTGACAAAATTGAATGTGTATAGAAACAATTTGCTTGGTAAACTTCAGGATGAATTTCCTTTTGAGGCTGTTCATTGTTCATTGGAGATTACAGGCAGTAATTTATCACAATGGCTTGAATATACTTTAAAAGATTATAGGTTTATGGTAAACCGATGTTACAGCAACTGCTGGTGGTGTATTAACAATAGTGCAAATTGGACGTATGCTTAGACATCAGTGATGGTACACCAACTGTTGGTGGTGTATTAAGTTTAGTGCAATTTGGACATTTGCTTAGACAACAGCAACAATGACCTCGCCTCCTAGCAAACGTAGAAAGGTCGATATTGTATTACATAATAACAGTGAAAATATAAGAAACCAATTGGACAAAGCATTTGAAAGTGTTTCTAATTTTCGAAGTGAACTAAACGGTGCTATTTCAGTATCATACCAAATCGGGGAAAACACTCAAACCGAGTTGATTGAGAACAGTGATGAGTTGATTGAATGTTGGAGAGTTATTAGTGAGCACATATTGCAACAAGCTGTGAATTTCGAAGAAATTACAATTCAAATAAAGGATGAATCTTTCTTGAGCTGTGAGTTAATTGAAACGGCATTCAATTCTAGAGTGTACACACTTGCAGTATCAAATGTTAAGAATGAGTTTTTGGATCCTCGCGAATTTTTAGCGAATGCTAATATTTGGTTTACAAAGTATGTTAAGAAAGCGTTAACTGTACAAGCTTTAAAGGTGAATTCAGTTTTGTGTGCACAATACGTGCTTCGCGACATATCAGAAACAAAATATTTTGCTATCAAAAATGAGGTAGTTTTCGAGTATACTGATTTAAATGAATTTTATAATAAGAATATCATTGAAGGTACATTGACAAAAATGAGCGAATTTGAAGCAAATGGTTCCGGGTGGGCTTTAGAAAAAATTCATAGTTTGAGAATTAATATAAATAAATATGTTGGATTTCGAGTAGGAATGTCCAATACTAGTCGATTGCCTGATGTAATAGTCAATAAAAAAGCAGTGCTAAATTTGTATGATACAAAGGAAGCTTGTTTTGCGTGGAGTGTGGTTGCTGGTTTGTATCCAAAAACTCGAAACATGAATCATCTTTCTTCCTATCCTAATTACAGAGATGTTTTAAATTTAGATGGTATTCCAATTCCGATGGAAATGAAATATTTAAACAAGTTTGAAAACCAAAACAATATTTCTGTAAATGTGTTTGGAGCACAATATGATGAAAACAATTGGGTATGTATGGGAACAAACGAAGTAAAAGGAAAAAAAACTTTTACTATTGTACCTTTGTATGTATCAGATAAAGTATATGAAAGGAGTGTAGACTTATTGATGTTGCAGATTGGAAACAGTGAAAGTTATCACTTTTGTTTAATTAGAAATCTTGCTCGCCTTGTGCGTTCAAGCATCACTAGCACTCAGAGAAGGATTTATATATGTAGACGTTGTTTGTCATATTATCTTCTTGAGGATGAGTTAAATGTTCACTTTGCAGACTGTAAACAGTTTCCTGTTGCAAAAAGCATAATGCCGACTGATGAACAAAGATTTGTTAATTTTACAGAATTCCGAGTTAAAGATACAGTTCCATTTATAATATATGCAGACACTGAATGCGTTTTGTCTCCAATTTCCTCCTGTTTTCCAAATAGTGACATTCATAACTCTACTTTAACACATAAACATATTCCTTACAGCATTTCTTTATACCTTCATTGTAATTTCGATAGTGAATTGTGCAGTTTCAAGCTCTTTAGGGGAAATAATTGCATTGAATTGTTTGTAAAGGAACTTTATAGTATTGTGGATAAACTTCAAACATATTACTTATCGGTTAAGCCAATGTTAAAGATGACCGAAAATGAAGAAAGATTATTTTTGTCAAGTAAAATGTGTCACATTTGCGAGAAACCGATTGCAGTTAATGAACTCAAAGTACGCGATCATTGTCACTTAACTGGAAAATATAGAGGAAGCGCACACAATAGTTGTAATTTAAATTACAAAGTAACAAAGGTTTTGCCTATAGCATTTCATAATCTAACCGCCTATGATGGACATTTTATAATTAAAGAAATTTGCGAGAAACGTGATGGAGAGGTGTTACATAATCCTGGTCATATAAAATTGTTAGCGATGAATATGGAACGTTACAAAGGGTTTACAAAGTATGTACGGGCTAAGAATGGATTCATTCAGTTAAGATTTTTCGATACATATAATTTCTTGTCCTGTTCACTAGATCAATGTTCATCTTCGTTAAGCGAAGATTCAAAGCAAATAACACGACGTTATTTTAATGATGATGCACAGTTTCGACTTACTGCGAGAAAAGGTGTGTTTCCCTATGAATACGTCACGAGTATGGATGTTCTTAACGAAACTAAATTACCTGAAATATCCAAGTTTTATAGCAGCCTTAATGATCAAACAATATCGAATGAAGAGTATGAGTTTGCTCAATCGGTGTGGGAAACGTTTTCCTGTCAAACATTAGGAGAATACGCAGATTTGTATTTAAAAGTTGACACACTTCTTTTGGCGGATGTCTTTGAAAATTTTAGATCGAATGGCATGGAAACTTATGGCATTGATGCAGCTCATTTTTACACTGCTCCATCTATGTCTTGGTGTGCTATGAAAAAGATAACCAACGTTCAACTTGAATTGCTTCAAGATATTGATATGTTACACTTTTTTGAACGATCTATTCGAGGAGGAAATGTTCAGTGTATAACACGACATGCGATTGCTAATAATAAGTATATGAAAACTTATGATGAGAAAAAGCAAGAGTCCTACATAATGTACTTTGACGTTAATAATTTGTATGGATATGCGATGATGGAATATCTTCCAACGGGTGGCTTTAAATGGATTGCAAATGTTGAAGGCTTTGATGTTTTAACTATTGATGATACTTCAGAAATTGGATATATTTTGGAAGTAGATTTGACTTATCCTCAAGAGTTACATGACAAACATTCAGATTACCCTCTATGTCCAGAAAAGTTGACAAAGCTAATGGCTACCCTAGATAATAAAGAACGTTATGTTTTGCATTATAGATTGTTAAAGCAATGTATTCAACTAGGAATGAAATTAGATCGTATTCACAGAATAATTGAATTCAATCAGAGCCAATGGCTAAAACCATATATTGATGTGAACACAGAGAAACGAAAACAAGCCAAAAATGATTTTGAAAAGAATTTTTATAAATTGATGAATAATGCAATTTTTGGTCGTTCACTGATGAATGTGAGGAAGTTAAGGGACATCAAATGGGTCACCAAATGGCATGGAGCTCGTGGTGGTAGGTCTTTAATAGCTAAGGCTAATTTTAAACATAGAATTATATTCGATGAACAATGTATGGTCATCGAGATGAGTAGACTAAAGATTTTTCACAATCAACCAGTATATGTTGGTGCATCTATATTAGATTTGTCTAAATGTAAAATGAATGACTTTCATTACAATGTTATTTTAGCAAATCCTGAATCAAATGTGAGGTTGTTATACACAGACACCGATAGTTTTATGTATATATTCTATTATGATATTTATGAGTTCATGAAACAACATTCAAATTTGTTTGATACTGGAAACTATGAAACAAACAATCCTTTTGGCATTGTGAGACAAAATAAAGGTGAAATTGGTTTAATGAAAGATGAAAATGCTGGAAGGATTGTTGAAGAATTTGTGGGGTTACGACCCAAAATGTATGCAATAAAATTGTGTGATGAAATGAATAGCTTGTGTAAGGCTAAAGGCATTAAGAAGAGTGTGAGTAAAAGTATGAATATTGATGAGTATCGAAAGTGTCTTTATAACAGAGAAAAAGTCAACAAAGTTCAAGTTTGTATAATTTCAAAATCTCATTCTGTATTTACTGTTCGGCAAAATAAGTTGGCAATTTCATCAAACGAAGATAAAAGACACATAACTGAAAACGGAATTGATACTTTACCGTTTGGTCATTTTTCTCTGAAAAATGATTAGAAACAAATTGAGATTAAAGCAGTTCATCTCACTTACTTTATTTCTTTCACACACACACTTTTATGCTGGTAATAATACTAATTTTTGTGTGTTCCTTTGCTTATGAAAAAAGAATAAATAATAACCCAAATTTTGTGTGTATTATTTAAAAAAAAAAAACACCTCCCCCCACCATTTCCCATTTTCCAGAAATATATATGTATAATTACTTTATATTACATATCATTTAGTAATGGTGCGTTGTAAGAGGAGCAACTCTACCACTCAATATAAACGAACAGGAAGTGGATCATTAATCAGTCGTGTACTTAATAAAACTATTGATAATTTACCCGTGGAATTACACATCCCGGGATATGAATATTGTGGACCAGGAACAAAATTAGAAAAGCGATTGAGCCGTGGTGATCCAGGAATAAATATATTAGATAAAGCGTGCAAAGAGCACGACATTGCTTACGCAAAGCATAAAGATTCAAACAAAAGAAGAGAGGCTGATGAAATTTTAGCTTCAAAAGCTTGGTCTCGTGTAAAATCCCGTGACGCATCATTTGGAGAGAGAGCGGCTGCACTAACAGTGGGTGGCATCATGAAAGCTAAGTCTAAGATTGGAGGAGGTAAGCGAAACTTAAATAATAAAAAAAAAAACAAGAAAAGATAAAAAAAAAAAAAAGAAGAACATCGAAAAAGCAAGGTGGTATTTTACCCCTACTTCCGATATTTGCAGCCTTGTCGGGCTTGGGGGGTCTAGCAGGCGGAGCAGCAGGGGTGGCGTCTGCTATAAACAAGGCGAAAGCTGCTCAAGAAGAACTAAAAGAAATGAAAAGACACAATCGAATGATAGAAGCAATGCGAGGAAAAGGAGGTCAAGGCATTTATTTAAATCCTCCTGCATACAAAAGATAATTAACCAAATACCAAATAAAGCATTAAGTAATTTCGATTTAGCTAAATACGCACATCAATTAAAGATTCCAAATTTTAGAGGAGTCTTTATGCGAGATACGTTACCAAGATATCCTCGAAAAAATGAAAACTGTATTGTTAACCTTGAACCGATGGATAAATCCGGTTCACATTGGGTAGCTTTCAGTAAACATGGTAAATATGTGCATTATTTTGATAGTATTGGTAATTTAAGACCACCATTTGAAATTTTAACATATCTTAAAAATTGCTATCTACAATATAATTTTCATTCATATCAATCGATTACTTCTTCGATTTGTGGACATTTATGTTTAGTCTTCTTGTATTGTATAAATAAGGGAAACACAGACCGTCTTTAAACATTTCAAAGATGGCTTTCGAAAGACGGATAACTCTTGAAGGTAAAGGCTCGAAGATTGATGTTACATTGGAGAACCCGATTCATCTTGTAGGAGCAGAGTTTTTTGAAATAGGACTTGCAGGATTGTATACATCTAATTCTATTCGAAATGTTACCAACAGAAATAATAAATTTCGCATTCATTTTACTAATTTTTTATCAATTGATTTAGTGGTACCACCGGGTATTTATGAATTTGAAGATCTAGCCTCAGCTTTTGATGATTTACTTAGTTATCACTCATTGTCGAAACTTATACCAGAACATTTAGAAAAAACAAAATTGTATGTGGAAGAGGATATAGATGGAAAAAGAGACAACCGTCTCGTTTTGTCTTCCCCGTTTAATATTGATTTCACTGTAGCCAACAGTGTAGCAGGGCCTTTAGGTATTGAAAAGAAAGTTTACCCTAAAGAGAATAAAAGAGAAATTGAAATTCATCGAAAAATAGAATCGATAATGAAGTTTGCAATTAACGAGAATAATAACATTTTGGCTATAAAGTTGAACGAAGCGGATAGAGCGATTTTAATAATACCCAATGCTAGCTATACGTTAAAACAATTAAGTGGAAAGATTGATGATTTATTAGTTGAACATTTATTAGGCGACAAAGACAAATTCCCATCATTTTATATTAATTATGATAAAGTCTTTTATCATTGTAAACTACATTCGAAAGTGTTTGCTATAGATTTTGGTGTTGCAGATTCTATTGCAGATTTGTTAGGCTTTTCTCATAGAAAGTTCAAGGCAAACACAACTCATCATTCTGAATATATGATTAAAATTAACACTGTTAATAGTATTCGAGTATGTTGCAACCTTGTGCTTGGTACGAGTTCTTATTTGAACCATAAACCAACACACTCTTTATATAATTTTAAAGCTCATGTTCCTGCTGGTTACCCGATTGTTGTACAACCAACAACGATTAATTTTTTGCCCATGAACACCAAGCTTATTCAACATGTATCTGTGCAACTTGAAGATCATCTTCAACAGCTCATTGATTTGCAAGATGAAGATTTAACTGTAGAATTAATTATTCGTCCAGCACGATATCTTGCTATATAAAGTAATGAAATACTGTTATGTTTTCATTCTACTTGAGTAAGCATACTAGAAAACAATCACAAATATGGTTATACTATATAATACTCAAAGTTTGAAAAAAAAGAAGTCGACTCTGATTCGAAAAAATAATATAAATCAATCAGCTAAAATTTGTAAAAAAAACAAACAACGACATCGCACCTTGAAATCTAAGAAACAGTTATCGAGTAACAACAAACAATTCTTACAGTCTTTAGGCTATCGCGTACTTTAATTTCAATATAAATATATATGCAATTGTTAATCTTATTTAGTTTCTATCTATAGTTGAAGCTGTTAACATGTTTAACATAACAGATAAAAGAGAGGTTGACAACAGAGTTGTGCGACGAGAAGAAAGAGTTTATCAACCTTATTCAGCTAATAAATTCGAAAATAATGATGAAATTCGAATACCGATTCAAAATGAAGAAAACATAGTTTTATTATCAGAAGGTGTTCTTCACTTAGAAGGTCAAATTATTACTTCTAACATAAATCCAGCTGCTTCTACTACAGCGCATCCTGACCAAAATTTTGGGGCTAATCTTTTTAGCGAAATTCGCATCACGTTAAATGGTAAAGAAATTGATCGTACACGCCATCTAGGTATAACAAGTTCTATAAAAACCTTTGCATCATATTCAAAAAACGAATATACAGCTTTACAAAATGCCGGTTATTTTCCCTCTTTAACAACGCCAGCAAGTGAAGCAAATATTGTTGATAGTAACACAAAACGTTTTCATATAATACTTCCTTTAAGCAACCTGTTAGGAATAGCAGAGGATTACAGAAAGCCGATTTTAAACTGCAAGCATGAGGTAATACTTCTCCGATCGTCAAGTGACGCACGTGCGTTGCAATCGACAACCGAAAACGATCTTTCTAAGGTCAAGTTATTTAAAGTTTATCTAAAAATCCCCGTTTTATTATTATCAGACGAAGAACAAATTAAAAGATTAAAACTAATGCAGAAAAATATTCCCATTCAGGTTGGTTATCGATCGTGGGATGTTCACGTCTTGCCTTCTCTTCCTAGAACAACTAAATATAGTTGGACTGTAATGACAACTTCTGAAACTCAAAAACCGCGTCAATTTTTATTAGGTTTTCAAACTAGAAGAAATTTACTAAACACATGCTCTTCCTATTTCGACCATTGTAACATTAAATCTATAAGAGTTTTTTTAAATTCAATTTTTTATCCCTATGAAATGCCAACTTCTGAAATTGCCATAAATGACTACAGCGAGTTGTATGACATGTTTGTTAAATTTCGTAATGTATATTATCAGATCGATGATGTTCGTTCAGAGACTCTGGTTTCACGAGATGAATTTAAGTCTCTTTGTCCTATTATTGTAATTAATTGTCTCGAACAAGTGGAAGCAGTGAAGACATCTTCAGTCGATGTGCGAATTGAAATCGAGACAAGTGAGAATATACCTGAAGATACAACTCTTTATTGTGTTCTTATTCATGATCGTCAAATATCTTACAGACCATTAACGAATGAAGTAATTATCTAAACCAATATTTGCTAAGTTATAAGCAAGCAAGTAAACAAGTATTCTCACTTTAGTTGCAATCATGGAATTGACAACAACAAACTCTCCTTCTACTGATGCTGGCACGTGGAATAAGAAGCAACCAATAGTTGCAGACATTCGCAAGCTACCAAACGGTAGTTTGGAACTTGCTTACTGTATGTTAAATAACGGCAATATACCTTCATTCAGCCCCGTGATCACATGGGTTGCAGGATATTGTGAAAAAACTCTTTCTTCTTTTTTTGAGTCTATTAAGAATAAATATGATTATTTAGTTGTATATAATTTGCCACAGGAATTTTCTTTGTTTGCACTAAAAGCACTTTCCCCAGACTCATTATTCGATCTTAATACGATTGATGGAATGTCAGACCTAATGTTGAGGCATAGCCATCGTTTACCTACAGATTGTCCAAAACATTTACCATCTCTAGCAATGGGAAGCAATAGTTGTGCTAAATTCAACGTCAATGCTGTTCAACATTGGTTAAATTCTTCTGATGGCATCATGAAAATCGTGTGTTCGATAATAAACAAGTTTCGAAACAGTGGACTTCGAGGTTTTAATAAGTTTGATTGGAACTACTTTCCTATAAACGTGCTGACTATATATGAACCACAACGAATTCGTCTAGAGTGGGAACATCTACCAGATCATCTAAAGAGGAAATTTCAACTGTTTCATCTTCGCTGCAAATGTGACAACTGTAATCGCTATCTATAAAAGGTGAATAATTTAGATCTACTACTGTAGTTGACAGCTATACATATTTTGTTTTTAGTTTGCTTTTTAACACAGTGTATCTTTTTTTTGTCTACAGAAAATAATCATCTGGACAACTAAAAAAAAGAAGATCATCTCAACACAGCCACACTCATCTGGACAACTAAAAAAAGAATGAGATTACTTCAAGAGAAATAAAATTGTATTAATTGTAATTCTAAATGAATAAAGAAGAAAAAAAAATGTCTTTTGTACCATTTCATATGAAAGTTCTTATTAATGATCAATTACCTCCTCACTCTACATGTAAATAAAATAATAATAATAATAATAATAATAATAATAATAATAATAATAATAATAATAATAATAATAATAATAATAATAATAATAATAATATTGTCAGGTGAGGGATTCGAACCCTCGCTTTCAATTTCTGAAAATTAGATCTTAAGTCTAACGCCTTAGACCGCTCGGCCAACCCAACACGTGCATATTAGCCAACGTGTTTTGTTGATTCATGTCAGTTCGCATTTAGCTTTGTGTGGTGAACATCTTTTCTTTGTGAAGTAAACCAGCATCATGAAGTATTTTAATTGTGTAAAGTATTCCAAAAAACAGTTAATGCAAATGATATTGAGTCAGAAAGAAATGAATTTAAAATCTGAAAGAGATCGGCTAAAAACATTTAAGACCTGGTCTTCAGACAGTTTTACGAACACTGCATGGTTAGCAGCTGCAGGATTTTTCTATTTTGGATATAAGGATATGGTTAGGTGTGCTTTCTGTAATCTGCAACTTAGTTATTGGGAAGAAGATGATGATCCGTTTGAAGAACATAAGAAATGGGCTTTTTCTTGCCCCTACGTAAACAATATTTCTCCTAGCATAGAATTGAAATGCGAATATGATAGACTTAAAACTTTTCAAAATTGGCCTCTTCCCTGTCCAAACGAATTTTGTTTAGCACCAGCAGGGTTTTATTATACTGGACATGGTGATAAGGTGAAATGTATATTCTGTAAGATTGAAATTGAAAATTGGAGGGAAAACGATAATCCTTTAAATGATCATGAAAAATGGGCGCCATATTGTCCATATATAAGAGGGTTTTACGTCGGCAACGTTGATTTAAATCCTGAAAATCCTACTATTATTCCACATAATACAAGTTATGATACGTGTGGAAGCAATATATGTTGATGTGATGTGATTTTTTGTGCAGTGTGCATTCTCAGACGTAAACGTAGACATGTTGAAGTTTGTTAAGCAGTCAAACACTCTACCAGTAATTTCATTTACTAATGCTGAAAACCAGAGTAAAAGTGAAAAAAGAAAGCATGGTGTTTTACTACCGAACACAATTCGATGTATCATTTGCGGTCCATCGAACTGCGGTAAAACAAACGTAATGCTAAATTTATTATGCCACAAAAATGGAGTTCGTTTTGAAAACGTTTATATTTATTCTAAATCACTTGCTCAAAGTAAATATGTTGAATTAAAAAAGTTTTTGGACTCCATAAAAGAAATAAAAAGTGATTTTTTTTCCGATAATGATGAAGTAATGCCTCCAGAAATGGCTAGAAAAAACTCTATATTTGTTTTTGATGATGTAGCCAGCAATAAACAACAACACATGAAAGATTATTTCAGTAGAGGTCGTCATCACGACGTTGACGTATTTTATCTTTGTCAAACATATTCTTGTATACCTAAACATCTAATTAGAGATAACGCTAATTTTTTAATTCTTTTTAAACAAGACGGAACAAACTTGCGTCACGTATATAACGATCATGTAAATACAGATATGAGCTATGAACAGTTCTTTGATATTTGTTCGTATTGTTGGCAAAACTCTAAGTTTGGTTTTTTGGTTATCGATAAAGATAGCGATTTACAAAATGGTCGATATCGCAATGGATTTGATGTTTATTTTCAGTTATAAATATGACTTCAAAAAGAGGTAAATGGCCATTCGTGTTATAGCTTTTGCGTGGTTAACAACTTAACTATGACATCGTTTAACAAAACCAATAATGTGTCTATCGGACGACCGACTTCACGACATGATATTGCAACTAAATCATATGTTGATGATAAGCTAGTGCAATATGAAAATCAACTAACAACAACAACAAGCGACGGACATCTAAGTATTAACGGCAAACGGTTAAAAAATGTCGGAATGCCAATACATGTTGAAGATGCATGCAACAAAGGTTATGTAGTGAAGTTATTAAATGAGCTAAATAAAATCGAGTCTAAAGAAGACATACAACGAAACTTTAACGAGCTTAAAGGTTTAATTTTTTCAATTTGTAAAATAGAGAAAAAAGAACTTGACTTTCAAAACAAACGTCTCGCGGGCTTAGCTTTACCATCATCTGCAAATGATGCAGTAAACCTTATTGCAATGCAGCAACATACATCGAATATAAAAAAATATCTTGAGACCCGAATAACAGAAGTGTTACAACGAGTAGAATTCATTCATGGTTTAGTGCGAGAATTTTCAGAAGATCACTTTCCGTATGATCAAGATACTCTCGACTTGGGTAACAAAAGAATAAGAAATGTTAAAGATCCAATTCAAAATCAAGATGCGGTAACGTATTCTTTTCTTAAAACTCATGTAACAAATGAACTCGATGAAATTAAAAAATCTCTTTTGAATATAAACAGAGATGATGAAACTGTAGATATGTTAAATAGAAGAATAACAAACATATCTCAACCAATCGATTCGTTAGATGCAATAAACAAATATTACTTAGAAAACTTTGCTGCCTCTCGAAAAGATCTAGAAGACTTAATCGCTAAATTTAATAAACAAAACGTTTTAAACGTAGACGATGGTGGAACTTTAAATATGATGAGTGGACGAATTACTCACGTAAACAACCCCATATACGATAACGATGTTGCAAATAAGACGTTTGTTGAGCAATATGCCGCTTCCCAACGTGAATTTGATCAATTGAAACAAACTGTAAACAATCTACAACATCAAAAACAAACAAATGTTGAGTTCCCTGTTAACGACCAAGACGTGACAAATAAACGGTTTGTAGAACACTATGCTGCGTCACGAACTGAAGTTAATCAACTAAAAGAAATTTTAAGCAATTTACAAACTCGTATTGAGGGTGTTGCTAACAATCTCAATATTGTTAAAAAAGAAGATCTTGAAAGTTATGCTGCTGAATCCAAAGAAGAATATAACAAGTTAAAAACTGAACTGGGAAAAATTGAGCAAATGGTTAACAAAGAACCACTCGAAAGTTTTACTGCATCCAAAGAAGAATATGGTATATTAAAAGATGAAGTAAAGAAAAAGAACTTATCGAAATTTATTCTGAAATTCTCCAACACACCATCAATCCATTCACCAGTATACACGCTTCATAATCATAACATACAGTACCAACTTCCCTACAAAGGTGTATTAAAACCAATTTTTGTTTCACCAAGATCTCCAATTGTGTATGCAATTTTAAATATACGTCAAGAGATTGAACTGGATGGCAGTGATATTGTCGTTGAAGAGCAAGATGAAATTCAGTTTCGACTTAGAGACCCGAAAAAACATAAAACTGATGATCTTCCTCTTCAAATCGATTTTGAATATACTATAAATAAGTAAAACAACCACAATTTCCGTTTAGTCATGGAGAAGAGGTCAAAGATTAAAGCTGAAAGTCGAGTAAAGGATAAACTTTCTCGTTTAAAAAAAGATGTTAAAGACAAGTATCTTTCACTTCAAGATGATGTTAGACGAAAAGAATTAGATATAGAGACTAACTTTAAACCAGTAACAAGTTCATTAAATCAACTTGTAGCTATTGCTAATACGTCGACTCAAAATAAAGAAAATCGAAAAAGAAAAGGAAAATATGACGATTCTGAATCCACTGCTACTTCAGACGAAGAAGATGGAGATAGCATCAAAATAATTTCACTACTTAACCGCTACTTTGATCCGTTCATTAAACAAAACGTGGATAGAACATTTGGTATAACGATAAGAAATGATAAACAATACTTGGGACGCGAACGAGTTTTCTTCGATAAAAAGTGGATAAAAGTTGGCGGTGAAAAATTTCCTATTACAGAAGGTCTACTTGAATTGATTCAAAGGAAAGTACCAGACCCCACTCTAATAGATAGGAGTGATTTAAGTTCATATTTGAAATTATTAAATGTTTCAAACGTGCACAAAAGAAATTATACAAGCAATGCAGCTCCGAGAGGAACGCAATCTTATAAGTATAAAAATATAATTGAACCCCTTCTCACTGAAGACATAGATAGAATTATAAAAACAGCAGATGAAAATGAAGAAGCAAATACTACAATGCATACTGGATATGGTCAAAAAAAACACATCGCGCCACAAGCCATTTGGAAATTTGAAGGCGGAAACAATATTGAATTCGTTCACTGGAATGAACCAAACAAATTGGTATCAAGACTTAAAACATTAATTGCATCGAAAGCTGCAGGTCACACAGGAGTAGACAGCGAAATCTTTGCAATAGAAGAAGAACTAAGAAATGCTGGATATATTGAATAAAAATTCCAACGTTTGTAAAACAATGCACAGTATGTTATAAAACATTGTTTGGAAAATAACTATGAACGAAATCAGACGAGAAATTGCAAAAGAACTTCACGCACCGCTTAGAAAAAAGTTTAAAAGACGACGTGTTATTAGCAAAGGAATCGATGACCTCCATGAAGCTGACATTGTGGACATGTCCAAACTTGCAAAATGGAATAATGGATTTAAATATTTATTAACCATTATTGACGTTTACTCGAAATATGCATGGGCAATTCCTCTTAAAACCAAAAAAGGAAGTGAGATTGTGAACAGCTTAAAATTTGTTTATTCTCAAAGTAAAAGATTGCCCAATTATTTTCACACCGATCGAGGAACGGAATTTTATAACAGTGAATTCAAAACATGGTCTCAGAAACAAAATCTAAAGCATTATTCCACTGGCAGCTCCATTAAAGCGAGTGTGATAGAAAGATTAAATCGAACTCTTAAGGAATCGATGTGGAAAGAATTCACAACACGAGGTTCTTACCGATGGGTACATATTTTGCCTGAGTTACTAGTAAAGTATAATCACAAAATACATCGCAGCATTGGCATGAAACCTAATGATGTGAAAAGAAACAATCCACCCCGCTTGCCAACACAATATAATGAAACTTTAAGAAAACCAAAATATAAAATCGGCGACATTGTAAGGATATCAAAAATCAAGAAACACTTCAGTAAAGGGTACGAAGGTAATTGGACAACAGAATTATTTACAATTTATAAAGTTCAAAATACTAATCCACGAACATATCTTTTAAAAGATAATAAAAATACCCCAATATTTGGTGCGTTCTACGAAGCAGAGTTACAACGAACAAAACATCCTAATATTTACTTAGTCAACAAAGTACTACGTAGAAAAGGAACCCGAGCCTTCGTATCTTGGCTTGGATTCGATTCAACTCACAACTCTTGGATCCCCAACAAAAATATCTTATAATTAGAACAGTGTAAGTTTTTTTATTTTTATTTTTTATTCCTCAAAAAGATATTATTATTATTATTATTATTATTATTATTATTATTATTATTATTAATGTGTCTCTATATATATATTTTTCAGCTCACTAAAACCAACACACGCAAGAAAGAAAAGAATGATTGTACTTACCCCGTGCACAAGACCAGCATATTCCACTCTGCAAACAACACAGCATCTTCAATTCTCTCTGCAGCTTGTTGGAAAAGGAACTACTTACCACTTTAAGAACGAAGATCATATCATTTTTCACTATTTCATATTATATAATTAATGTAAACCACAAATGATCAAATAAATATATTTAAAAAATAAAATTTACACTGCACAATATTAATCCACTGTCCACTGTCCATTGAATTTAATTTAAGATTTGAACATCATCATCATCATCATCATCATCATCATCATCATCATCATCATCATCATCATCATCATCATCATCTTCTTCTTCTTCTTCTTCTTCTTCTTGTCGGTCTTCTTCTTCTCCTTCCGCTCGATGTTCTTCTTCTTCTTCCATTCGATGGTCTTCTTCTTCTTCTGCTTCTTCTTGCACTTCTTCCATATGCTCTTCCATATGCTGTTCCTCTAATGGCCGTTCAAACACGGCCATTAGCTCTTCCGCCAATGTAGGTTCAAACACGTTGAAATTCATCGAGCCGATGGATCTCAACTTGTCAATAATAATATTGACAATGTGAAATGTCATGCCGTTGAAAATAATTTCACGGCAGTGGTGTTGATCCCTCATCAGCTCGAATATTTCGGCGCTTAAAAGCTCCTTTTCTCCCGGTGTTAAGGTGTTATACCACACCTCCTCCTCTATTTTCGTCGCACTGACGATGAAATGCAACCCTTGATTCAGGGCACTTTCCGCAAACATCATAATGTGTTGCAATTTTACTAACTTTTCTATCAACCCCTCGCACAGACTCATGATATTGCAGATAAAGATAGCTAACTACTGCTCCATAGCAATCTCCTCTTATATATATATTAAGAAGTTAGAGCGCCAAAAAACCTCTTTAAAACATTTCGCATGAAGCTCTGGGAACCGACATCCAATCTCGTTCTCGCATTAAAAATTACAGACTTGACTAATGACGTCTGGGAATCTAAAAACAAACAGATCGAAATTCATTTCACACACTCAAAGTTATACATGTCATATAAAACACTTTAACCAGATTGAGATCATGAAGCAAGCCAGAACACAAAAATGTTAACATCATTTAAATTAAACAGACATAACATAGCGAGAAGGAGTAACACAACTCCACTCCCACGCCGTGGTAATATATGTCATACTTAAACGGAGTGTAGCATTACAACATATGATTGCTTATTTAGCTTGCGCGAGCAAAAACTTTAACGACAACCATGCACTACATGAGCTGAGTGCTCTCATGGCTTGCCGCACGGCGCGAGCAAAAACGGAACAGCTGCACACACATGTCTGGTAGCGATCCGGCTATGTCGAGTGCCTCACCGTACACTCTCATTCAAAAGTTATGACACCCAAGACTCTCTACACTTCCTTGGGAAATTAGCAAAATATAATTCAATAATCAATCAATACTTAATAACCATGATACACAGGCTGCCCCCCGGGAATTAAATAACAAAACACGGAATCGAACCAAGAAACCCCCCTGTAGGAGTGGAAGAGGAGTCTGAATTTCGAGTTACCATCCTAATAAACAACCCCCATGCCGTCAACACCCATTAACTTTTTATCACCATCACATAAACAAGCCAAAAGGTCAACCCCTTCCCACGCTAACACGTGCAGTGCACATGCCCCGCTCCTGGACCACGTGGTCAGGATTACGCAATTTCTGGTCATGATGATGCAATATTTAGAGTCTAACAAACACTTACTACTCATATACATGAATACATACATATATACATACATCCATAATGCATACAAAACCGAAAGCAGTGGCTACGCTGGCTAAAGCGCAGCGTTAGGTCATGGGGCTAAGCTCTCTGTTGACTCGGTAGACGCGTGGGTTCGAGCCCGCCCGTCGGCCGTCCATGAAAAGGTTTTCCGTGGTTTCCCATTTTCAACACCAGGCAAATGCTGGGACGGTACCTCCTAACAGGCCACGACCGCATTCTTCCACATCCTTGCCCAGTTTCGTTCATCTTCATCCATTCCATCTCTCATCCCGACGCACAGGTCACCCATGGGCGTCGACTAGAAAGACCTGCACTCGGCCTCTCAGGAGGCCACACGACAAAGAAAATGCATACAAAGGCCCGGATATTTGGCCCGTGAACTTCTCATAAGTCTACTTTCCTTTTTAACGAAATTTGAAAGTAGACTCATATTTGAATGCAGCCGGAAGAAGTCAGATACCCCTATTTATATTTAATCGGCAGGTAATGGGCTAAAGGAAGTAGGAGAATCGTGCTACTTGTGAAGCAAGATTAGCACTGATAGGCGAAGGAAAGGGGATATCAAAATAAGTAAGGAATAACAAGGGAAGCTTTGTGGGGTTTGAAGCCTTTTTTTCAGTGTTGCCCTAGTAAACAAGAGTTTAGTGCTTTTCAGTCGGTCAACACGAATGTACCCAAAAGAGCTGGGTTATGCCCTAATCCAGAAATAAATTACATGTGATTAACAAATACACTAGGATGAACAGTTTCGATCGTCAAGCGATCATCATCAGATCCATTACACTTAGGCTATAAAATCTAGGTTTGAAAATACAGGTGAAAATATTTACAATACGTACAATTATTTAGTTGCAGTATTGGTACTGCAACTGTCGGTGTGCGCTAAATGCAGTATATATGATGCTAGGTGAAATGCTAAATGGTGATAGATATCCGGAGTTTGGTTGTAAAAATCAACCATGGTTAAACTGTAATATTACAGGCTACTACTTATCTGGTTGTCTTCCTTGCTGGAGGTACGCGCAGTTTTCGTGTTCACTGTTACTCCAGGTGTGGTCGACTGAGATGGGCAAGCTTTCCTACAGAAAAGAAACTTGTGGACATCAAGTATGGATTAAGGTTTAAGAAAGTTATTAGGAGAGCCCTTGTCTGGACCGTGGTGCTCTATGGAAGTGACAATTATTGTACTCTTCGAGCAGGAAAAATAGAGAAGAATGAATGTAAGGAGTTGAAATGTCGTGTTTCAGGAGAATTAATATTCGAGTAACAAATAATGTGGGGGGAGAAGGAATGTTTCTGGCAAGTGCTAATGAATCAAAGCGTTAGGTAGGTAGGACACACACTAAAACACCCAGGAGTAGCCAACATGTTTATGGAAGGAACCCTGGAGCGATGGGCGTCGGCGACGTATTTGACCAAGTGAATTTGGGATCGCTTGCGCACCAGACGTAATGTAAACAAACGTTTCATCTTATGCGTTGGTTGTCCAACACATCTACAGTACATTGTGTATAGCGAATTTCTCCGCGTACTAGTACTTGAAGATTACGTGCTATGCATTAAGACAATTTGAAATCCTGATTAGGTATCATGTTTCTTGTTTGCTTGATTTCGTTTTATTTCAATTCGTTTTCATAGTTACAATATACTGCACACTGTTTGACGTTCGACCGATCAACCACGATACAACAAAGGCAGTTAGGGAGGGAGGTAGACGGAAAAGTGAGCGAGAGAGATAGACATTCTTGCCCCAATATCGCTGCAAGGCCATCCGTGCCAGAAGCATGCTAGTATAGACACTTCTGGTTTAAATCTCAACATATACTATAATACTGCTTAAGCTGTCAATGACAGGCAAATAACCTAGTAATGAGGTCCCATAGACCGTCAATTGTTATCATCAACATCGCAAGACATCGAAATGTAATGTTCTTCAGTCGGTATTTATGAATTTCATGTACCGGGTGAGTGAGCCGGGGTCGTTACGGCATGGCTGCAGGCAGCCTCTCACATCCCGGAGGCGAGGAGGTTCGAATCCTCCCGCCGGCAACCTTGAAGATGGTCTTCTGTGGTTTCCCATCTTCCTTTCAGGCAAATGCCGGGGTCGGTCCTTAACTATAGGCGGGGCGTGGTGGTGCAGCGGTCAAGCTGTTGGCCTCTCACCAAGGTGGACCGGGTTCGATTCCCGGTCAATGCATGTGAGATTTTCGATGTGAAATGCCATGTCCTGTGGTTCGGATTCCACGTTAAAAGGAGGTCCCGTGGCTCATGATCTCAAGATTAACGGTCACGTTAAACTACAAGCTTCCTTCCTTCCTTTTTAACTATAGGCCACAGCCGCTACTTTCCAACTCCTCGTCCTTTCATTCAAACTTTCCTCCCCAGACAACACTCCACACGCGACGGTACTTGTATCTCACCCCATGGGTGTCCGCTTAGAAGCAGCCACAAACTCTGGCGAGCTGAACATGTCCTCGGACACTCCCGGCACTAAAATCCATACGCTAAAAAAAAAACATGTAATTTTTTTCAGGATTAGGAAATCGCCCATTACAATTGGGTGAAATCCTGTTGATCGACTGAAAAACATTAAATATTGATTAATGAGGCAACACTGAGAAATGGCTTCCAAAATGATAACCGTAAGCCACTTAACAGTTCTCTGCAAATAAATAATTACATTTCTTGACAATCATAAGGCTAATCTAGAATATCGACGCTAACAACAGAGATACAAAAGGTGCGTGGACAAACATCAGTTGAGCTTATTCAGCAAGGCAAACCTGACATATAGCAGTGGAATACTTCCTGAAAGCACCCATTTGTGACGGGCAGCAAAGATAATGATATATAATCAGAAGAATATGTAATGTCTGCACGGTTCAAGTAGCGCTTCCACCGGAGTTTATGCTTCACTCACTGCTAAAGCCCGTAATAACACATGCACACTGCAATTATTATTCCATGTGTGCAGTGCAGCGTTTACGATATTGTGTGCCACTTCCCATGTTCAGTGCGCGATGAAGAGAAATATGGTATGATGACATGAAACTGCGCAAAGACCGTCAGAAAAGGATTACACTCCCTATATATGAGCTATTCATGTCTGGTGCGGTAGATTGAGGTCTTGGGAACACTGGGTGTCAAAGGGGTTGTTTTAAGGTGGGGTTTCATCAAACTAAATTCTCCAATGAATAAATCTACCTTCATTCATATAAATACAGGCCTAAGCAACAAATATCAACTCCAAGTTTTATAAAAACAGAAGCACTCATCCTCTTTTATTCCGCTTTAAGACACAGAAAAGGAAAAAATATTACCTTTCTCATAATTAATCATGATAATACCCATCAAAGACGAATCAGTTCTTTGCACTTTAAAACATGAGCTATACTTTGACGATGAAAATAAATATACTATTATGAGCACTCTCAGATATCCTAACTCAAGCAGATATAGCAAATAAACAAGAAGTTCCGTGAAGAACTATACAGCCTACTTTTCATGCCAATTATTATTCTACAGTATATGAACCTATCTACAATAATGACGAAATTAAGTTGGTAATATCGAAATATCTAATTAGTTCAAAATATACCTGGTATAATGTAGCCTAATAGAGAACTACAGTTGGCAGCCCTGGTGACTGAATATATTCTTAGTTCCACCTCTTAAGGTACAGAATACAAAATTTGGTTGAAGTCCAATGGACGTTACATGCAGTTGGACACTGGATCTATCAGCAAGCGTAAAAGCATGTTGCCGACAATACCATGCGTGTGCTGGTCAGAAATAATCTAAATTATTATGATACCTTGTTGTGCCAATTTTGGATGAAATCCATTTGTGAGTATAGAAGTTACATGTATTTTTAAATTGGACATATCAGCAGGCATATAATTATGTTGGCAGAACTGCCTTGTATTAATTACTCCAAATTAATCTAGAATGTCAGGTGCTATACGTGTGCAAAGTATAGAGCTGTTGGCTTGCATACTTCTGATATATTGATATTAGGGTAAAAGAATATAGACAGCATTTATTAACAGTTGGCAGCCCTGATTGCTCGTAACAATACTTATAGTCATATCTGTTATGGTACACATAGCACATACGAAATTTGGTTGAAATCCAACTGATAGTATAGAAGTTACATGTATTTAAAAATTGGTACTATCAGCAGGCTTATGATCATGTTGGTAGAACTGACGTTTATAAGTTACTCCAAATTAATCTAAAATGTCAGAATATACGTGTGCTTAGTTTAAAGCTGTTGGCTTGCATACTTTCTGATATATTGGTATTTGGATAAAAAAAAAGAGAGAGATCAATTATTAACAGTTAGCAGCCCTGGTGGCCATTAAGAATACGCTCAGTCATATCTGTTTATGTACAGATATTACATACTAAATTTGGTTGAAATCCAATTGATAGTGTAGAAGTTATATGCATTTAAACATTGGACCTATCAGAAGGCTTAAAATTATTTTGGCAACACTGTCATGGTTGGCCTCCTGGAAATTAAACTGAAATAGTAGTATGTACATGTGTGCCAATTTTGGAAAAGCTCCCATGCATACCTTGCAGGATATCCAACATGGAGCTCAAATTTCTAGTGCGATTTTTCAGCAGTTGGTAGCACTGACATCATTTTCAAATATGGACGTGAGCTATTCCGGTGCACATCTTTACTCATACTAAATTTGGTTTTGATTGCTGCAGCCGTTTAGGAGTTGATAGGGGGGACACACACACAGCCAGCCAGACAGACAGACAGACAGACAGACACACATTTTCCCGGATCGATCTCATAAGTCTACTTTTTCCTCATTTTTGCAAAATGTGAAAAGTAGGCTAAAAAAGAGTGATAGTCAGTCTGAAAGACTAGACTTTCTAACATTTTAAATGCTACAAATGCTGAAAAATGCTGGGTGAAAGCCTCATGATCATGCAGCGAACTGCGTGAACTCAAAGTCCATTAGCAAGTGCAAACCAAGGTCAAAGGAGGTGGCTAGCTGGATGACGTCACGATCACTGGAGCGCGCGGGGAAAGGAGGAAGCTCAAGCGGTACTATAATGTCACACACCTCAGTGCATTCTCGGTAAATTTCGTACCGTAACGACAGACCTCAGCGTAACGACAAAGTCGACAAGATCACTTAAAATGACAAAATAAAATAAAGATCACTAAACGAAAGTCTGTGCTTGTCACCTAAATTGTTTGAACACTGTCGAGAAACAAACAATGATCACTTTCACTCTAAAATATAAACAGCAACATTATTCCTCTGGTGACCTACTGTGCCCGTTTAGACCGAAGTCCGGACGACCACATATACATTTCACCAAATATCAGTCAGCACGAGAATCAAAATATCCCGGGGCGCCAGATGGGTTAAAGTGACTACAATAACTCCAAAAAAAAAAAAAATGCTTTACTGATTTTCGACTCGATGCAACAATAAAGATAGAAGGAGATTTTCTGAAAATAACACAACCTGTAAAATTATCTCATTTTATTTAAAACGTTAAAAATTACTGAAGGTATGCCAAAAATAGCGTAATAGATGCATGACGATTCATACGTTATATACAAGATTTACAATTCCGCCAACGCATGAACACTTGGCAATTGAGACGAAGGTCAAATTAATAGTCCTGTTGACTTCGCTCAAAAGAATTATTTATAGTAGTAGGGTTTTGTCAGTGCAAATTTAATTGTCCTTCCTGATTCCTATCTTATTTGAGTATTCACATATTGAAATAAAAAAGAATTTATCACTCGATGAAAACTATATCACTGTTTCAGTTTTTCAAAATTATAGTAGCAAATTAACTAACACTTCAGGATTCAGTTATCTCAAGATTTGTTCAAATACAAAGTTATTAACAAGAAATACAACACAATATCATTTACATGGACCTTGAGCATTTGGATTCGAAGAACTTCGATAAACAGAAAATATTTATTGAATCATCTGTTCTCGATCCAAAATCTATTCAGAGCTTTTGACTCAATTATCAATATAATAGTCAAAATATTATTATCCACAAAATATAAATTCAATTCAATATGGATTCAACCATTCAATCAATTAACTATCACTTGGAAATATTATTTAGAAAATTTATCATAAAACAATATCATTTGTTATTATCAAAATTACAATAATTTGAAAAAAAATTCAAAATGTTAATCATCAAATTTATTTGCAAAATGTTTATATTTTTACAGGATCAAAAAAATCCTCTCAGTTTGTAGTGGTTGTTATGAAGTAACGGTTTTAAATAATTTACAGCATCGGCC
Organism: Meconema thalassinum; assembly: GCA_946902985.2. Lineage (NCBI taxonomy): Eukaryota > Metazoa > Arthropoda > Insecta > Orthoptera > Tettigoniidae > Meconema > Meconema thalassinum. Next base: position 1,429,611,616 of record OX336389.2, on the reverse strand, counting down.
CATTCGATTGAAATGCGTCAAAAAATCACATAATCATAATTAGCATTTAGACAACGGTAAAGTCTTTTCATAATGAAAGGTACAATTTTAACAACAACATTTTTGGGCTGGCAATTACTAGGAATATTTCTAGAACACGTGGGTAAAATGTGAATTGACAATGATGGCTCAACAAAATAACCTTTGGTTATATCTCGACGAAAGTGTGGCTAAATTCAACTCCTCCACTAATTTCAAAGACATCCAACCTACAATATGGTTGATGCTTCATTTCAACAACCTCATTCCTGCGACTTAATTGCACAATGAGAATGGCATTTTTAACTCTTTGCACACACAACAATTATTTCTTCATTGTGGTGTTTGAAGCCATATTTTCAGTGTTGCCTTAGTAAACAAGAGTTTAGTGCTTTTCAGTCGGTCAACACGAATGTACATTCGTGTTGACCGACTGAAAAGCACTAAACTCTTAATTATTTCTTCCCAAATTATACAGAATAATCAAGCCTTTGTTTGTTACGACAACTGGAAGATTTATAAGTTAGTAAACTCCCCCAACGAGTTTACAATAATAATTTTACCATCAGTTTAATACATGAATAACCGTGTCTATTTTTTAGCCAAACGTTTTATCAAAAGACGTTGCTCAATAATGATTTTAGATTTATACAAACTCTAGCAAAAACCGTGTTTTATACATGCTTTTGGCTTCCCGTATCATTACTTTCCGTGTCTTCTCAAAGATTTAAATGCATAATGCAAGAGTAAAATACTTCCACTGAATTGTTATGTTATTTGTTTGTGGGCATGCGTTAACCACTCACCTTCGGAATCAACAAGTATCCGATCTTAGGAAATTGTTTTAAATGTCAAATGTATAAATCACACTACATGATAATGATTATTAGAAATCACAAATATTATTATTATCTCAGAAAATTGAAAATAATAATTATTATTAAATCAACATGATTATTATTATTTCCTCAACAAATGGATTTAAAGTTGTTAAACTGTTCGGGGAATATCATCCTCGACTTCTTAATAATGGATAAGTATCCATTCCTCAACTTAAATTTATTATTAAATTTTCAGTTACGACGGCTGATGACCATGATTAGAAAAATATCAAAATTAAATAAATGTTCGTTCTGCTCGTCCATAAATTTCGAATCATTGACTTCCGAGTGTAAATACTGCTCAGATCAAAGCTTCTATTGCAATATATATATATATTTGCAACAGCAAAAACATCGACGAAAAGAAAATATGTATTGGTAAGACTGTAGAAAAATTGAGAAATTCCTGCTAACTACGCATAAAAAATGCAAATTGTAGCTTACATTCCTGTAGATCTTGATGCTGGTAATCTGGTCTGAACCAGATTATTTTTGTCCCCATTAGGACACGTATTTATAATCTTGTATCGGCCTCCATTTTATACCCGCAATGGTCTTAGTCAGACATAGCGGTATTCATACTTGTAGCCTGAATATCTTGATGAAAATAGTTCGTAAAATGTGCTGCTTCAAAAGCTGAAGTAATCTTGACTGGGGTTAGATCGAAAAGATCCATGATGAAAAATTACCAGTTTTAACTCGACCCAACTGTAATGCGTTCAATACTGTCACTACTCTTACAATCTTATGCAACACATGTTCGAGTTCTGAAGATTTGTTCCCTGGGCAGAGTTTCTCACTCTCCAGACAATGCTATGAATGCTGGTTTCCCTATGTCGGCTAGTGAACTGAACTGTGCAAGACTGGTAGGTGAACAGTACTGACTTATTTTGGTTGGTCGAAAGTTATTAAGTCCAAGACTTATTCTGGTTGTTTGGATGAAATAATCCAAGTTAAACTTTAGTGGACAGTGGAAAGCAAAATATAGACTATGTCTATTCATATGTCCGTTGTAGCAGTAAATTATTACCAATGCCACAAAGTCTATCACCTCGGTGATAAGTTTTGAAAAGTTCGAAAATCACTATAAGGTTAAACACTTTTATAAGACCAGTAACCATGTACTGTCGTCGAAATCACTAAGTCCCAGCAACTGTGAGCTAGTAATAACGTAGATTTTGCAACCATGTGCACGAAGATTATTTATACAGTATAACAGTGTTCGGAGCGACGTAGAGTGTTTAGAGACAGAGCTCTTGCGAAGAAGTGACTGTACTTAGCTCTGGCATGCAGGCTTTATATAGCCCGCAAACGGACTCCTCGAGGTCAATGCGTGAAATATGCTGAAATTAAACATCTCATATCTCAGCTTCCGCTCAATCAATTTCCTCGAAGTAAAGCACATTCCTCCTCCCTTGTCCGTGCCAGTAATCTGATGTTAGTCTCAAGATTCTACTCCATCAGGAAATATTTAATGTCAATTTAGCCTCGACTATGACACTCTCGCCTACGTCACTTAACCATTTCCTGGCTGCACAAAGCTTCCATTTCCTTCTTAGAAGGTTCGGCGCGCTCTATTCAAACTTTCAATTCTGGACTTAGCATTGTGGCCTGTGCTCTCAAATCTAGGCATCTGGATTTGGGCACACTACATCCTTATGTTTAGCATTTATCTTTTTGTTTAACTATTGTTCGAGATTCTTTCCAACTAGCCTAAATTATTTAAATTCATATCGGACAGTCAATTTTGACGGAAGCTGATCGAGAACGAACACCACATCGCCTAAATAACCAGCTATGTACTTTAATCCATATTCAAGTTAGAACTCCAACCTGACCTTTTACTAACCATTACAGATTTCACATTGAACAATTAAACTTGAAGGTCAATAGCCACTAACATTACCAAAGCAATAAATCTAATACCAATAACAAGCCTGACAAGTTATGCAAGTATACAATAAACGACTAGTTAGTTAGTTAGTTAGTTAGTTAGTTAGTTAGTTATTGTTGTTTAATAGGCGGAACTATGAGGTCATCTGCCCCCAATAATAAACGTCTGTAAATAAAATAGTGCATATTACTTAACCCATATATCCCGAATGTAAAGGATCCAATGGCGATCAAAACTTGTCACCGAAGTGTATTAATAAATCTCATGTAGTCTATTTCTTTTTCAGGTGTGGGGCATAACACGCATTACTGTTAGTCAGTTAGTTATTATTATTTTATGGGGAGGAACTGCGAGGTCATCTGCACCTAACATATTTTACAGTTTGGTTACAATCGTGTTGAACGACTCAAGAGCATTACTATTTGATAAATGATCTGATTTATGCCCCTAACTAAAGTTTGACTTGATTTCATTAGGCTAGACTTGAATAACTTCTTTCTTGCTGCATACGAAAGAACGCAACTGAAAACTCACTGCATTGGAACTCTGTATTAGTCGATGCAAGAACCAATGATCTGGTGCCAGTAGGAATGCTGTAGCCTATCAGTCGGTACAAGAACAAGTGACTTTATGCCAGTAAAAGAACTGTATCTGTCGGTACATTGGTTTCGTCTCTTTACAACAGTAAAAGTTGTATTAAGGGGCGTAAAGGTGCAGCAATCAAATTGCTTTCCTCCTTCCAGAGCAGATCGGGTTAAATTCCCGGTTATTGCATGTGCGGTATGTCGCATTCGGTGGTTCGGATACCACGTGGCATGGAGATCCAGAGGAATATTTCGTGAGATTCACGGTCGCGTTAAACTGCAAGATCCTTCCTTTTTAGTATTATAGGTAGCATTCAATGTGTTTACGACCATCATTAACAAATACTGTTTTTATTTCATTTCGCTTTGAATGTCTGACACGAGTGCCTTCGAGGCGGTCTCGCTGCAACGAAGTAGGCTATGTTATATAAATACAGTAGCCCAGGTATACAATACTGGTTATTATGTTTCCCGTAGTAAACATACTTTACCGGGGCATGATGCAGGACGCTCCAGCGGTTGTATCAATAAACTGAGAGGAGTCCACGAAAACAAACAGTGCTTCTGGCTATTGCACGTCCATAACCCTAACAATTTCGACATTCATTTATTTATTTATTTTATTCAGTTTTTTCAGTGTCACGTGAAAACTGTTCTAATTTGGAGCTGTCTGGTCCTTTAAGCAGACTCTTCAATTGGAACAGTTTTGGGCCTAGGATTGGCGTTGGCACCATCGCAGCATTTGCCCGTAGAGTGTTTCAAGAACATGCTCAGAATGGCCGCTGAGATTGGAGGTTGCAGATACCTATCACATTCGAGGTACGGTACTGTACATGAATCCCCGAGGCACCTCATCAGACAATAAACTCGCGATACGAATGCCTTTCTATTCTGGCCATTGTAAGTAAATTGTGTCTAGAAGAAGCTCTGCAAGTGAAAATATTGGCGGACGCTCTCCTCGGGCTGCTATATCCCGATACAGTCTTTGCTGCGAAGCCCTATTTTCGATTTAAAATTGTATCCTAAAATGTCATTTGCATGAGGCTAATACAGGGTGTCAGGGAATGTTCTCCACAGTGCCTAGGCACTGTTACGTTAGGCGAGAGCCGGGGTTTTGTTGGCAGCACGGTTGCTGCTGACAGCGCGGCTGCCGCCGCTTGTGTCAAAACAAAACGAACAACAAACAGTCCACTAAGAGATTCCTGTTTCTTGAGCTAATTTGCGTATTGATTACTTGAACTTCGCAGCATTATATCGGAAATTTCATCAAGTTTTTCGTCTGCTAACAGCGTAGGCCTGCCTGTTCCTGGTACAATGTGAACTGAGCCGGTCACACGAAATTTACTTATCAAATCCCGAACGGTATCCCGGTTTGGACACTTTGAATTAGGAAACTGCGCCTGAAATTTTAGTTTTACATTTTCTGTAAACCGATCGCCTTCACGAAAAACGTATTCCATCAAAAACGCTCTCTCTTCAGTAGTAAACATTACCGCCTGTATCCGGTTGCACTATTCCAATAATCTAAACGCTCCCTTACTGCATACACACTGACGCTTTCCACAGCACAGCACAGCACAGCTCACACGTGTGTTCTGATATCCTGTCGACCTTGGAGAAGACAAGCTAGTACCTGGCTGTCGGCGAGTGAGCGAAAGGTCTGCTAACTTAACTCCAGCTCTCACCTAACGTAGCAGTGCCTAGGCACTGCGGAGAACATTCCCTGACGCACTGTATAAATAAGAAGGGAATTCTGTACCCTGCTCCAATCCCCACATCGGATTTACATTTCTTGGTAGAGCTGAGAATCGGTCTCATGACCTTCTGTTTCCGAGTCTCAATACCTGAATACCGCGAGACCACAGAGTGTGGCTCATGTTGGTGCTGTTAGAACAGATAAGCAGAACTGTGCCCTTCCTCTAGTTCCGAACATTACAGATGGAGTGACCTGAAAGTGTTGATAGACTGCAAAACTGTAAATATACTGAAGCCAAGAATTCATTCTTGACGATTTTGTTATTTAGTTACTAGTCAAACAATGACCATCAGCAGCAGCTACGCTCGCTAACGCGTAGCGCTAGGCCACGGTGCAAGCTATCTGCGGGCTTGGTAAACGTTGGTTTGAACCTCACCGTCGACCTTGGAATGATTTTCCGTGGTTTCCCATTTTCAACCCTAGGCGAATGCTGGGTCCGTATCTTCTAATCGACCACGGCCGCTTCCTTCCACCTGCTTGTCGAGTTTCATTCATCTTAATGCATTTCACCTGTCATTGACTCCTGTTATGAAGTTGGAGTCAGGAAGAGCATCTGGCCATAAAAATCACCTGGTACATAGACTTTCATCGCATCTCAACACCGACCACGTTGAAAATGGGCATACGTACTAGTGAAACAATGGAAGCGACTTACTGCAGCAAGCACCACCGGGTGAGTTAGCCGCGGTCGTTGCTGCATGACTGTTGGCAGTCGCTCACATCCGGGAGGCGAGGAGGTTCGAATCCCCCCGCCGGCAACCTTGAAGATGGTCTTCTGTGGTTTCCCATCTTCCTTCCAGGCAAATTCCGGGGTTGGTCCCTAACTATAGGCCACAGCCGCTACCTTCCAACTCCTCGACCCTCCCATCCAACATTCCTCCCCAACGGTACTTGTAGCTCACCCATTGGGTGTCCGTCTCGAAGCAGCTACAAAAACTGGCGAGCCGAACATGTCCTTGGACACTCCCGGCACTAAAAGCCATACGCTAAAAAAAGCAGCAAGCACCGCAGACAGGCCACTGGGGAAAGTAGTTGTAGTAGTGCTATTGGTCGTCAAGTCATATGGCGCACCTACTTGGGTGCGTACAATATCACCCACTTTATATGAAGTTGTAAAGAAGAATGCCACCACAAATGTTTTCCCATGGCCTTCCCTGACTTCAGCGCGGTTCAGATGCTCCACTGTCAGCTTGTACAGGCACGTGTTACTCGAGCGAAGCTGGTGTTAAACCATGTTCATCATGCGAGGGCATTAATTTGTCTAATATTGCAGCCTGAGAACGAGCAGCTGATGGCAAGAGTAATATAGATTAACAAACATGGTGGCCTCCTGATTACAACGGAAAAGACACTAAAACATTGGCATTTTATCTGCATGAACGTGTATTAAATTCTTGCCACTCCACATGGATCTATAAAATTTAGTTCTTCACGGAACAAATTGTTTTCTTTTCAGGGCGTTTCAGGGAAGGGATTTTGGAAGGAAATCAGCTGTGGACCTATTGAAAGGAACCGTCTCGGCATTTGCCTGGTAGTGGAAATGGGAAACCACGAAAACCATTTTCAGGACGGCGAGTTAAATTATAAACGAAGTAGACAAGAAACGATTAGGCTGGGCATTTCAATAATATTAAGCTGTAAGTTGTGCAGCCACTAATCACAGGTATACGGGGTGTACCGGCCCCGTGGTGTTGGGTTAGCGTGCCTGCTTCTCACCCGGAGGCCCCGGGTTCGATTCCTGGCTCCATCAGGGATTTTAGAAACTGACGTGAGGGCTGGAACGGGATGCACTCAGCCCCGTGAGGACAATTGAGTAGTTGCCTGACAGTGAGGGAGCGCCCCGATCACGAAAACTAAGATTAATGGCCGAGGGGACCAGATGCGCTAACCACGCATCACTGCAATATCTGCTGGCCAAATGGCTGGGCAGCGGTCGCTTGTTAGGCCTAGGCCCTTCACGGGTTGTAGTGCCAGAGGTTATAAGGGATGTGTGCAATGGGTTGTGGTCAAGCAGATGCCAAGAAAGTGCCTCCACCACCAACCACAAATTCATTTCACTAGCGGACCCGAGCGAGAACTCTCGCATAATAGGTTGTGTGCGCCCCAGTGTACAGACTACCCGCCCGGCCCCAGTGCTGTGCGGGCTTTACCCGACAGAGTTCTGCCACGGGCTATCGTCTTGTTTATTTGTTTAAAAGCACTTTATATACAAATAAATATATTTCCGTTGACTTTTCTAGAAATGCAAGATTTTTCCTGTACTATTGACATGATTTGCAAGATTTTGGTACAAACCACACCTTCTAACTCCCTCTGGTTTAGGAGCTTGAGTTTTATGAATCATAACCCTTAGCGTTTTATAAGGTTCGTTCAAAAAGTAACGAGCCGGAGGCTGTAATGCGCAAACCGGTGACGACATCGGCTAATCGTGGCGTGTGTAACGAGGTGTTGTTCCGACCAGAGCGTGTAAGGTCACAGCCCGTCGCTAGAGGGCACGCGTGGACGTCACGTGACGATACAAAGCGAGCAGCAGCATGCATCAATCGTCCAACGCTGCCAGTCGCATTGCAAACAGTAACATGAAGGCGTCAAACGAAGAGCAAAGAGGTGTTGTTCGGTTTCTGACAGCGAAAGGAGAAGGGGGATCGGATATTCATCGCCGAATGTCACAAGTGTACGGCGAACACTGCATGTCCCTTGCAAGGGTCAAGGCGTGACACAAGCGCTCCAGGGAAGGACGGGTGTCGTTAGCGATGATGCCCGGTCTGGGGCACCCCCCTGCTTGACCGATGACAACGGCCAGCTGATTGATGCACTCATTACCCAGGACCGCCGAGTGACAGTGAACGCCATAGCCGCCGTGGTCGGATTGAGCGTCGGAAGTGTGCACACCATCATGAAGGAAGGACTGCACTTGCGCAAAGTGTGTGCCCAAAGGATGCCCCACAGACTTCAACCACACCAGGAAGCATGTCGAATGGCCTACTGTCTTGGTCTTTGTTGGACGATTGATGCATGCTGCTGCTCACTTTGTATCATCATGTGACGAGCACGCGTGCCCTCTAGCGACGGGCTGTGAACTTCCACGCTCTGGTCGGAACCACACCTCGTTACACACGCCAACATTAGCCGATGTCGTCACCGGTTTGCGCATTCCAGCCTCCGGCTCGTTACTTTTTGAACACACCTTATATATACCCTAACATGAAAACACTACATAAGATATTTAGCATATACTAACACGCTTTTATGTACAAAAATGAGGGAGGGGACACTGTACATAACAGCGTGTTATTTTGTGGTAAATATCTGATGTAGTGTTTTCATGTTAGGGTATATAAATACTTGCTTCCCTGCCTAATGTAATTGGGCACAAAAATGTCAGTTGGCCGACTGAAAAGATTTCTTTATTACAGCATTATCGGCCAAAGTCAAAAGTAGTAGGTTTGGTTCCTGTGATCGGCATGGTTATTCCATGTGCACAAAACAGAAAGCAACTTTGGACGTCAACCAAGGCATTTTTTTTATCATTTCAAATGATCTTGTCGACTTCATCGTTATGCTTAGGTCTACCGTTATGCGTTACGGTTACGGCGTGTATGACGTCATCATGTTGTTCAGTGCATATGCACCGAGTCTGAGTTTACTCCTGTGGTCTGGCGTTATGCGATACGGAGACGGCGAGTGCGTGACGTCATGCAGCAGAGTGTACAGAATCCTGGGGCTTCGAGCGAAGCGAGAAGCAATACTGAGCCTTACTAACATGTGTAGCATTTGTAGCATGCGTCATTTGAAATGATATAAAGTCTAGTCTCTCAGACTGACTGTATCCTTTTTTTATAATGTAAAATTCATCTGCCTAGTGTATCGTTCCGGTAAGGTCACAACTAGTTGTTGTTTGAGTCTTCAGTCTTTTGACTGGTTTGATGCAGTTTTCCACGCCTCCCCGTCCTGAGCTAATCGTTTCATCTCTACATAGCTACCACACCCTACATCCGAGGCAATCTGTTTAACATATTTTAACCTTGGTCTACCCCTACAGTTCTTGTCCTTGACCCTTCCTTCCATAACTAAGGTTGCTATTCCTGGGTGTCTTAGTATGTGTCCTACCAACCTGTCTCTTCTCTTCATTAGCAGTCGCCAGAAAAACTTCTATCCTCTCCCACTCGTCTTAATACTTCTTTATTTGTAACCCTATCTACCCATCTGATCTTCATCAAACACCACATTTCAAACGCTTCAATTCTCCTCTTTTCTGCCTAAATTTCTAAGTATGGTGTGATACATCCAAAGTGTGGAAACTCACCACAATTCCTATTTCATCATAATCTGTTTAGGAGCCGTCTACAAATGTGAATAGCTCTGTTCCTAAATAAATAAATAAATAAATGTAAAAGTATGTAAGTAATAAATAAATAAACAAATAAATAAGGAAGAAAGATAGCAGATAGAAACAAAATTTAATGTTTTTCAATCGGTTAACACGGTTCTACCCATTTGTAATCCTGGAAAACATTTACGTGAGATTAGTAAGTACACTTGGATGAAAATGAATGAAAATCCACAGCCTGCTTCCAGTCTCCGACCGGGTCTGGAATGGAATGAATGAAGCCCCCATCTAGCGGTGAGGATATGAACTGTGCCGGCTGTCGAAGCCTGACGCACTCCTCTGGGGCAATGATTAAATGAATGACAGATGAAATGAAATGACAGTGGAGAGTGCTGCTGTGCTGGAATGAAATTTCGACAGGGAAAACCGGAATACCTGGAGAAAAACCTGTCTGCCTCCGTTTTGTCCAGCACAGATCTCACATGGAGTGACCGGGATTTGAACCACGGACCCAGCGGTGAGAGGCCGGCGTGCTACCGCCTAAGCCACGGAGGCTTCACTACGTACACTTGGATGACCATACCATAACTTACTGTATATTAATAGACATAGATTCAGTTGCCTGAGTGTGGGGGATCTGATATTGATCGCGTGACGATCGAAACTGGTCATCCAAGTGTATATACAGTATTAATATCATTACAATTGGGTACAATCGTGTTGACCGACTGAAAACATAACATTCCGATAACTAGGCAACACTGTAAATTGCTTCCAACACTAGAATAAATAAATAAATAACTAAATAAACCTATATATATTGTACCCGAATCTCGGAGTGTCTCCGTGATATCGTGACATATTTTGAAAGGAAGCAGCAGAGTTTGAATAGCGTGCTACGCGTCTTCTAGAACAAATGGAAGGTCATATTGAGCGTCTGTGACGCGCACCTCGACCAACATACAGCATGATTACAATTATCCTCTGAACTACGATTTCGAGATTTGAAAAGTAGCACACTTTTCTGGCAGTGGATTTTGCCGATGTTTTAGCCATCTCTGAAGAAAATCCGTTCGCTAGAAGCCGATATATGATGATGGAAAGTTCCAGAAGATTATCGCTCTGACGTAAGGAGTCTATGACGCGAGAGCCCTGAGCGGTATAAAAGAGCCCGATTTTCTGCTAAGAGCATGTATTACTTTCAAGCAGTTGCTTGAGTAACATCGCGGCTATGTTGCAAATCTACAACGCTACAAGACTGTTATTATCATCGAAGGGGAACTCAGTCCTTGTGACTACCGTCGGCGCAGAAATTATGTGCATCCGATTTGGAGATAAATAGCAACACAACCGAAAGGCCTACAGAAAAACAAGTGACATCACTTTTTCCCTTGTTTATTTCTGCGTTGATTGATGATAAAGGCAGTTTTTAGGAACTTATTTTAATATCCCTTAAGGCAGGTATAACTTAATAAGTAGCTTTTTTTTTGTTTTTTTTTTGTTTTGTTTTGCGGGGTTCGAGCGAAGTGTCGAATTTAGAGATTCAATACTCTTAACTCAGTTGTGCTACAGCACCCAACTTTGGATATGTGTTAGTAAGATATGCTTTCTGTGTGTATGTGAAGTTTCAAAATTTGAACAATCAATTATGTGAAAGGCTCGTATTTCGAAACTGGACTCCCGCATAAGTTCGTTCTTGGGTGCGTTGTAATCCACATATAATAGCCGTTTGCGATATGTAACTATCCGTGATCTAAATAAATGGGTTTATTTTATATGGATTGATATTTATTATGCGTTTGGTGTAAGTTGTTGACAGGCCAGATCCACAGCAAAGCTTGTGCTGTGTTGCCGCGTTAGGTTGCTCTGACCCGCCCGAGAATGCCACCGACGGATCATCACTTCGTTCACTCTGCTTCGTCATGATTGCAATAAATCTTTTGGAATGTAGTACTGTACCTACATTTATATTAAGTAGATGAAAATACTTGTACTGCCACCTGTAGGACGTTTTGTGAAATGGTGTCTGGCAGTAGGCCTATATCTTTTCAGTTGGTGTTTGTGTTCCGTGGATTTTAGTAGTGGCGAGTCATTTAAAATTTTAATTTGGCATACTGTACATTAATTACCATTAAGATGAATCTCGGCGGTAATAAAGAAAACATGAAAAACAGAGAAAGCCAGTTTCAGGAACAAGACGTGGCAATCAATCTATAAATGAGTGAATTAATACATAAATAAATAAACAAACATATTGATAATAATTAAGAACTGCTAATTAATTCACAAGTTTCCCCATTTTCAATTCCAGGCAAATGCTGGGACGGTACCTTCTGACAGGCCACGGTCGCTTCCTTCCACATCCTTGACCAGTTACATTCATATTCATTCATTTCAGCTCTCAATAACTCCTCTCATGAGTTTGGCGTCAGGAAGGACATCTGGCCGTAAAAACCATCCGCCACATACAATTTCATCGCATCTCATCCCCGACCCCGTTGGAAACGGAATAATAATTAATTCACAAGTTCTTAAGAAAAGGAAATTATGTATTATTATATTGTAGCATGTCTGTTCATAACACAATATTATTTGATTACTGTTTAGTAAAGGAAGCAATTTAATTCAGACAAACTCTAAATATTTAGCGAGTACAAAATAAAACAATAAAAATAAATGAATTATATCAATGACATATTTTGTCATCCTTGGAGGAGTGGCCTCGAATAACGGAATGATCGCATTCTTCGTCAGTGTCAACATCCTCTGTTCATCTCTGCCCTTAAGATGTGTCAAAGGAAGTATTTTACACACATCAGTGAGTCACTGTTTATCTTAGTATCTCAGGCATTGTCTTAATATGTAGTTTCCAGTTTCACTCAGGATATTGTGGAGTAGATACCTTCACAATGCCCCCTAGAACTCCGTTTACGGAGTGCGAGATTACTATGATTTTGAGTGCTATTTGTTTCTTACCGAAAGCCTTACAACAGGCGCCGCATCCAATACAAATTAGACCCGCATGACACTATTCCATAAGCAACAAATCTACATCGCCTGTCGAGATTGCAACAAGACATTTTACCAAAAGCCTTACTGCAAGCGCTACACACAGTACAAATTAGACCCGAATGATATTGCTCCATAGGCGACAAATCCACATCACCTGTCGCGATCGCAACAACACATTCGCACAATTCTCATAAACTTCAAGATGGCGACCGAGTTAGAAGCACGTTTAGAAGGAGCTCTCAAATTTATTGAAAATACTGTGAGTAGCGGTGGATACTTAAATAAGGTGAACAGAGAAGATTTGCTCAAAGCGGTAACTGACATCAGGTCATGTATCACAGAAATGAAAATGTCAGTGGAAGTTACAAACGGCGAAATGGAAATTGTCATGAATGCAACAAAGGAGGTTATGAGTGTGCAAAGAGATAACATCATACAGGAGGAAGACTGTCTGTTGGCGGAACAGCTAGTGACAACTGGTGGTCAATCTGCACACCACGGAATCAAACATCAGCACCTAGTGGCACCTGGCGGTCATAGAGAAAGATCATCTGTGGTTGCATATCCAAGGCCTACTTCAGCTGAAAAACTCTGCAATACTAGATTCTCTCAACAGGGGGATAATCACATGTGCGAAATCTGCAGTCTACGTCTGAAATCGAACGGAATGGCCCCAATGGAGACGAGCAACCAAGGAATAAACAACGAAGTAAAAGAGTTAGCATTGGAAAACAAAAAATCATATGATCACATCCAAGAAAAACTTGAAGAACTATCTGATAACCTCATGAAGAAAATGACCTTAATTCTCGAGACACAACTGCAACAAGCAGATATACTAGCAAAACAACAAGTCTCGCGCTACTCAAAAATTCAAGACACTACCGAAAAACCAACAACAGCAACGCCGCTGCACCCCCCAACCATCAAACCACAATCACCAGACACACAAACCACCACAGCAGAGTCAACAAATAAACACAACTATCGATACGAAACCAGATCACTATCAAGCATAGAATGGCCGGGACTACCCAACAAAATTATCAACCGTGACACTACAACACAAGGAGAGACGAGAAGACCAGACAATACAGAAAAAATATATCAGCAACAGAATCAACCACGAAATAGTCAGCAATACCGATCACCATCTAACACAGTAATCGGCACTGGAACAGAGAACGACGATCTACAAGCGGAAGGGAAGACGGCATGGCTATTTATTGGGAAGCTGAAGAAAGAAACGACCTCGGAGACGGTAATAAACTATCTAAGAAAGAAAGGAATCCGAGGGGACGTCAGCTGCGAAGAGACCGCCATAAGAGGAGACTCCAAAGCGTACAAAGTTGGCATCCCTTTTGACTGCCTAGAAATGACATCCAACCCCGAATTTTGGCCAAATAGAGTAATTGTGCGTCGATTTCGATTTCGCCTCCGCAGAAGAAGCGAAGGCGCATCTCTCGAATAACTGCATTAACATGCTCCTGTGGAACGTAGAAGGGTTTAAAGGACTACTGAAACTAACCCCAGGAAACACATTTGAAACATCTGACATACTAATCTTCACAGAGACATTCCTAACGACACCTATTGATATAGAAGGTTTCTACTCCATCCACTCTCTAGCAAGAAAACCTACAGAAGGAAGGCCATCAGGAGGTGTATCTATCCTCTATAAACCATGGATAGGACCCTTAAAGACCTTACATATAGAAGAAAACCTCATAATAGCGAAAGCAAACAACTTCACGATAATAGGCACTTATGTACGCCCCAACACTGATACCGAGGAAATAATGGAACTCCTCACGCTCTCACTACGGAAAGTTGCAAACCCAGAAGAAACCATAATACTAGCAGGAGATATGAACTGTAGACTAGACAAACCCGATACGAAATGTAAAACTGTCCTTACATTCCTTACAGAAGAAAATTTCAAAATAGTAAATGACCCAAGACGCAAAACTTACTTTGCCCATAATGGCAGTAGCACAATTGACCTCGTGTTCCACAAAGGAAACGATATTGAAATTTTAGAACAAAAGAGTCTATGGACTTCACCAGTAACCCCACTAAGAAAACACATCCCAATACAGACCAAATTCTTACTCAAAACTCCAAAGAAAGTTGTTCCGAATTGCGTCAAGACCATCATATCCAGACACCTTAACATGGCAGCACTACAGCGACAACTAGGAAAAGTACCTGAAGCAGAAAAGACAATCAAGGAAAACGACCTAAATTCAGCCCTAACAAGAATTAACAAGATACTAGGAGCAAGTATAACCCACAAACAGATTTCAAGGAAAGCTCAACCGTGGTTTGATAAGGAATGTTATGCAGAAAGACAAACTACACTAAAGGCGCTACATATAGCTAGAATCACGTCAACACCAGAGGACCTAAGAGTATATGGGGAAACACGGAGATATTACAAGAATCTCCTAAAACGTAAACGCTTTCAATACATAGAAAAAGAAGGTGAGAGGATCGCCAAAGAAGCAATGAATGATCCATACATAGCCATCAGACCAAGAAGATCGTCAAAATCTAGCAACGTAGAAATAGGAATATGGGAATCGCACTTCACTCTCATCCTCAACGGTACAGGTCAACAAGCGGCATATGAAATTGAATGTAGAGATCAACACGAAGAAATACTCCCCATCACTAAAACAGAGGTTTTGGGCATAATCAATGCTACGAAATGTAACAAGGCTGCAGGACCAGACGGGTTTTTCAACGAACATCTAAAGGAATCGGCACAATACCTATCAGAACTATGGTCCAAGCTCTTTACCAAATGCCTTGAAACAGGAAATATTCCCGAAGAATGGAGAAAATCGACCATTAAAACTCTCTATAAAGGAAAAGGTGAAACCAACGACCCCAACTCGTACAGAGGAATTGCACTGGAAAGCAACACCTTCAAGTTACTGACAAGAATTCTAACCAACAGGATAGTATATGAAGTCGACTCCAAGATACCGGAGGAACAATTCGGCTTTAGACGAGGAAGAGGAACCTTGCACGCAATTCAAAATCTGTTAAATGACATAGAGGAAGCAAAACGACTCCAAAAGGGAAAGTTTTATGCAGTCTTTATAGACTATACAAAGGCCTTCGACCTAATTGACAGAAGAAAGCTCACATCGAAACTTCAAAATATCATCGGAAATCACAATCCTTTAACAATCTTAGTAAAAAACATCCTGGCATACAACCAGATCACCATAGATGACGCAGTAAGCAAAACAAAGGAAATCACCCAAACTAATGGAGTGTTGCAAGGCGACCCCCTCAGTCCCATACTGTTCAATATTGCCACAGCCGATGTAACAACAGCAATCCGAGAGAAATCAAAGGACGCGGTGATCTACATATATGCGGACGACATGGTCCTAGGATCACCAAATAAGGAAGAACTCCAACACGCCTTCTCAGCACTGGTAGAATGGGCAGGAAATAACAGTCTGAAAATAAACTGGACAAAAACCCAACAGATGGTTTTTCGGAAAGGTGGGCGTGTAGCAGCAAACGACAACTTGCAATATGAAGAGGTCAAAGTGGAAATAGTGAATGCAGTTAAATACCTTGGGATCACTTTACAGACTACCGGAACATTCAGACTACACATCCAAGACAGAGCAGTGGCTTGCTTGAAAGCCATGTACGACATTATCAACCTACAGCAGCTATCCTTAAAAACAGCTATGCATCTGTTTGACGCAAAGATCCTACCAATTCTCACGTACGGGATCCACTTGATATGGGACCGACTAACGAAGAGAGATCTGGCCACCATCGAAAGAGTTAAAGCCCAATTCCTGAAAACCTTAATGGGCATCTCAAAATACACGCGCTCCCGCCTAACATATGAATTAGCACGGGAACCCTTCCTCGTCGAAGAAATAAGAACAAAATTACAGCTTCCATCAACAAAGAATGCTGAAGCGCACCTAGCAGAGAGAAGAGATAAGAGAAAAGGCATTCCGCTAGAATTTTACAGCACGGATGCCATGATCAACCGGAACTGGACCAGCGCCAATCAGAAACTAAGACATGTGGTGATAAAGTTAGCAGTGCATGGGTACCACCATAAAATATGTAAAAACATGTCCTACCACGCCCCAAATGAACTCTGCGTGTGCTCGTTATGTGACCAGTTCTGTGACACATATCACATCACACGATGTAAAAATAACCAGAAATCACTCTGTGATTATAGCAAGGACTAACATTTAAAATGAACAAAGCATCATACAGTGTTGCTCTATTTCACAAATAACATTCAATTCACAATATAATGACTGGTCATGAATGAATGCTTTAATGCACACATTCCTGATTGATTACTGGATCATGATGTTTTTCACATCAATTAACTCTTTATAGCATGTTTGTTTCACTAGTGTAAATCTATGTTATGCACATTCGTGCGCTTTTCTGTTAATAATAATTTGTTTCTTCAAGTTAGAGGGCGAGAACATTGGCGATAAGCATTATCTATCCGGTGCTCCTGCGAGTTGCTGATTGCCTTGGAGTGTCCCTTCGCTCGGTTAAAAATGTGAATGCTGAGAATGTGAGGAATGGAAATCCAGGACCACCCAAGAGGAAAAGATTATCGGCAGGGCGATCGTACATTCACATTGACCAATTTACAATTGGAGTTATACGTTGATCCATTCATAGTTTTTGTTTAGAAAAGTTATTTCCAACTATCGGAAAACTGAAACTAAACTGGAGGAGTGTTTAACAGACTTTCCAAAAATGCCAAATACTAAGCTTCGATAAGTCGTTAAGTACATTGAATTTCGGTTCAAAAAATAGAATAAGAAGCCAATTTTGATGGAATCGACTACAATTGCTGCATCTCGACACACATTTCTCAGAAGAATGCGACGGCTCCGAAATAAAGGCTACAAAATCTTTTACACGGACGAAACCTGGTGTGACCAAAACCATTCAATGAAATTCACTTGGCAAGAAAACGTTATTGAAGCATAGAACTGTGAATTTTCAAATTACGACCATTATCAAGGACAGCTATGCCCAAGATCGCGTTTTCAAACCCGGTCGAAGTCGTCGGATTTTTAAGAGCGATACAATCCTTTAGTATGCCTTCCATTGGAGGGGAAGTAAAGCTGGCGGCACCAAGTCAAAGATTTATGGCATGTAAAAGAACCTACCACTACAATTGGTAGAGTGTAGCCAAATTTGTAGGTAATTTGTTTATAAACGCTCTATCAAGTTCCAATGTACACCGGTAGGTGTCAGTGGCAGTGGCATCTGGGAGCCAAAGATGGAATTACTTGAAATCTGAACTTGCTGGGAGACTATGAGCGTTCAATTAAAAGACCCTGCTATGGTCACTGACTGCAATTCAAATAATAATAATGACACAGGTTATCAGACGGGTTTTACTTACGCCCAAGTACACGGGATGGCATGACCACCATGTCATCTCTGCATGTTGTTGTTGTATGAGTCTTCAGTCTCTTGACTGGTTTGATGCAGTCCTCCATGCCTCCCTGTCCTGAGCTAATCGTTTCATCTCTACATAGCTACCAAACCCTACATCCAAGGCAATCTGTTTACGATATTCTAACCTTGGTGTTCTCCTACAATTCTTGTCCTCGAACCTTCCTTCCTTAACTAAGCTTGGGTGTCTTAGTATTTGTCCTACCGACCTATCTCTTCTCTTCATTAGCAGTCGCCAGAAATTTCTCTCCTCTTTCACTCGTCTTAATACCTCTTCGTATGTGACTGGTGATGGATGATAGACAGCATGATTGAGCCATTATGGTATATAAATAACTTTGTCGATTCAAAATTAAAATACCCAGTTATTTACTAGATTTACTATCACTTACTATTATTATTATTATTATTATTAATAATAATAATATTAGTATTATTATTGTTTCACGTAACAGTTTTATATATTTCTTTGTTTGATGTGCATTGCTATCTTTATTTTTTATGCCCTGTATTATTCTAAATTAATTTCTAGTTTACGTATTGAGACCGTCGGTGGAGCTGTCAGGACAGCCAACAACCCCAATGACTTCCCTAACATCTCATCCGTCGGACATAATTGCCGTGAGGATCAGGTGAACTTAATAATAGGCCAAAGCGGCACGAGAATCTGTAGTCCACAGGGATCGTGGTACATGGTGACGAAGGTCATATACTGCCTAAGAAAAGGTTCACCTTAAAAACTAGACTGAGAAAATAAACATCCAGACTTATGTAAAACACCGTGAAAATTTATTATTAAAATTCACAAGCCCCTAGCCTAGTTCGGAGGGTTTCAATCGGCTAATCCGCAAGCTAATAAACAATCAAAAATAAAGAGCAGGTCCCTACCTGAGAAGTTACGGAAAACCCTCGTGAAAGATCTATCTCACAATAATAAAGCAACAACAGCAACGCTAGTAAAATGGTACGACGCAAATCCCTAGGTCAAGTTACAAGATCAAGCTAATATCAGAATTTACATTTAACAGGATAGCAAAACAAATCTAAGTTAGGATGATACCATCTCCACATTTACATTTAACGTTAATTCATCTAGCTAAGTCCTATCAATTAATACCAAAATTTACGGCGATGACGTCTGTAACAGAAAACAATTACATTCAAAGCTAAGTGAACAGCCATGTAAAAAAACATTTAATTACTTGTAGGAACTAGGTGCTACCAGCACACAATAGGGTAACATGTAGGATTCATACACTTTTACATTATAAATAATTAATAAGAGACAACAGTTCTATTAAAATGCCTGCCTGCACCTTGGTTTACTCTTTGTAAGCCATAGTCATCTAATGTGTGTAGTTACGGTGACGACTGCGTAGCAAAGACTACGTCTAACATCGCATGGCCTGCGCTCCACAAGCTACGAACTCAAGGTTCGAGCAAGCTTCAGGTCGCTACAAAAGTGTCAGCTGTCCTAGTCATTTCCTCAAAAGGAAATACCTTCATTAGCACGGCCATGTCAACAGGTTCCAAATGCAAAAGAACAAAGTTAGATAGAAAGAAATCGTTAGTTAGCTTTTGTTTTACCAAAATTATGCGTTTTATTATTAAGATGTCGGTTTAGGTTTATCGTTGGTTTATGGCGAATAATACTGACAATAGCCTGGGCACGGAGTGTCTCCCCTGAGATCAATCTCCACAAAAGCCTCGACTCAAAAGTCGGAATATAATCAACGAGCAATAACAATTCGGACACACAATAACACAAGTTACCAGCGGCACACAGCTCGCGTTCAATAACTCTGGGATGGGCCTGCACACTCAGTCACCCTCCAATAACATCTGGTCAACGGGAACAATCCCGGACAAGGTACACACAAATACCTTCATACAATAAATACCTCCTATAACAGGGCAGCCTACAACGTACTATAGAAAACCTGACATAGCTGTACACGTTAAACGACGGTACGCGCAAAAGTGCGTTTAACTAACAAAAAACAATCAATAAAAACATGTGATCAGATACAAGGTTGAACAATGGGTTCCATGAGCTAAATAGCAATGAAAGGAAGAGCGAATACAACAAGCATTCTGTCCTTCGTCAAAGTAATTCTGTCTCATAATACAAGCGTGCTCTCAAGGGCACTGGGTCACAAACCAGTTTGTGTCGCCGCAGGCTACAACATTCCTGCGCGGTCTGACACAACACACTAACTATCAAGGCCGGCGATTTAAGCAAAATAAAAACTGTACAACTGGCCTCATCATAAAAACTTTACCATAGGTTATAAACCTCGAAGAATACGTGTATAAAATACGCTATGAATCTGAATACAATAATATAATTCTGTCTTCCGCACCAAAGACATTTAAATGGTAGCAATGTCACATTGCTGGAGCTCTTTGCTCTCAAAGATATAATACTTCAGTAGTTGCTTGTACAACATCAAATAAATACGTGTCTTCACATGACACTAACAAAATAATAATTGTGACGCAGATTCCACACTCTGGATCTGCTTAATGATACGTTGGGAACTGGGTTCGATGCTAGACAACGAAACATCCCTTTTACTTATAAGGTCCACACTAGACCAGATGGCTTCTGAGCAACATCTCAAATGAAATATAATGCAGTTACAAAACTGGTAATTACAGTCGATTACCTAAATGATACGACTGTTCTAACGAAGTCAGGGGTGTAACAAAGACTGGTTGCTAAAGATGCAATTAAAGAAATATAACCATGGCATCTGATTGCCATAACTAAAGTCAGCAAAGTCTTGAAAATCACCCCAAATAGGGTTAAACAAAGTAGCCTCAAATGACTACGGTCACGTTTAGCAAAATATAGGCATTGACGCTCTACGACGTCCATCAAGCTGCACCAGGGTTGACCAAAATGTCTGACCCAAGGGTGTCTCACTCTAACTGAAATAAATGACATCTAATTAGGCTAATTAGATTCCCTACCTATAAAAATGGCTGTCACTGAGTTCGGTTGGTTCACAAACTACATTAAACCTACTATACCACCAGAAACTAGAACAAGAAAGGGTGTACAAAAACTCACGAAATGGAGGAGCTCTCACTCAGCCCTCTGTTCAACGACAAGGGTTGAACAAATTCATCCCTGGCTTTCCGGAACGGCATCGTCCTCATCAGGACTCCCATCTGGACTCTTCCAAAGGCCAGGGTTCGATCTGTCCCTGTCGTGGACTTCGTGGATGTACTGGATATGCCTGGGATTGGCATCCTGGGTTCCTTCCTCCTCGTTCGCTGTTCTGGAAGTTCCACCATCATGCTGGTTCCAAAAGCTACATCACCCTCATACCATAGCGGTATTAGCCCATGATCTTATTCTCAAACATGGTGTAGAATAATTTGATCACGTGGGTGGTGAAATAAATCGTGTAGTAGTTCATTCTTTCACTTCAAAATCACAATGTTCGTTGAAAATGTTACAGGCTTTAATTGCAATTGATAACACAGCCTTTACTTCGCAGATATCGAATAATACGTGAGCAAGCACTGTTCTATGGTTCTTCACGTGTACTGACGCCACTTTTACATCACGTAGCATCCGTGAAATGTGCGTCGTTTTGTAATTGAAAAATTCACTGTGGCAATTCAAATATACTGTACATTCATAATCACACTTATTTAAAGTAGTTATAACACGTTTACCTCTATATTTCTCACCAGGCTCTTGGCCCTCCACAAACACGTGGGTACAAAAATGTGGTGTTACGGTAATGTTAGAATTTTCACTATACTTGCCAATTATATCACAATATGCTTCTTGTTGTTCACTGTGCATCAATAAACAGTGATTTATAGAATATTCGTGCACGATGGCACCCGATGATAACTTCTACGCTAAACAGCGGATATTTTCACGCCTGACACGACGGCTATGTCTCCACGCCAACACAAGGCGGATTTTCCAGATGTAGTGCAAATAATTCACTATACAATTCTTACTTATCACTCGTATCGTAACGTATGCGTGCTCGATGGCAACAGATAACAATTTACACGCTAAACAGCGGATATTTTCTACGTCTGACAAGACGGATGTAACTTCACGCCTACACGGGGCGGATTCTCCAGACGTAGTGCCAGGCACAGGGTTACTCGAGGAAGTAGGTCGTCAAACCAAAGTCGTTGAGCGACTACTTACATTCCTGTTTGAGTATCTGCAAGGGTATTACCTTACCTTAAGCGAAAATAACATTCTCCAAAATGTTTTAATAATGCTGAATGACGAAATGGAATATTCTGAGTCTCGTGGAAAGATATAATTAATTAATAAGACCTCAGATAAATAATTAGCAGACTTCACCAAAGTCAAAAGTGCGATTCACCGCTACTTCAAAGAGTATAGCGTGAGCTCTCAGCTCCACGTGGCTTTCTGGGTGTGTTCAAAGGTACTACATCCCATCATAAATGTGCTGTTATAAAAATATCACATGAACCTTAGCTCAGCGGGTTCAGTATGTTATTCAATGGTAGTATTTGTGTATTTTATTATAACTATGCGGTTAAGTGTAAGAGAGGGCCACGAGCCCTAACTTCGCCACTGCAAAAGATATAAATAAATAAATAAATAAATAAAAATAAATATACCCATCTGATCTTCATCATTCTCCTGTAACACCACATTTCAAACGCTTCAATTCTCCTATTTTCTGCTGCACCAATAGTCCACGTTTCACTTCCGTATAGCGCCACGCTCCATACAAAGGCTTACAAAAATGACTTCCTAATACATAAATCTATATTCGATATCAACAGATTCCTTTTCTGTAGAAATGCTTTCCTTTCCTGAGTCAACCTATTTTTATACCCTCTTTGCTTCGTCCATCACTGGTTATTTTGCTTCCTAAGTAACAGAAGTCTCCTACTTCCTTTAGTTTTTCACCTGCCAATTTGATGTCCATAGAGGTTTCTGATTTATTTCGGCTGCATTCCAATATTTTTTGTTAAGGTTACTATATTCATAACAGAAGTGAAATGTAAGCTACTCTGCAACTTGGGGAGATTGAGGTTTTGCGGACCCCAGTAAAACAAATTATACAACTGCCAATTGCAACTGCTTTCTGCTCGAAAGTAGCTTGTTGTGGTAGCTGGCTGCAGTGAGCTGTCAAGAGGGTGTGGGCGTAAGGTCACTCCATCCCCTCAGAATCCAGCGCAGCGGTCTAAGAGCAGGAAGAATGTAACCAACTGAGAGCTGATCGTCAAAATATTGAGAACATAATAATAGGAATGTTATTGGTTTTACGTCCCTTTTAACTACTGTGGCTTTTAGAGACACCGGGGTGCTGTAAAATTGCCCCAAAGGGGACCTTTAACGTGCCAGTAAATCTACTGATGCGGCTACATCGCATTTGCGTACCCTCAATTGCCAACTGGCTGCGCCAGGATTCGATGCTCCAACCTTGGGAACAGTAGGTTACCTCGGAGCCAAACAGCCATTCAGATATTGAGAAGAGCTGAGCGTCGAGTGCCAAGGAATCACTTCAAATAATGAATATGACGTCACTCTATGTGAACTTGGGCCTGTATTAAGGACACTACATTTCTGTGTTATGTGCAACAATCATTTATTATGCCACGAGACTGTTCATATCTAGGTTAAAGCTTGGAAACATATGCCCCCTTAATCACTCGCAGTATGCGATTTGATGTAATATACCAAGTATCTTTCTCTCTCTCTCTCTCTCTCACACACACACACACACATATATATACATACACATCCTTATTTTATGCATTCGTCGAGGCACTGCAAGAATAGCAAAATGTATATCAGGCCTGCTTAGAGCAGCCTCCGTGGCTTAGGCGGCAGCACGCCGGCCTCTCACCGCGGGGTCCGTGGTTCAAATCCCGGTCACTCCATGTGAGATCTGTGCTGGACAAAACGGAGGCAGACGGGTTTTCCTCCGGGTACTCCGGTTTTCCCTGTCAAAATTGCATTCCAGCAACACTCTCCACTATCATTTCATTTCATCTGTCACTCATTAAATCATTGCCCCAGAGGAGTGCGACAGGCTTCGGCAGCCGGCACAGTTCATATCCTCGCCGCTAGGTGGGGGCTTCATTCATTCCATTCCTGACCCGGTCGGAGACTGGAAGCAGGCTGTGGATTTTCATTTTCATATCAGGCCTGCTTAGATTTGTCCTATGTGCTCCTCACTAGCGAGAGGGAGTAATTACCTCCAACAGGTTGGTTGGTTGGTTGAGTCTTCAGTCTTTTGACTGGTTTGATGCAGACTTCCATGCCTCCCTGTCCTGTGTTAATCGTTTCATCTCTACATAGCTACCACACCCTACATCCGAGGCAATCTGTTTAACATATTCTAACCTTGGTCTACCCCTACAGCTCTTGTCCTCAACCCTTCCTTCCATCACTAAGCTTGCTATTCCTGGGTGTCTTAGTATGTGTCCTACTAACCTACCTCTTCTCTTCATTAGCAGTCGCCAGAAATATCTCTTCTCTCCCACTCGTCTTAATACCTCTTCGTTTGTAACTCTATCTACCCATCTGATCTTCATCATTCCCCTGTAACACCACATTTCAAATGCTTCAATTCTCCTCTTTTCTGCTGCACCAATAGTCCACGTTTCACTTCCATAGAGCGCCACACTCCAGACAAAGGCTTTCAAAAATGCCTTCCTAATACCTAAATCTATTTTCGATGTCAACAGATTTCTTTTTTTTTATGTTAAAAATGCTTTCCTTGCCTGAGCCAACCTACTTTTTATATCCTCTTCGCTTCGTCCATCACTGGTTATTTTGCTTCCTAAGTAACAGAAGTCTCCTACTTCATTCAGCTTTTCACCTGCCAATTTGACGTCCATAGAGGTTTCTGATTTATTTCGTCAGCATTCCAGTATTTTTGTTTCACATTTATTAATTTTCATCATGAATTCTTTCCGTAAGACAGAGTCCATACCATTCAAAAACTCATTCAAATCCTCAGGTGTGTCGGCCAAAATGACGATGTCATCAGCAAATCTCAGAGTTGAAATTATTTATCCTTGAATCTTCACCCCCACTTTAAATTTTTGTACAAATTCATTCATTGCTTGTTCAATGTAAAGATTGAAAAGTATGGGTGATAAGTTGCAGCCTTGCCTTACACCTTTCTGAATACTAGCGTCTCTCTCATGTCCTTCAGCTCGAATGACTGCTGTCTGGTTTCTGTGTAGATTGTATATCACCCTCCTATCCCTGTACTTTTTTCCAATAGATTTCAAAATGTCAAACAATTTAGTCCAACCAACGTTATCAAAAGCCTTTTCTAAGTCTACAAATGCCATGAACGTTCTCTTATCTTTCCTTATTCTACCTTCCAAAATCAGCCTAAGACTTAGTACAGCTTCCCTTGTTCCTGCATTTCTCCTGAAACCAAACTGGTCTTCACCCAACTCCTAGGGGGGCGTGGTGGCTCAGCGGTCTAGCTGAATGCCTCTCACCAAGGCGGTCCGGGTTCGATTCCCAGTCAATGCATGTGAGATTTTCGAAGTGAAATGCCATGTCCTGTGGTTCGGATTCCACGTAAAAAGGAGGTCCCGTGGCTCATGATCTCGCGATTAACGGTCAAGTTAAACTACAAGGTTCCTTCCTTTCCTTCCTTCCCAACTCCTTTTCTACCTGGCTTTCCATCCTCCTGTAAATTATTCTAGACAGGATCTTTGAAGCATGAGTAATCAAGCTGATTTAACGGTAATCTTCACATCTGTCAGCTCCCACTTTCTTCGGTAAAGGGATAATAACATACTTCTTGAAAATCAGGGGGTACCTCACCTGTCTCATAAATCCTACACACCAAGTGAAATAACCTGATTAGACCTTCGTCTCCTATGCAGCGTAGCAACTCAATCGGTATATCATCTATGCCTGGTGCTTTGTTCCTGCTCAAGTCCACCAATGCTCTGTCAAATTCTGAACTCAATATTAAATCTCCTTTTGCATCCTCATGAATTTCCTCCTCCCTTTCCTTTACATGACTCTCAATCTCCTTTCCCTGATACAAACACTCTATGTAAGCTTTCCATCTCTCAACCTTATCTTCCCTATCTGTTAGGGGCTTTCCATTTGTGTCCTTAATATTACAGCACTTAGTCTTCTTTTCCCCAAAAGTATTCTTAATCCTTCGATGAGCTGTGTCTACTTTTCCTAATTTCAGACAATTATCTATACCTGCACATTTCTCTTTCAACCATTCTTCTTTCTCTTCCTTGCACTTCTTGTTAACCTCATTTCTCAGACGTCTGTATTCTGCTTTCCCCTTTTCATCTCTTACATTCTTGTGTTTCCACCTTTCATCCACCAATTCTAGTATATCCTGAGTGATCCATGGTTTTTTACCTATTCTTTCTTTCCTACCAATGTTTTCTTCTGCGGATTTTATTATTTCATTCTTCAAAAGTGCCCATTCGTCAGCAATTGAAGTTTGTTTTGGGTTTGTTTAGTCCTTCCTTTATACTCTTCTTGAATCTTTCGTTTACATCCTTCACTTTCAGTCTGTCCATCGCCCGCCTTTTTGGCTTTTGACTTTTCTTTAGTTTCTTCAACTTTAAACTGCATTTCATCACAACCAGATTATTGTCAGAGTATATGTCAGCACCAGGATATGTTTTACAATCCAAAATTTGGTTTCGAAACCTCTGCTTGACCATAATGAAGCCGATTTGGTAACGCCCTGTATCTCCTGGTCTCATCCATGTGTATATTCTTCTATTGAGGTTACTGAATAAGGTGTTAGCTATGGCCAATTCATGCTCGGTGCAGAATTCCATCAGCCTACTTCCTCGATCATTCCTTTCACCTAATCCGAAATCTCCTACTAGCTTCCCTTCTCTCCCTTTCCTACCACAGCATTCCAATCTCCCATTACTATATCATTTTCATCACCCTTGATATACCTCAGAATTTCATCTATTTCTTCGTAGACCTTTTCAACATCTTCATCATCGGCTTGACTGGTAGGCATATAGACTTGTGCCACTGTGGTGCACGTAGGTTAAGTATTTATTTTTGCTACAATAATCCGTTCACTATATTGCTCATAATATTCCACCCGCTGTCCAAGTTCCCTACTCAATATGAGACCAACCCCTGCTTGGCCATTGTTTGACTTAGTGCTAATGACCCTATAGTCACCTGACCAGAAGACCTGTTCTTCCTGCCAGCGCATTTCACTAATCCCAACGAAATCCAACCTCAACTTATCCATTTCCCTTTCTATGTTTTCTAACCTTCCACTTCCTAGCAGACTTCTAACATTCCACGCTCCGATCCGTAGAATGTCAGATTTCCTCTTTGTCACTTCTGTGATGTTAACCCCCTCTCAAGTAGTCCCCACCTGGAGATCCGAACGGGGGACTAGTTTACCTCCGGATTGAAATTTTACAAGGTAGGAGGCCATCATCACATATAATTATGCATAGAGAGGTGTATATCCTCGGGAATAGCATTACGGCTGTAGTTTCCCGTTGCTTTCAGCCGTGCAGCAGAACGCCATGGAGCCATTAGTTGGCTTATATTATCAATATCTTAACCGTCTAAAAGACAAGTAAAGAATTGATTTATTGTGAAAGGCTGCTACTCCCTTCAGAATAAGTAAAGAGCAATTCTACTAACAAAAATTCTAACCTTCTACTAACAATTAAATACCAAAATTCTAACTCCAACAGAGATGAACCATAATTTCTGGAAGCCTACTTGTCTGTTGGCTGTAAGATATTGACAAAGCAACGATGGTTTTATATGTCGATTCCCTCAAGCCATATTCTAACGGGTTACCAATGAATACGACACGTCGCGTCGTGAAATTTAATACAGCCTTACCACAAACAAAAAAGCAATGAAGCTCTACAAAACTTTTAAAATGTTCAAGCAGGGTATCGAAAACTTCTGGAGAGACACAGAACAGATGCTCTGAGGCCGGAAATCACAGGTAGATAGATGTCATTTATTGCAGAAACACAAGAGAACATCAATTACAATGCAATCGTCAACCAAACTAACATAGGGAAATGTAGAATATATATATACACACAGTGTTGTGCTCTGAATCACACATACACATGCACGCACACACACATACACCCACACAAGAGTACATTATTTACAGCATACATTTGATATAAATGCACATTACAAAGCAAGGTCAACCTGCCAGTTTAAGTCCTACATCAGAAAAGGTTAAATAGTAACAGTGAACTACACCAAAAGCTAAGTATGTCTAATTGACTTACAGACTTCAAAGAATTCATTTGTTTTATAAATGCTGTTGTTAGTTAGTAGAGACTTAATCTTTTGTTTGTAGATATTGAAAGGCAAATGCCTAACAATGGCTGGAAGGGAATTGAAAAATTTCAGGGATATATAAATGAATGTCTTCTGAGTTCTACTGAACTTACATCTGTAAAGCCCTAAGTTGTTCCTATTCCTCGTGCTATAACAATGTGATAGACCTAGCATCACATACTTGTTGTGGTTTTCTTTGATATATAAGATTGAACACTGCTGTCAAAGTATTGACACCTACAGTAACAAACGCTTGCCTACAGTGACTTCGAGGAGGAAGACCGCAAATTATCCTCAGAGCTCTTTTCTGCAATCTGAACAATTTCTCCGCATGCGACATGTAACCCCAAAGTAATGTTCCATAGGCCAAATGGCTATGAATTTGTGCAAAGTAGACTACTCTTAATACATTGGTACTGATGCATGATCTAAGTCTTCTCAATAAATAAATCCCACTACAGACCTTAGATGCAATATTCTGTATATGTTTCTCCCATTTTAGTTCGGAATCAATCGTGAAACCAAGGAAATTAATTTTACCCCTGTCGATGTCTCCTCCATCTACGTAATAGAATTCTAAGTCCTGAGTTTTACTGACATTCAAACAAAGAAGATTAGCTGTACACCGGTCATGGATAGTGTCTGAAATATGATCGCTTCCATGTTCTGGAAGCACTGCAGATTGTGAACTTATACAAATATTATCATCATCTGCAAATGGATAGCTATCTACGTTGGGACCAGATAGGTGATAAGGCAGATCGTTAATGTAAATAATAAATAATATTGGACCGAGGATAGACCCCTGAGGAACGCCATGATTGACAGGCAAAAAAGGAGACTCATTTTCTCCTAATACCACTTTCTGGATTCTGTCGCACAGGTAAGATTGAATAAGGGAAATGGAATCGTCTTCAAAACCTTAAAATCGCAGTTTGTCTAGTAGTATCTTATGGCATACAGTGTCAAAGGCTTTAGACAAATCATAGAGTTTAGCCTGTAATGGATTACGGTCATCTAACTTGTTCAGACAGTTGCTCACAAAAGAGATTGCTGCTTTCACCGTACCTCGCCTTGTTCTGTAACCAAACTGGGAGTTGTCAAACAAGTTATTTTTTCAAAATAGGATACAATCTGATCGTTGATTATGGTCACAATAACTTTTGAAACTGCAGGGACTAAAGTAATTGGCCTGTAGCTGTCAAATATTAGGCTAGAGTATTCTTATGAACTGGCATGACCCTACCCAATTTAAAGTCGGCTGGAAATTCTGATTTCAGGATACATGTATTAAATAAATGTGTCAGAGGCTCTTCAATAAATACTGACCCATGTTTTAAAATCATAGGGCTCTGCTGATAAACATCATAACAATTGCTATTTTTCATTTTGGCTAGTACCCTCCTAGCATCCCTAATTTCTACTGTGCTGAACTTAAATTAGCAACTTGGTCGCGGTAATATCCACATATAGTAATTTGAATCGTAATGATGAGTTTCAGATCCAACCGATTCTACAATTCTTTCCACTTTATTAATGAAAAATTCGTTGAGGTCACTGCAAGACAATTCGTGGTTACTAATTCTAACCTTTATACCAAATCCACTTTCTTTCCTAATTAAGTTCCACATTGCTTTTGATTTATTTGAAGCCTGGTTAATAATACTGCCATTAACCTGTTTTCTAGTTTCCCTAACTAACCGAGTACATTTTTACTTGTAGACTTTATATAGGAATTTTATTTATGAAGACCCTGTACTAATATAATAACTATAGAACATGTTGCAAGAGTCCTTAAGTCTATCGATTTCTTCACTCTTAATCTTCGAAGGTTTTGGTACAGAGCTTCTTTTTGTTAAACTCCTGAATGGGAAAGCTATATTTGCTATTTCTTTCAGTTTGTAGATTAGAAATTGAGTCTTAGTACTAATGTTATGACATTTATAAATGAAGTGCCAATCTGTAGTCGAGAGTTCAAGCTTAAAGTTTAGGATGTTGGAATCCTTCATTACCCTAACTTTTTGATTGGGTTGTTTGCAATCAGCAAAAGCTGTTCTTGAAACAGGGACTACCGATTTTAATACAATCGGCCAGTGATCTGATACTATTGAATTTATTATTTGGCAACTGGTAACTCTTTCCTGGAAGGTAACTATATTATCTATGCAGCTTCCCCCACCCCCTGGTCTAAGCCTTGTAATATCTGTAGTAGATATTGACAAATTGAATGAAAGAAAGAGATTATTTAACACTACACACTCAGCACTGCCTCCAAACCTGAAGTCAACATTGAAGTCAGCACTCAAAATAATATTAGCATTAAAACTAAAAACATACTCAAGAACATCACTAAGCTTATTGACAAAACCCTCAAAATCATTATCAATTCCATTTGGTCTTTACAGAGCTAATACAATTGTGTTGAGTGAAACTATATAGGAAGCTGTTACTTAAAAACTCATCTCATCCGACATTCTATTTACTATTTATAATGCTTTATGAGAGATTCCCTTTTTCACATATATGGCACAACCCCCATGTTTTCTAATAGGCCTACTGTAGTTATTACTTAAAACATAACCTTCAAGAGCATACAAGTTAATTTCCTCTGGTACTAGCCAGTGTTCCACCAAACAAACAATATCAATATTTTGTTCTGACAAATAGCCCTCAACAGCCTGCATTTTGTTAGATAATCCCTGCACATTCCTCGTGAGTGTAGTGATTTCATTTGGGTTAGGCTGGCTATGTGAATCACACTTCTCATGGGAATCAGGGTTAACAAAGTTATTTACATTTGAATTTGAAGTACATGGCCAAACCCTTTTTATTTTACAAGGTTTGACCTGACTTACACGTTTTTTACATCTTCAGAGATATATTTCAGACTGTGGATTACCTTAGGATTGTCACGAAGATGATCACTAACAATATTGCAAATAATATTGGAGAGCCACTTCTTACCCTTGTTATTGAAATGTTGACCTTGCCTTGTATGAAGCACTCTTTCACATTCACTGACATTTACAAGTAACACATTCCTAAAATGTTTGCAGATGAGTTCATATTGTTTGTTAGAACCATCAATTTCCTTATTTACACACGACCATTCAGGTAAGTCATGTCTATGAGGAATGTTGACTACAATCACGTTCGTATGAGTCAGGGAAGATAAAGTTTGCTTAAGACTGGACATAGCCTCTTTACTTTGATTATTACTGACGTCATTAGCACCAGCCATTACAACTACAAAGTCATTAGAGATTAAGTCACTACCCTCGCCTTTTACGGGACTAGACACTTCACTAAATTCTGCACCTGGTTTAACAAAGCCTTCAATACAAATTGTTTTTCAATATCCGTGTTATGTAACAGCGATGACAATCCTCGGCCGTAGCTGTCCGTATACAGCTTTAGTCTATTTTTCCGTGAACGAATTATTGGCTTCGGCTTCACGCTTGATAGGCCTACATCATCTATCGGCACGTTAAAGTTTTCATCAGTACAGTTATGCATTAAGTTTTCAAACCTGTTTCTCGTTGGTAAACTAAAACATTTGTCAGTTCCGGGTAATTGTTCCGAATGTTTTGATCTCTTTCGTTTTGTGTTAACTTGTTTCCAAGTTGTTACAGGTGCCGAAGTTTCATTAAACGAGTCAAGCTCACACTCAAATCCATTATCTACACGATTTCCCTTCATAAGATTCAGTTTGTCTCTGAGGAGATCGTTTTCGGCTTTTGGAGCCTCGATATCACTCCGAAGAATGTTGATAATTTCTTTAGTATTCTCGTATTCATTGCTGTCAGTTTTCTGGTCGCCATCTCCGAGAACCGCTACAACAACACACTGTTCACAAAACCATTCCCTACCTTCACCGATTTTAACATTCTTGATCCACCATTATCGTTCTGTTCGGTGTTTCCAACTCTTGATAAAAACAAAATTCCAAAGGATAAACGAATCGGTTATGTTTGAAACCCCGTAAGTGACGAAATGTAAACTTGTCGGTAAACAGGAAAGCTGATTGCAGAATAAACCATCAACAATTTGTACAATGTTTTGCCTCTGAGGATTAATACTTATAGAAAGACATCAAGGAAGTGTGATATGAATTTCTATTACTTATTACATTTGCCGATATGTAAGTTCAAAACTCTGTGACTTACGGGATTTCAAAACTAAATGACTAAATTCAGTTATTGCCTTTAATAAATGGTAAAAATTCATACTCATATCATGTATTGATGTGTTATACGCCTGTACAATAGCAATGAATTGGTCAACTTCACCAGCATTAAATTTTAAACTATAATGATACATCGAACATCCTTCTTAAATGAAACTGAAATGAAATGAGAACGAAACTGAACATTCCCACTTCGCTCCAGTGGTATAAAATATACCAAAAAACGTTGAATTTCCTCCTCATTAGGCAGGTATCCCTCTAGCTTTCTCAGATCCTCTATTTTCTTTAAATAAATTGGAAGGCTGCTGGACTATACTCTGTTTTCTGGCATCACAGTGACACTGCAATCACAGTTCAGAAGCCTGCATGTGAGACATACAAGGCCATTGATCCATTGGCTACACCAAAATGATCTCTCGAGTAGGCAAATTGGTTATATTGTGATACTTGAAATGATACCATCTCATCTCGTGGCATTGCTCTACCATGGGATTCAACCGACAGGACAGTTTTCTTTAATAAGAGAGGCCGCCAGGTTTTAAATTCAACAATATTCTACAACTGTGACTGTGAATCTATTCTTCCTGGATGCGTTAGTAATCAGTGACACATACACCATCACATTTCCTTATCTTTCCCTTCATGACAGCAAAGTCTCTGTCACAAGGAAGGAACGAATGACCTCGCAATGGGAACTACTGGTTAATAGACAGAAATCTGTGTTTGACAAGTGCAAGAAGCATTCTCACTATAGTATTATTATTGTTTTGGGCAGAGCACCCATCTGAGTATATGTTCAAAATTTTTACATTTGCAGGAATGCTTTTAATATAGTAATTCAAAAATGAACACACTCTAGCGGTAAAATTATGTTACGTGGAGAAACCCCGCAAGTCAGTGATTTACGGGGTTTCAAAACCAAAGTAAATATTTACTTTCCTCTCACGCCCATTGTATACGGCAGACAAACGGGGTTTCTACACATACTATGTATCTACCCTTCAACTTTCATTTCGTCACATAAAACGAAATTGTTTGAAGAATAACCCATTCATAACAAGATCGTTTATTAGAAGCGATCCAGCCCACATGGAACAAAAAGGGGGATATGTTGCAATTCTCTGTCTCCAGATCAAATTATTAATCAGCTCCTTCCATGTTTGACAATGATACTATCATGTACAGTAAATGCCTTTGGAACTGTTGGGTCCAGCATACTTCAAGTGCTTCAAAACACCAATGTTTGTAACGCATCGCCATATTAATGTTCTTTCCTTGTTGTTATGTCTTTCATTTAATTTAGGAGCTTGGAATATCTTGGTCATCAGTCACTTGTACTTGGGTGTGTGTTGAACTGTGTTTTGTGATGTTTTGTTGGCGTAGCTGTATTGAGGACAGGGATGGGATAGGTGCACCGGGACTTGAAATAAGTCATTTGCATGGAGGGAGTGTGGAAAACCCACGGGAAAAAACATACTCAGGATAGCCGCTGTCAGTGCCAGGATTCGAGCCTCCAATCTCTGGATTTGCTGCAGCTCCCCATCACTCACCTCTGTCCCTTAATATTCCCGATTCTACGGGGCCGGGAATGAGGTGGATTATTTTATGGTCAGATAGTCGATCCTTCATGATGCCAACTTCATCAGAGGAGTCAGAAATGAAATGCATTAAAATGAGTTAAATTGGACAATGAATTAGAAGGAATAAGCCGTGGCCAACGAAAATTCATCATCTTGGTATCTTTTGTTGTAATAGCCAACAACAGTAACTGAAACTGCAAAAATCCTTCATGATACTGAGCCCGAATAGCTCATGCTGGATAGCTTGTACACGAACCATGGAATTTATAATGCTCAAGAATTGTGAAAGCACCCACAGCAGCATGCCACTACATTAGATGTTCTTTTGACTTCATTAAGAAGCAGTATAAAATTACCCTACATGATCAAAGAAGTTCTCTTTGATGTGCAACCTGAATTTAAAATAATCAGTCATTCAGCTTAACTAGCCACATTTTTCATGGGCTAATAATATTTTATTTATGGTTTACGACCGAAGGTATAACACCGCCGATACGCGGAAGGAATGAACTTAGACGCTAAATGACT
Source organism: Meconema thalassinum (assembly GCA_946902985.2). Lineage (NCBI taxonomy): Eukaryota > Metazoa > Arthropoda > Insecta > Orthoptera > Tettigoniidae > Meconema > Meconema thalassinum. The sequence goes on along the minus strand of OX336389.2, from coordinate 1,429,577,039 downwards.
CGGAAGTGATCGAACTGAGCACACCTACTTCCGTGAAGGAATGACTTTAATCCGCGCTTGCATGACGAGCGGATGTGAAATTGTGAAGGTCCCAGGTGACCAAGTCTAAAGTATCATCGACGTTCAAATTGTGTAAAGTGAATACGACTGAAAGTATTAATTATAGCACGAAGTGTGCTGGTGACGCGAAAAGTTCGTCCAAGATTGTGAATCTTATTATATATATTTCTATTCAGTGAAGTGTTGTCCACATGGTTACAGCGTTCTTCAAGGGCTGACCAGTGACAAATAAGTTGTGTACCAGTAAGACCCGAGCGGAGAATCTGGTCGTCATATTCAACAGATACAGTGAAATATTTACGAGCCGTGCAAAGGCCGACTGTAAAACAAATAAGATTAAGCTGATATTCTTCGATATGATATCTAAAGCGTGTGAAGTTGTTTATCTTCAGTGGAAAGACATGTGTCTTGTGTCGAAGCCAGTTTATGTGTTTTAGCAGACAAGGCCATTTTTAAATATAGTCTGCTGGTGGAAAAGGTGGAAAATCTATGAATTTCAACACGCTTGAAGCTGTGTCCACTTTTATACGAATTTTAACGACTCTACATGATGCCTTCAGCTCACCACGTGCTGAGGCATAATAATCCTATATCTAAGAAGAAGAGGGCTATGGCTTAAACATCCGAATGGGAGGAACGCTGAACACCTAAGCCACACTACAACAATGGATGACCACCCGAGGATAACCATGCTTGTGGCCGAGCAGAGGAGATATTTGTGGTTTGTCTGGATGAAAGGCAAAATCTTCAATCCTCGTGTCTGGATAATTATCTGCAATAGCTGTGAGTCATGATTTCCTAATCTATTTCTGTACGGTGGATGGTCATGGGTGGATTAGTCTGTAGCACCCGTAACTCATGGTCAGTCATCAAGGTAGGCTTCTTTCATTCTTTTCACCACCTCCTTAAGGTGATTTTTCACGCTTCTGAATGCTTCTCTTTGCATTTCGTTACTCGACACTGAGTTAGTCACCAGATTGTGTGTGTCCACACGGTGCAATATTGCTCTTAGAAGGTAATTCCGCATGACGAAACATCAATTTTGTCATTTGTGACAGGGGCATGTTTTTAATTCAGCTCCTGCTGATATTTGGTCGAAGTTTTTGAAGTCCCCATTTCTATTATTTTTGTACACCACTGACGTCTTTATTTAACATTATAGTGTATCGTTTGGGTATGGAAGGGATCCAGCCTGTTGTTATTGTAAGGTACATTTTTAAAGAGTGAGCAGTTCGCCACTAGAATTCAGATAATTCACATCGCTGTACATGAGTCAAGTAATGTTATGAACTTACTCATAAAGTTTATGTTACACGATTCGTATCATTTCGATTAGTTCCACCCCAGGTTAAGGTGTGAACCAGTATTTTATTATCATTTAAACATGTTTTGTACGCAGCACTCATTCGCTGTGAGCTTCAGTGGCGCTACACAATGTCAAAGCCTTTCAAAGAGAGAGGAATAACTTTCTGTTACGTCTATTTGTTTTTCAGAAGCCAAACATATCATTCTACATGTAATTGATTCGTCTTTAACGTTATAATAACTTTCTTTACATGTGTATAATCCTTTAGAGTGATTGCTAAGAACACTCAGTCTACATTTACTGTGCTTTAATGTGTTGAAAGATCAGTGATAGACATTTTCTTTGAGATTCACTGACGCGCTATGATGCTTAGTGCCAACCGCTGGGAGCACAATGACAGGTGCTTGTCCAGTCCACGCCAATGATATTGCCCAAGGTTACTTACGATCTCTCTTGTGAGACAATTGACTATCGACTTCATTTTTATTTTTCTTTATTTCTAGACCTTGCTAGGAATGTTCTTACGGGCTATGCTTTGTTTATGCTCATGCTATTGACCTTGATTCAGTATCGATTTTTGTAAAGTTGTTCTGGTACAGGTGTACTGATAAGTAATGCTAAATTTTTAATATACTCGCAGGTATTTGTGAGCGAGCCCCAATATGTTTTGTCATGATTTATAATGGATTTGAGCAACCATTTGATAAGTTGGACCCTTAAGGCTATTTATTCTCACTTGTAAGTGAATGATTATTTACCGTGCTTTTAATCCACGCAGGGTTGGTTACCAGGTTTATTAGAGAAAGCCGGCCAGATCTATGTTACAGAACAAGTTTGGACCGTGGAGGAAAAGGTATGGTCTCTTTCGAGTACCGATTGTGTTATTGTTAACGTGCGAGCCACGTATTCTTTTTTGAGGTGTACCACGTGTTGGTAGCACGCTCTTGCGACGCCTTGCATTTGGTCAACTATCTTAATAATCAATGGACTCATAAATCTACGACATTAAACTTAGGACTAAATTATGAATCATCAATTTATTTCCCTAACCGGCGATGCTAATAACACAGTTAAACCTTAATCGTTGTTAAATTTTGACCTTGTACCTGTAGTCGAGCAGACCAATGTATCGCCCCTTCGTTCGTTCTTACTAGTAAGTTTAGTAGCTAACACTGATAGACTTTGACAGAGATCGCACGAACCCAAAGTTCAGAACTCGTGGGGCGTGACCCAATCAGGGGAATGCTGTTCTTGCACAGTTTGATTCCCAAGTTTAGATACCCTGATAGATGACGATGGACAACAAACAGTTGTTCATCTGTTGCAGGCAGGATTAATAAGATGATTATTTTTGTGTACCACTTATGTATTAACTGATGTGTTTCCCACTATTAACCTACTGTCTCTTGTAATATAAAACATCTTTGTTGTTTGTATATAATTGTACCCGTGTACTGTAAAAATGATGACTGACAATAATTAGTTTTTGTATAGTTTGTGTATCACGGACGTCCAACGCCGTTGATGAGATTAAAGCAGGAGTAGTTCAAATAATTATAATATAAATGTAAATATGGGATGGTACCAGTCCTTTAACTTTGCTGTCCTGTTTGACATGTTTTAATGCCATGATGCCTTCTTTCTAGAAGCATCAGTTCTTTGTATAACGATTTTTTTGCGGTACCATTTCCCCAGTTTTGCTTTGTTTTGTTGTATTTAGGACCTGTCGAGGGGATTCGACGTTAATTTTAGGAGTTGTTTATTTTATTTTATTTTATTTGCTTTTTAGCTACGGAATAGCCGTTTTATCAAACCCTCCGACCGTAGGACAGGGGTTTGACCTTCCAAATAAACCAACCATGAGTATGTCTTAAGTCTGAATTTTAATTATTGAGTAGTTTTGACCTTTTGGGGGTGCATTTTCTTTGGGCGTCTATGACAATCACTGTGATGGGAACCTGATCCTTAGGGAAACAGAGTCTTGTGCCGGCTAGTCTCAAGAAGTGCATTCCATTCCTCTCCTGCAAAGTGTCTCGAGGTAGAGGTCATCTGGGAGGCCACGTTACGGTTGGTGGTAACCAGATAACCTCGTCCAACGGGCACATAACCACTTCTATTCTTTTGTCGCCCAACCTGGTAAGCCGACATGGACATGTAGGACATCAGCAACATGTAATTTTTTGAGAGGATCTTGTATTTTGATTATTGACAAATTTGTCTGGACTGTGACGAACTTTAGATGTCGTACAGCCGTACAAAAGGTCACATGGCATTCTGTTTAGATATCAGACCATGGGGTGAAGTCTAATAGAGTTAAAATTCAGTCGAGGTATTTTATGTTGCCAGTACTTCATCCGAAGTAAATGTAACTTGTTTTGTGTTGCTTTGCTTGTTGTTAAATGTAAATGTAGAATCATTCTTTGTCGTCAAATCCAGCAGAATTCATGGGAGTTTATTGGGGATGGCCAAGCTTTCCACCATGGCCATTCATCCATAAAGTAGTGTTCGCTGGGTGTAAGGTGTTTCTTCCTCATCTCATCAATTGTATTTGTGTAATGGAGGGAGAGCGGTTCCAAAAGATGATGAACATAATGTTGGGTCAGATTAATGCCAATATGGAGGCAAGCATTACCATATTACGAGCTGATTTTAATGAAAATACAGTGACATTGAGAGGCGATTTAGATTTAGTCCGAGCAGATGTGACTGAGGTAAATGGAACATTAGGTAGAGTTAGGCGCAACATAATTGATAATGTTGCTAACATAAATGAGGCTATGGCGACTAATACTGCCAACCTAAACGAAAACATAAACACTAGAGTCACCACAATTAACAACACGCGGACTGAGGTCCGAGGTGACATGACTACTAATATTGCCGCAATTAATCAAACTATTGATAATCATGTTGAAGCATTAAATGAAACTATTAATACGAAAGTAAACACAATTAATGAAACACTAGCCAATGTTAGGGCTGATATAACTAATGTAAACACAAATGTACATCAAGTTAGGACAGAATTAAGTGATTCTATTAATACTAATGTTGCAGCAATTAATCAAACTATTGATAATCATGTTGAAGCATTAAATGAAACTTTTTTTTTTTTAGCGTATGGCTTTTAGTGCCGGGAGTGTCCGAGGACATGTTCGGCTCGCCAGTTTTGTAGCTGCTTCGAGACGGACACCCAATGGGTGAGCTACAAGTACCGTTGGGGAGGAATGTTGGATGGGAAGGTCGAATAGTTGGAAGGTAGCGGCTGTGGCCTATAGTTAGGGACCAACCCCGGCATTTGCCTGGAAGGAAGATGGGAAACCACAGAAGACCATCTTCAAGGTTGCCGGCGGGGGGATTCGAACCTCCTCGCCTCCCGGATGTGAGCGACTGCCAACAGTCATGCCGCAACGACCTCGGCTAACTCACCCGGTAATGAAACTATTAATGCCAATGTTGAAAACAATGTTGATTTAAATTGTACACTAACTCAAGTCAGGAACGATTTGGAAACGAATCGGGCAGAAGCAAATGCTAATCTTGTCGCAGCGTTAGGGAAGGTTGATACACGTTTTGAAACCCTGACCAATACTATCGATGCAGGTAGACTAGAAATGCAGACACGGTTAGATGCAATAGACGTTAGAATTGAAGAGGTAAGCGATCGTATGGATGAAGGGAGGAGTGAACTCCAACTTGCGATTGCGACCGTGAAGGAGCAGTTAGGAACTAGAGTTTCTGCTATTGAGGAACGGATGGATGAAACTCAAACGGCTACCGAAGAGATGAGATGTCAAGTCGAACTTGTCAGCACTAGTATGAGAGTTATGAGGGGCGTAGCGACTGCTGTTCACAATAATATGAGAACAGTGGTGAAATACATGGGCAGTTTTCGAGAAAACGTAGCCGACAGAATACTACGGCGGAACTTGCTGCTAACACGGAAGGGTTATGGCTGGAAACCCATGAAAATTTGACGGAATTGATGAGGGAGATGAGTTTAGCTAAGAAGACCGTCCACGATGTTGACGAGTGTCTCCGTGGGAAGATAGAGAGAATCGAGCTACAAATAAATGCAATAGGTTCGCCAGGCAATATTTCTAATTCGCCTGATATGCAGGATCTTGAGCAGCGTTTATTGGAACGGATCGAAGCTCAAATGAAATCCACGACATTTGTAACACCTCCGTTCATTCCAACAACATCATCAACAGTGAGACCACAAATGATGATGACTGCTGAGGTACACCCTACCACAACTTCAGGGCAACCCAGTACGTCACATTATTGGCAGTCACCACTAAATGTTATTTCCACTGCGGGAAATCCACTGCAATACCATTACCAAATGCCAATCAATACAACCGGATTATCTACTATGACTGCTACTCCGAATGTCACTACTAGGACCGGTAATTGCTATCCAACTACCATGGAGCATCCGAGATTATTAAATAGTCAAGCACCGATCATTACACCGACACGTAGTTCGGGGAACCAGAACGTGATGATCATACGTTCAAGGGAGGAACAACCTGCAGAATTTTCAGGAAGTGGAGGAGGCGTCACACCCGTTGAATTCCTAAATAATGTTTAAGCATACTTGCGTGATACGATGGTAACACCGGAACGTGAACTCCGAGTAATAGAGCGTTTGATGGAATGTCAAGCCAGCACCTGGTTCCGCGCTTTTAGGTACTCGTTCACTGGTTTCCATGATTTCAGAGAGGCTTTTTTGCGCACATATTGGTCTTCGGATATTCAGCAGGGGATAAGAGCCAAAATGTACACGAAGATGTACAGCTCTACTCAGCCAACGCGCTATGCTAATTACTTCTCGTCTCAATTAGCTAGTTGAGATGCCTTCAACCCCCACTGGCGGAAACGGATCTGATCCAAACGATAATCAGGCAATATCCCGCAGACGTTCAACGAGTCTTGATCTCGGCTGACGCAACATCTTTTGTCCAATGCGACCAGATTTTGAGAAGACTCGACTTAACCAACCAACAATTTCCTAGTCAACGACCTCGTGGTGAACCACGCAATGATAACAGACCGGCGAATCGACAAGTTAATATAACCACTGTCGACTAGAACAGTCAGACACCTAATCCAATGTCCAATATGGGAACACGGTATCAGCAGGACAATCCAGGACCTGACCGGAGAAATTGGAGCCGGCAACCGTATAACCGTAACTATGATCGAAACGATAGTTTCAGAAACCAACCGTATTGGGAACGTCGTTTCGAACGATCGAATGAAAACCGAGGAAATAATAATGACAATCAACGACGGGATCATCAGAATCAACAAAGAGGTAATGTCCGTCGAGATTACAAATACTCGGGAGGATATCGTCGAGACAGAGATCCACGATTACAAGAAACAGAAATTGACCAAGATTGGAGAGGAAGAGCTCAAGAAAGTCGAGAGTATCTTCGCCAGACGAGAGAAGAGAGAGACAAAACTCGAACACCGAGGGAACCTCCAGAAGATCTTGATGAGATACGATTAGACCCTAACCAACCTGGTACTTCTAATAATGGTAAGGGTAAACACAAAAAGCCAAAATCTCAATGATGTCTGAGGAGACGAATTCCAAACTAAGGGCTGTCATACTTCTTTGGGAACCCCTCCAGGAAGACCTACTCTATGAGAGGCAAACGACGAACGACGTACAACTGACGAGACTACCAGTTATATCCGGCAAAATTAACGGTTACCCTGTAACATTACTGATAGACACAGGAGCCATGATCAGTGTTCTGTCAGCAGATTTTCATGCCATACTAAAGATTAACACCAAGTTGACTGAACTGCCAGTATCAACAGTGAAATTGCGAGGAATTATCCCAGACAAGAGTGTCAAATGCACTGTGCAAGTTTATTGTACCGTGGAGATTGCTAACCACGTGTACCTACATCTATTCCTTGTGTTCAGAGATTTACGATATCAAGCCACCTTAGGGGCTGATTTTATGAGGACACATGATGGAATCATCGATATGGGCCAGAATACGATTTGTTTCAAGCAATTTGATCCTATTCCGATGGATGTGCATGAAGAAGAAGAAGCTAGGAATGCGAATGTCTATGCCCAAGAGATGCAGAATGCAGAGGGCATAAAAATCACTGAGATTAACGAAGAGAGCTCGGAAGAAGCTAGCGAAGGAAACACTGATGAAGAGAGTGAAGAAAGCATCAAGGAAGAATGCAGGAATACCACTCAGGAAAACTCAGTGCAACCTAGTGATGGAGCAATAGGACCAGAGAATGGCTGGCATGCAAAACCTTAGAAAGTCGAGCTTATATCACGGAATTAAACAGAAGAAAGGAATCTGATGATTCATCTCAAACTTCGAGGGATGAACCTTACCAGAGTCATCGCATGACAGTTGTCGCCGATGTACATCATGTTGAGACGAGACCGTCGATGTCCGACGAGCAGTTCGAAGAGATTACGAAGAGGATGGATGATGCCAGAGATCAAAGCCTGAGAGAACGAGAGGAAGAAATTGATTCTGGAAGCTCCAACTTGGATGATGCTGATATTCACTACTTTGAAGCTACGTCAAGCGAAGAAGAGCTAGAATCTGATGATGATGGTTAAATTCCGAAGATGAGACTGTCTGAAGCACTATACCACCTGGAGAAGATAAGCCGAAGATATGGTATTAAGCAAGTTGTCAATGTTAATAATTTTGGAGTTACAACCGATGATGAAGACTCCGACTCTTGACGTTTCAGCTGAGAAGAAACGGGAGAAATGGCAAGAGTATATGAGTGATATGCACCAGATCCATGGAAAGAAGAAGGAAGAAGGAGCACATGTCCATCATATTGAATTTATGGGAGATACAGAACAACCCGATTCGGAGGATGATTGTTACATTCCATCGATGAAGGAATAGGAAGCATGGGATAATGATATGAACTCCATTAGCAAATCAGCTACGAAGAAAGACTAACTTATTTACTTGTCTCACCACCGAGAGTGGAGATTCAGGAATGTATCCCCAGAATTAAGAACTGTTGCTGAGTCAAAGAAAAATGCTGTCATCATTTTTCTTTGAAACGACGAGGGGATATATGAGCCCGAATAGCCCATGCTGGTCATAGCTTGTACACGAACCATGGAATTTATAATGCTCAAGAATTGTGAAAGCACCCACAGCAGCATGCCACTACATTAGATGTTCTTTTGACTTCATTAAGAAGCAGTATAAAATTACCCTACATGATCAAAGAAGTTCTCTTTGATGTGCTACCTGAATTTAAAATAATCAGCATTCAGCTTAATTAGCCACATTTTTCATGGGCTAATAATATTTTATTTATGGTTTACGACCGAAGGTATAACACCGCCGATACGCGGAAGGAATGAACTTAGACGCTAAATGACTCGGAAGTGATCGAACTGAGCACACCTACTTCCATGAAGGAATGACTTTAATCCGCGCTTGCATGGCGAGCGGATGTGAAATTGTGAAGGTCCCAGGTGACCAAGTATAAAGTATCATCGACGTTCAAATTGTGTAAAGTGAATACGGCTAAAAGTATTAATTATAGCACGAAGTGTGCTGGTGACGCGAAAAGTTCGTCCAAGATTGTGAATCTTATTATATATATTTCTATTCAGTGAAGTGTTGTCCACATGGTTACAGCGTGCTTCAATGGCTGACCAGTGACAAATAAGTTGTGTACCAGTAAGACCCGAGTGGAGAATCTGGTCACTCATATTCAACAGATACAGTGAAATATTTACGAGCCGTGCAAAGGCCGACTGTAAAACAAATAAGATTAAGCTGATATTCTTCGATATGATATCTAAAGCGTGTGAAGGTGTTTATCTTCAGTGGAAAGACACGTGTCTAGTGTCGAAGCCAGTTTATGTGTTTTAGCAGACAAGGCCATTTTTAAATATAGTCTGCTGGTGGAAAAGGTGGAAAATCTGTGAATTTCAACACGCTTGAAGCTGTGTACACTTTTATACGTATTTCAACGACTCTACAAGATGCCTTCGTTTTACCACGTGCTGAGGCATAATTGCGCCGCCCGGAAGGAATGGAAGGTGGAGGCCTACTTACCTGTTTTCAAGAGGTCCGCGGCGCTTGCTGCAAAATCACCGCCAGATGACATGCCCCAACAGAAGAACACCTAAAGGTGGAAGGAAGGTGGAGAAGAGGGAAACGCACAGGCTCGTCTACAGACACCCTCCGATAACTAATAGAGTTGTCGCCGACGAAATAATGCCACAACAGATGCTTAATATTTAAAAGAGAATTTAATTACCAAAAGGGGTCAAGAAAAATAAAAATTTAACAAAATCAAAAAAAAAAAGGAAAACTCTATGGCCACAATAACCTCTCTCTGGTGATGCATATGGCTTAAGGCCAACATAAGTTATTTACATAAGTAGGCAAGAGACGGTTTAACATGCTTGCTGAGCAAAATGAAAACATTTAATTTAACATTAAAATAATAATGCCCCAAAGATTAAAAAAACAGAATACAGGTGTTACCAAATGAGAAAGGGCTTGATAATTTACTAAGGTACGCAATACCGACCCAACATGCAGACATCAAGGCCACGATGAAACGAAAAATTTAAAATTAAATTAATAAATTAAAAATAGGATCAATTAACAAATCCACAATTTTATGACGGAGAAAAACTCGGGAACACTCACAAAAACACAAAGTTAAACCAACAAGATTAACAAAAACATACTAAGCTAACACCACAACACGTTTGAGTCTCCCGCTCGACGCCTAGAGAATGCACTCTCAAGACCAGAATGCACTCGGGCAAAACAAAAAACAAACATGGCCACCAAAAAGATGACCGCATGTCGAATCGAATTACGGCAAACAATTAGCTTAAAATTAAATTTAAAATCACCAGAGAGAACGGAAAGGGAGGCAAGAATTACGCCTTAACACAATTGACACGAGGCATTTTAGGCTGCAACGGATCGTAAATCAAATAAATAATAGGGCTATCCCAAAGTCTACCAAAAACTAAATAAATAAAAATTTACAACGTAAAATAAACTAGAAACGTGTCTCCAGAAGATACGAAGGAAAACAATACAATTTACATATCTGGTAACATTAGCAAAACAGAAAAATTAGGCCTACCAGGCGAAACAAAATACAGTATTAAAACATTAATATAAGGCCAATATCGGAGCTCCATAACAATATATAAAATTTTAAATAATTACGTACCTTAAGAACTTCTCTGTGGAGACACAATAATAATAAAATAATTAACACACAAATTAAAAATATTATACGGCACTATATTGCCTCAAAATGGCTAACACGCACATGCGCTGTTTTGTTAACAAGCACTCCTGTTTGCATCTAGTTGCGATTACTATCCATACTTCTTCTTCACTGCGAAATGGCGAAAATACAGCCTTAAGAGCACAGGCAATTCCTTTTTTTTAGCATATATCCATATTTCGTAGAGGCTAGGGGCCAAGCCCCCAGCAGACGGAGAGACACTCTTTCACCAACAACCGGCTTGATGCTTTCTTGACGACAGAATATAAAGATGGCAAGATGGCGGAGAATCCAAAGTCAAAAACCGCACTGCATTTATGTTAATAGGATTTGTCCAATCACAGATTGACACATCAAGTAACAATGAGCATATTGTATAATTATTTTGGCGGCATGAGGTATATATAGTCTTTTGTTCAATGACGTAGAATACACTATCCTTCAAATATGTCTCGATTTGGATGAGATCAGAAGACACCACTCACTCACTCACTCTAGCGGTCGAAGATACAACTCGGCTAGAGGCTACAACTCCGGCTAGAGGAGTCGATAAATGCTGCCACCTCGTGTTCATAAGCCCAACCAAGCCATCAGGCGGGCGCTTTAAAGGTCGGGATACAACTATATAGGGGAGATACATTTTAAAAACGTTGGGACGGGCTTTTGCACGTAACAATAATAATCCTATATCTAAGAAGAAGAGGGCTATGGCTTAAACATCCGAATGGGAGGAACGCTGAACACCTAAGCCGCTCTACATCAATGGATGACCACCCGAGGATAACCATGCCTGTGGCCGAGCAGAGAAGATATTTGTGGTTTGTCTGGATGAAAGGCAAAATCCTCAATCCTCGTGTCTGGATAATTATCTGCAATAGCTGTGAGTCATGATTTCCTAATCTATTTCTGTTTGTGGATGGTCATGGGTGGATTAGTCTGTAGCATCCGTAACTCACTGTCAGTCATCAAGGTAGGCTACTTTCATTCCTTTGACCACCTCCTTAAGATGATTTTTCACGCTTCTGAATGCTTCTCTTTGCATTTCGTTACTCGACACTGAGTTAGTCACCAGATTGTGTGTGTCCACACGGTGCAATATTGTTCTTAGAAGGTAATTCCGCATGACGGAACATCAATTTTGTCATTTGTGACAGGGGCATGTTTTTAATTCAGCTCCAGCTGATATTTGGTCAAAGTTTTTGAAGTCCCCAATTCTATTATTTTTGTACGCCACTGACGTCTTTATTTAACATTATAGTGTATCGTTTAGGTATGGAAGGGATCCAGCCTGTTGTTATTGTAAGGTACATTTTTAAAGAGTGAGCACTTCGAAACTAGAATTCAGATAATTCACATCGCTGTACATGAGTCAAGTAATGTTATGAACTTACTCATAAAGTTTATGTTACACGATTCGTATCATTTCGATTAGTTCCACCTCAGGTTAAGGTGTGAACCAGTATTTTATTATCATTTAAACATGTTTTGTACGCAGCACTCATTCGCTGTGAGCTTCAGTGACGCTACACAATGTCAAAGCCTTTCAAAGAGAGAGGAATAACTTTCTGTTACGTCTATTTGGTTTTCAGAAGCCAAACATATCATTCTACATGTAATTGATTCGTCTTTAAAGTTATAATAACTTTCTTTACATGTATATAATCCTTTAGAGTGATTGCTAAGAACACTCAGTCTACGTTTACTGTGCTTTAATGTGTTGAAAGATCAGTGATAGAAATTTTCTTTGAGATTCACTGACGCGTTATGATGCTTAGTGCCAAGCGTTGGGAGCACAATGACAGGTGCTTGTCCAGTCCACGCCAATGATATTGCCCAAGGTTACTTACGATCTCTCTTGTGAGACAATTGACTATCGACTTCATTTTTATTTTTATTTATTTCTAGACCTTGCTAGGAATGTTCTTACGGGCTATGCTTTGTTTATGCTCATGCTATTGACCTTGATTCAGTATCGATTTTTGTAAAGTTGTTCTGGTACAGGTGTACTGATAAGTAATGCTAAATTTTTAATATACTCGCAGGTATTTGTGAGCGAGCCCCAATATGTTTTGTAATGATTTATGATGGATTTGAGCAACCATTTGATAAGTTGGACCCTTAAGGCTATTATGTATTCTCACTTGTAAGTGAATGATTATTTACCGTGTTTTTAATCCACGCAGGGTTGGTTACCACGTTTATTAGAGAAAGCCGGCCAGATCTATGTTACGGAACAAGTTTGGACCGAGGAGGAAAAGGTTTGGTCTCTTTCGAGTACCGATTGTGTTATTGTTAACGTGCGAGCCACGTATTTTTTGTTGAGGTGTACCACGTGTTGGTAGCACGCTCTTGCGACGCCTTGCATTTGGTCAACTATCTTAATAATCAATGGACTCATAAATCTACGACATTAAACTTAGGACTAAATAATGAATCATCAATTTATTTCCTAAACCGGTGAAGCTAATAACACAGTTAAACCTTAATCTTTGTTAAATTTTGACCTTGTACCTGTAGTCGAGCAGACCAATATATCGCCCCTTCGTTCGTTCTTACTAGTAAGTTTAGTAGCTAACACTGATAGACTTTGACAGAGATTGCACGAACCCAAAGTTCAGAACTCGTGGGGCGTGACCCGATCAGGGGAATGCTGTTCTTGCTCAGTTCGATTCCCAAGTTTAGATACCCTGATAGATGACGGTGGACAACAAACAGTTGTTCTTCTGTTGCAGGCAGAATTAATAAGATGATTATTTGTGTGTACCACTTATTTATTTACTGATGTGTTTCCCACTATTACCCTACTGTCTCTTGTAACATAAAACATCTTTGTTGTTTGTATATAATCGTACCAGTGTACTGTAAAAATGATGACTGACAATAATTAGTTTTAGTATAGTTTGTGTATCACGGACGTCTAACGCCGTTGATCAGATTAAAGCAGGAGTAGTTCAAATAATTATAGTATAAATGTAAATAAGGGATGGTACCAGTCCTTTAACTTTGCTGTCCTGTTTGACATGTTTTAATGCCGTGAAGCCTTCTTCCTAGAAGCAATAGTTTTTTGTATAACGATTTTTCTTGCGGTACCATTTCCCCAGTTTTGCTTTGTTTTGTTGTATTTAGGACCTGTCGAGTGGATTCGACGTTAATTTTAGGAGTTGTTTATTTTATTTTTTTCTTTGTTTTTAGCTACTGAATAGCCGTTTTATCAAAACCCTCCGACCGTAGGACAGGGGTTTGACCTTCCAAATAAACCAACCATGAGTATGTCTTAAGTCTGGATTTTAATTATTTAGTAGTTTTGACCTTTTGGGGGTGCATTTTCTTTGGGCGTCTATGACAATCACTGTGATGGGAACCTGATCCTTAGGGAAGCAGAGTCTTGTGCAGGCTAGTCCCAAGAAGTGCATTCCGATCCTCTCCGGCAATGTCTCTCGAGGTAGAGGTCATCTGGGAGGCCACGTTACGGTTGGTGGTAACAAGATAACCTCGTCCAACGGTCACAAAATCAAATACGCAATGTAGCTGTTTTGTTCTGAATTGGGAGCCCTTCCTACCTCTCCTCTCTTCGCAGCTCAACATGCCCCTGTCAGCTTGCTGACGTCACTGACCTCTGCACTAAGAAGCTTCTCACCACTAGGTAATATTCTTTTTTTTTTATTTTATTTAGTCAATTTACCCTCTAGGTTGGTGGTTCCCACGGACTCAGCGAGGGAGCTCACCACTACCGCCTCTATGGGCAGTGTCCTGGAGTCTGGAACATCTGGTCTGGAGGGATACAACTGGGGAGGTGTGATCAGCATTTCGCCCAGGAGGCCTCACTTGCAAAGCGAACAGGGGCCTCATGATGGAAGGGAAGGGATGGAAGATTAGGATGGATTGGCTAGGAAGAGGGAAGGAGGCGGCCGTGGCCTTACAGTAGCTACCATCCCGGCATTTGCCCGAAGACGAAGGGGGAAGCCACGGAAAACCACTTCGAGGATGGCTGAGGTGGGAATCGGACCCCCTCTACTCATTTGGACCACCCGAGGCTGAGTAGACCCCGTTCCAGTCCTCATACCACTTTTCAAATTTCGTGGCAGAGCCGGGAATTGAACCCAGGACCTCCGGGGCGGCAGCTGACCACTACGCTACGGAGGCGACGGGTAATATTCTGATCCACTTATAAGTAGCAATACATAATGCAGTATAGAAGTTATACCCGTAGCATTATATCAATCATTTACATGATTACACTGCAACCGCTTGGTCCTAGATAGACTTCTTAAATATTTCAGTTGGTCACTCAGGGCGTGCTTTGTCATGGAATCGATCACATGGATAAGAAAGTGATTAGAGTCTATCAGAGGATTACGAGGAACTCAATTCACTTAAACACATAACTTACTCCTGAAAGAACAAACAATAATGAAATTCCCAATAAACATATTTTGGTAAACATCACTTGTTTTTACAACTGCAAACCTAAGCCGGACAAAGCATCACACATCAGAAATATTTAACCTCATCACAATTTGAAATGTGTCTCAAGTAAACACAACATTCAAATAATCAAAATAATCTCCACCTGGATATACACTCTTTTCCACAATGAATTTTAAACATTTGCAAGACAGAGAAATTGGTGCTTGTCCACGCTATTATCATGTTAAATTTTGTTTCCTTGTTATCGATTTGCATTTGATATGATAATAGAGAGAGAAGAGCACTTATGCGTCTTGATCTCTACCCTAATTCTATCAACTCAAAACACTTGCAATATGATGCAACAAAACCGTAAATCAAACAAAATATCTAATATACACATAGCAGGGCCACCGAGAAGTGGGGGGGGGGGGCAAGGGAGGAAAATGCATAGGGGCCCGTAAGAAATAAATGATGGCCCGTAATTGATTCTTTATATTTTCTTGCGAATATTGTTTTATTTACTATAAATGTATGTTTAATGAAAACCTGGTGGGACAGGTGTAAGTGTTATTGAAGATATTGTTCGAAGAGGTCTCCCTGCAATGCGTAATAACCTTCCAACAGACCGAACAAGAGGTTTCCTGAGAAGAGTTTGATTTTCAAAATTACAGAATGGAGAATGTGTTTGTAGTGACTGGTTCGTATGTAGTGTACAAATCAATCAATATATTCTTTTCCTTGCACATTACTTGGTCACAACCCTTTCCATAAGTCAGTTTTAGTTACTGACGAAGGCTGGCAACGAGATCGTTCTTGGCGTAAGCTGTATAATAAGCTGTCAGTTCATGAAATGAATGACACTGTCAATACGTGAATTATACTCAAATACACTACACTATCATTCTATTGACATAAGCAAAAATACTCATATTTTTGTAGTTCACAAAGGGTCTTTCTCCAAAATGTATGAATTGTGAGCTAGTCTTCTTGAAAGTATGCATGAAACTCAGCATAAAGTATGTTCTAAGAAGCACGTAATCCAACGTAATTGCAGAGTAACAATCTGAGTTTTGTTCCAAAAAGTCCCTTATCCGATATCCTGTATGCTTCATAAGCGCGTCTCTAAAAGCCACGGTAGTAAAAGGTACGTACAATCAATAAAATTATTATTATTAGTATTATTGTGTTTCTATACGTTTTCATATCCAGTTTGTCTCAAAATGGTTCCTATCCCTCGTCAATATGGTACGTGTTATTAAATTGTGTTTTATAAGAGACCTTCTCCTTTACATTTAACTAGCAACCCGACCCGGCTTCACCCGGGAACAGTTATGAATGCATTACGTGATAAGCGTTTCATTTTGCCAATGTCAATGAACAACGACCAATATCCGGTTTACGTCTCAGCATGACGGGTTAAAATCACTGACTGGACTATAAATTATATTATCATGTGCAACAATTTCATGTCAGATATAATTTAAGAATGGCGAGGTGCATGAAACACAAATCCCCCTTCCGTTCAATCTTAACTTGACTGTGAATTTTTCGGAACGAAAAGTTCACAGGCGAAATGAAGAAAAGCCGAGTTGCACTTCCAGGGAAACTCCAAACACAACCACTCTTCTCTAAAGTTTTTAACTCAACACGACTCAACAGTTTGCTGCTGGCTGTATCTGGGGAAATAAACTCGTCCGCTAGCTAAGCTGTAACAGGGGTGATAGACTCGCCCCTAGCTAAGTCGTAAACTGTCGCCTCAGTAACTGAATGGAGATTGTTGGAAGAAATTGAAACGTGAAAACACTTATAGTAGGCGATGTATTGACGAGAGACATATGCTCTCCCGGGCTTTTTTGTAGAACTTTTAATGCTGAAAAATTCTTACACTCATAGTATACAGATATTTTTAACGGTTTGCCCAGCGTAAGATTAAAAAGCGCACGGACGCCAGGTTTTTTTTCGACCTTTCCACTGAAATCGTTAGTGATTGGCTTCCTTTGACCTAGGGAGCCTACATGACAGGGTCATCGGTTCGTGCCGGCTTTTGTGAGGAGGAGCAGGTCCAGAGGTTGCCAGCCGATGGGAACAGAAGGAGCTACTTCAAGATATTTGCTGCGGAGGTAAGACTCTAAGATTACTGCAGGTTAATTGTCAGAGTTTAGGAAATAAATTAATTGAATTTTGGAATCTTGTAGAGACGTATTCTCCGGACATTGTCATTGCAACTGAATCTTGGTTATATGAGGACATAAATAGTAGCGAAATAATTCAAGGGACCTACGAAATGTACAGAAGGGATCGGGGGAAGCGAGGTGGTGGGCTATTTATTTGTGTGCGCAAAAATATAGCTAGTTTCTTAAAGTGGGCTGATATGGATCATGAAATGTTATGTGTACAAATTTCGGATAAAGGAAATAAATTCCCTCTTCAGGTGATAGGGGCGTATAGAGCACCGAAAGATAACTTTTCTCTCCTCGAAACACTGTATGATAAAACTTGTACGGGTAATGCTATGAAAAAGAGCATAATAATTGCTGGAGATATAAACCTCCCCAAAGTAGACTGGTCTGGTGAGTCAACTAGCTGTGGTCAAGCTCAGAGCGCTGCAAATAAATTCTTAAGGGAGGGGGGATTTTCCCAAGTAGTTGACTTCCCAACTAGAGACAATAATACCTTAGATGTTTATCTCGTAAGGCCTGTAGAGCTGTATATTAACTGTCTGAAAGTACCAGGAATTAGTGACCATTCTGGGGTTGAATTAAATATTAGATATGGTGACGTTACAAAATTAGACTCTGATGTAGCGAAAAAGATCATATTCCAGTATCGCAGGGCGGATCAGGGCAAGTTTCAGGGGTATTTGAATGAGCTATTTGTAGGATGGGCATCGGAAGGAAATCACATTAATATCCTGTGGACTAACTTTTTGAAAATTTTAAATAGCGCTGTTGATAAATTTGTCCCATTTAAATTGCTGAAACAGAACCCAGACCCTGAGTATTACACACGAGAAATTAGGAGACTAAAACGGAAAATTAGGAAATTATACAATAAAAGACATGATAGTGACAAGTATATGTTGAAATTTAAGTCCTTATCAAGAGAGCTCGTCTTAAAAAAGAGGGCTGCTCATGACAGTTATATGCAAGGTTTACTTGGTTCGGGAGGGGGTGGGTGGAAAAAATTTTACAGTTATGTTAGGAGAAGAAAGGGAAATTCAAATAATTTGTCGGTGATAATGTCCGGTGACGGTAAATTAATTACTGAGAAACAGGCCATTGCTAATGAATTAAATGTCTTTTACGGTAGTGTGTTCAATAAATCCAATAGCTGTGTGTTGGACCTTAACGACGAATCAGGGGCTCCCCTGTTCCAAATAAACCAGTCAGCAATTGTAAAGCTAATACAAAAACTGCGTTTCAATGTATCAAAGGGTCCTGATAATATTGTTAGTGAAGTACTTAAATTAGGAGGTAGGGCCGTGGCACGATACTTGGAGGTGATATTTAATGTGTCCATAAACAATGCGCAAATCCCAGATGACTGGAAAAGAGCTACGGTAGTCCCAATATTTAAGGGAGGGAGCAGACTTGAATTGGGCAACTACAGGCCGGTTAGCCTTACGTCCATCGTTTGTAAGCAGATGGAGCATCTCATTTGCGACTACTTGAGGGAACAGTGGGAAACATTATCATGGTTTAATGATAGGCAGCATGGATTTCGGAAAGGTTACTCATGCGAGAGTCAGATGCTATCACTTTTTCAAGACATTAGCGAATCGTTAGACCATGGAGTTTCAGTCGACGCCGTGGTGATAGATTTTGCGAAGGCATTTGATGTCGTGCCGCATGACATGCTACTCCATAAATTAGCTTCGACGAAGATTGATAGAAGAGTAATTTTATGGATCCAAGAATTTTTGACTGGTCGTTCCCAGAAAGTGAAAGTTGAAGGCGTATTCTCGGATGAAATTACCGTAACGTCGGGTATCCCTCAGGGCAGCGTAATCGGAACTTTGTTGTTTTTGGCGTTTATAAATGACTTACCAAATGGAATTCGCAGTGACTGTCGATTGTTTGCGGATGATTGTGTAATATATCGAAAGATACACGACTCACAAGACAATGCAGTGCTGCAAGAGGACCTGAACCTGGTCTATAAGTGGGCGATTGTAAATAAAATGAAAATAAACACAAGAAAATGTAGTCTCTTAAAAATAGGGAAAGTGCGAAGGCAGGATTTTCAATATAACATTGGCTCGGAAATACTTGTAGAAGAAGATTCTTGCAAATATTTGGGCGTTCACGTAAGGAATGATATGAAATGGAGTAGTCATGTAGGATGTGTAGTTTCAAAAGCTTACAAATCCCTGCACTTTGTAATGAGGGTATTAAAAGGAAGTAGTACCTCTGCTAAAGAATTAGGCTATTTGTCACTTGTAAGACCTATTCTGGAATATGCCTCGGCGGTTTGGGATCCATATCAAGTAGGGCTCATCAATGAGTTGGAAATGGTACAAAGAAAGGCCGCTAGATTTGTGCTCAGTGACTTCAATCCCAGGAGCAGTGTGAGCCGTATGTTAAAGAAACTTGGGTGGGAATCACTGGAGGCTAGGAGGATGAAATCTAGACTCTACGCTATGTACAACACGTATACAAATCAACCAGCATGGGGTGAGCTTAGCAAACGATTGGGAAAGCCCACTTACATGAGTAGGAGCGATCATCCTTTCAAAGTTAAGGGCCGACCACAGCGAACAAATTATGGTAAATATTCTTTTGTAAACCGTGCCATTGATAACTGGAACTCTCTACCTGCCGCAGTCTTAGAGCCTTTTCCCAAACATATAGGTGTGTTTAAGAAAAGACTGACTATTTGTGTAAATACTCCAGTTTAATTGGTGTATAATTGTTATTGAATTGTTATGTATAATTATGTATTGTTATGTGTAATTATGTATTGTTATGTATAATTATGTATTTGTTATGTATATCCAATTTGCCACCGGGGGACACACCCCCCATTGCAAATAAATGAATGAATGAATGAATAAATAATTTTTTGTCTACAGAATGCTTCCTCGAGATATCCGTGACAGAATGGTGAAAACCGCATCAAAATCCATTCAGTGGTTCTCGAGATTAACCGTGACATCCAAGAATCGGGGACTTCGTTTTATACCAAGTAGAGATTATACGCCAATCAGTATAATTTAATATAATATAATCCCCCTTCCGTCCAATCTTAAATTGACTGTGGATTTTGCGGAACGAGAAGTTCACAGGCGAAATGAGAGTTATACTTCCAGGGAATGGCGAGGTGAATGAAACTCAAATCCCCCTTCCGTCCACTCTTAACTTGACAGTGTTTCACAGGCGAAATGAAGAAAACCCGAGTTGCACTTCCAGGGAAACTCCAAACAGAACCATCGTTCTCAGAAGTCTTAACTCAACACGACTCAACGGTTTGCTGCAGGCTTTGTCTAGGGCAATAGGCTCGCCCGCTAGCTAGGCTGTAACAGGGATGATAGACTCACCCTTAGCTAGCTCGTAAACTGTCGCCTCAGTAGTTGAATGGACATGGTTGGAAGAAATTAAAACGTAAAAACACTTATAGTGGGCGATGTATTGAAGATAGACATATGCTCTCGTGGACTCTTTTGTAGAAATTTTCGTGCTGAACAATTCTTACACTCATAGTATTTATATATTTTTAACGGTTTGCCCAGCGTAAGCTTACAAAGCCCTCGGACGCCAGGTTGCTTTTCGACTTTTCCACTTAAATCGTTACTGCTCGGCTTCCTTTGATCATAAATAAATTATTTTCTACAGAAATCATCCTCGAGATATCCTTTACAGAATGGTGGAAACCGCATAAAAATCCATCCAATGGTTCTCGAGTTTACCCGTAACATCCAAGAATCGGAGACTTTCTTTTATACTAAGTAGAGATGTGTGATGCACCTTGAGTGTTACTTCAATATCATTTTCCCCTTAGTTGGTAGAAGTATTTTAGCTGGTTGGAGTGAATAATAAGTGTCTTTGTAATAATGACAGTATATTTACCATTGGCGAACCGCAAGTCATGAGAGTGCCTAAGCGTTTATCGACATGGTTGGAAGTAGCAATGTACTGACCCTGTAACCAGCGAGAGGAAGGAAAAAACCATTCATTCAAGTGATTGGGAGAAACACAGAAAAGAACTATGCAGGTGAGAGCTCCGGTAGTATTCATGTGTAACACATTACCAATAACATATCTACATAATTTTTATATCCATTACTTAACCTTTAATATTCGAAAGAACTAAAATTTTCTACAGATTGAACAGTAGTTTGCGGATCGTGTTGTTCAACGGATTTCCATTGAAATTTATATATATATCTTATCTTTATGTTAGAGATATTCTTCTAAAGGATCTCCTCATCATACTCGTTGTGGTCGTCATTCAGCTGCTTCTAAGTGCTCAAAACTTTGCTCACATAGAGAACGTTATTAGGAAGGTGGACAATATACCAGACCCGCATGATGAAGAAATATTTCTGATCATGGCATTTTGTTCACTCTTGGTTCAAATTCAGTGCCAGTGTATGATTGGAAAGCAAATGGAACCATTAAACACCAGGTTCTTGGCAGTTTAAGCTCCAGTCATCAAGACGAATTATCGTGAAAAAGAATAGGTGAGGTAATGTCATAGTGCAAGGAGAAACATTCTACAGGACAGATTTGGGTGTAAGGGCTAGTTAAGAAGGAAAAGAAAGATAAAGTATACAGC
This sequence comes from Meconema thalassinum, assembly GCA_946902985.2. NCBI lineage: Eukaryota > Metazoa > Arthropoda > Insecta > Orthoptera > Tettigoniidae > Meconema > Meconema thalassinum. The sequence goes on along the minus strand of OX336389.2, from coordinate 1,429,555,192 downwards.
AAGAAGCACTGCAACAAAAACCCTACCAATTGAAAAACTTATCAAGGAAGAGAAGTTGAAGGATGTTGCAGATCTCCTGAAGAAACAATATGGAGAGGGTTGGATGCTTGAAGAGGAACTCCCATTTTACACTAATTTAATGAAAATTTAAGAGATTTTGAGGAATGGAGGACACTTTGAAGAAACCCCTACTGACGATGTTTGTGTGAAAATGTTCAAGGAGATGGTATTGATCTGCGAATCCCGTTTTATTATTTTGTTCCAGATTATCATCCCATACTGTACATAGTAAATGTCTTGTAATATACAGGCGAAAGTAACTAAGGTACTTCAGTATTCTATGTTTTATAAAATGACAATACCTTATCCACAGCTGATTGTTCCAAAACTTTTCTTCGACACAGGAGTGTTCCAATAGAGACCTTATCCATTTTAAAAATCAATATTGTAAAGAAAAGTATTCAAAATCAATTATTTAATTATATCCATCATTTTTCAAATGCGGTATATTAATTTTTCTATGAAATAATGATATTCAATGATAGAAATATTTTTTTTGGCAATATTTAAAAAGCCCATAGTATGGAGAAGACCCCTTTTGGAACTACATGACTCTTCAAAGTCAACATCACACAATGTTTATTTTGATGAAAACATATGGGTAAATGCATGTGATGTACTAAATAGCTTTCCGTACGCACCCCACGTTGTGATAAAGTATACAGCAAGAAAATGAAAATCAAAACTCGCTATCCATAAGTTGTAGTCATTATAGACAACAACCCGTGGCTCATGATCTCAAGATTAACGGTCACGTTAAACTACAAGCTTCCTTTCCTTTTCATTATAGACAACAAACATAAAGAAGGCATAATCGCCTCACTATGGTACTAGTGCATGCCCTGTCTTCAATCAAAGCTTTCATCGTTCGTCAAGATAATTCACTTCAACACACATCCAGCACTGAAAAATATGTGTCCAAAGTTACACGATGAGGCTTCTAACGGTCAAGAATTGTGCACTGGTGTAGCTTATCATACGAATCTTCTCTGCATTCAGCCGAAAAAGATGCGAGAAATAAAACAAAATCAGATTTTAAAATTTCCAACAGATTCCATCTTGAATTTTTGAATAGACCTACAAATGATGATAATTAGATGCCTCTGTACTAATCTCAGAAAAAAGTTTCGCTGTGCCAAGTTTCATTGCACTCGGGTTATTAGATTGGCAGGAAAGTTATATTAAATATATACTTTAAAATCACTTGGCCGCCTTGTTAGTTCTGTGTTTCTCAGGATTTGGAACGTCACATATATTACCTTACACAACAGTCCTCTAACACCATATAAAATATCAGTTGGATTGCTTATATAGATTCGGAGACATTGAGGACTGGTAAAATGTATGGCATGGACGCCATGTAGGTTTGTTTTACACTTATGCTGTAGAAGTCTATGCCATGAGATAAATATTATAATCATGGCTCATCCTACATTTCTATCGCGTTTTTAGGAAACGAGAAATCAAAACACAATTTTATAAATTTTTCACAGCCACCATTTTTAGGTTCTCATAAAAAAATATTCAATTAGACGCCAGTATATTGAACCTTGTAAGAATATTTACCATGCTAATTTTTACTGCACCGGTTAATTCAGTTGCGAGAAAAATCCATATAAATACGAGTAATTAATGTTCGCGTCACCGCCATGTTGGTTTTGTACTCATCAGGGTTATTGAAAGCCTCATAGGTGAACTAACAATTTTCACTTTCACTTATGGAAAAAATAAGCTTATGAGATCACCTTTTGTCTGTGTGAGTTACACGATATATGCGTATATGTATGGGTGTTCCCTAATAAAATCTAAACAGCTAGAGCGATTGCAATCCAACTCGGTAAGGTCATAGTATAATTCCGTACGACCCTGACATTGCCCTTTAAATTTTATAACGTCTCACCAATCCAACATTAAGGCTGTCCAAGGACGATACTATAAATTCACAAATATGACTTTCAAAAACCTGTCAAGTACAGGATGAACGTGGTGGCCATGCGAAGTTGAAACATTTAAATAGATTTTTCTTGCGATTTACCATCGGAACGCAGTGAAACTTGGTACAGCAATTGATTATGCACATTGTAGTGCACTGACTCCTAATTTAGTTCAATTGTTCACATAACCTCAAGATGGTGGCTGTGCAAAATTTTTAAATCAAGTTTGTATTTCTTGTTTCCTAATGATGCGATCGAAGTCAACCTTTGAATAATGAACCTACGTATTAACCGTCATCCAATAGTACATAATTCTATGGCCTATATATATATACGAAGCACGTCCAGAAAGTAAGTTCTGTTTGGTAATAAAATTAAATTGTGTACATATACAGAAAACATATTTATTGCACAACATTCTACACCTGTTAAACTACTTTTCCACATAACTGCCGAACTTTTGTAGGCATTTGTCATAGAGTGGCACAAGTTTTTGGATACCTTCTTCATAGAAGTTTGCCGCCGACCCGTAAACGAGAGTGAAGACTCCCCTTAAGATATCCTACTGTTTGGCCATCACTGTTAGGCAAATTGCGTATGTGGTCAGGAGAACTCCTAAACATACGCAGTTCTCCTGGTAAGCACGCAATTTGCCTAACAGTAGAGGCCAAACAGTAGGATATCTTACAGGGGAGTTTTCTCTCTCGTTTACGGGTCGGCGGCAAACTTCTATGAAGAAGGTATGCAAAAACTTGTGCCACGCTATGAAAATGCCTGCAAAAGTTCGGCAGTTATGTGGAAAAGTAGTTTAAGAGGTGTAGAATGTTGTTCAATAAATATTTTTTCTGTATCTGTACACAATTTAATTTTATTACCAAACGGAACTTACTTTCTGGACGTGCCTCGTATATAAACCCAACATGGCGACCATCCGAAATATTTAGATGGTTCTCAATATCTACTAATCTATGACAGCAATCAGATTGAACTTTTGTATGTTTATAATGGCTATGAACATAAGTTCACCTATGGGACTTTCAATAACCTGGTGAGCAGAAATCTAATATGGCGGCGACGCGAAATCTAAATATTTAAATAGGCGTTTCTCGCGATTTAACAATCCGAGTGCAGTGAAACTTGGTACGGTAAATGCTTATACGCGTTTTACTCCACTGACATTTAATTTATTTCAATTGTTTTTAGAACCACAAGTTGGGACCTGTGTGCAATTCTAAAATCTCGTTTTCATTTATTTTGTCTTTATCATGCGATTGAAATTTGAATACTACACCTACATAATAATCTTCAAGTAATGGTTCATACCTCAATGGCCTACATATATAAAAATCCAACATAGCGACCATCCGAAATTTTTAGACGTTTCTCAATGTCTAAGATTCTATAACAGCAATCAACTGAAATGTTGTATGTTGATAGAGGCAATTAACATAAGTAGGATATATGAAAAAAGGCTATTAAGTTCTTCGTGGAACTACTCCTGAGAGGCCAAGAGCAGGTCTTTCTAGACGACCCTCGTGGGTGACCTGCGCGTCGGGATGAGAGAAGGAATGGATGAAGATGAATGAAACAGGGAAAGGATGTTGAAGGAAGCGGCTGTGGCCTGTCGGAAGGTACCGTCCCAGCATTTGCCTTGTGTTGAAAATGGGGAAGCCACCGAAAACCATTTCAAGGACGGTGTGGGGCTCAAACCTACGCGTCTACCGAGTCAGCAGAGAGCTTGGCCCCATGATCTAACGCTGCGCTTTAGTGAGCGTAGCCACCGCCATCGGTAACTAAAGTTAATAACCTCTATCAACGTACAAAATTTGAGGTTGATTGCTGTGATAGAATCGTCGATATTGAGATCCGTCTTAATATTTCGTATGATCGCCATGTTGGATTGTTCTATAAGTAGGCCATAGAGTTATGTTCCATTGGAAGAGGATCATTGCGTAGGTTCATTATTCAAACGTTCAATTTGATTGCATTATTAGGACAACAAATAAAAAGACCTTAATTTTAAAATTTCTCACAGCCACCATCTTGCTTTTATGAATACAATAGACTTAGATGTCAGTAGATTAAATCGTTTTCAAGCATTTAACTTAGCAAGTTTCACTGTGCTCGGATGAATAAGTCGTAAGAAAATGCCATTCAAATACTTTTACTTCTCTTGACTGCCATGTTAATTGTGTACTCAAAAGGTTTTAATGTATCACATAACGGAACTTTACTTTTTATTCTCTATCGCCATACGAAATATCAGGGTGTTATCGATAATAGTTTCTGGGATGTGATGGCCGGTGAAATATTTTGTGCGGCCGCCATGTTGGTATTGTGAAATGTATTTAAATTTGAAACGCAAACGCACACACGCATAAAAACCAATCTCATAAGCCTATTTTTCATATGATGAAAATAGGCTAAAATGTCCGGTCTCGTGTTGAATTGGTTTCCACGCTGGGCTTTGGCCTGAAGGGTTCGATTCCTGGCTGGGACAAACTCTCGTGTTGTTAATCCCCCTGGGCTGGTGCATGTGCTGTCCTCATCTTTTCATCCTCATTGGGGTCACTCAAGGGCCTGCTCTTGGCCTCCCAGGGGCCACACGACATTTTTATGGTGATAATTATTATTATTACTATTTCATAATGGAAAATCGATATCGTGTCTCATGAATCGTTTCACATTGTTTTATTAGACTTTTTCTTTATCAGTGAAAAGAAGATAACCCCACGGTCTGAGGTAATTTTAATGTATCTGATATTATATAGCAGCTTAGGCTTTCACGGCCGGCGTTCATAATTAAGTACGAGGGTAATTCCAAAAGTAAGGTCCGATTCGCCGTAAATATTTGAAAGCGGCGCCAAGGGCAAAACACGCATGCGCGCCGACTCCTGGCATGCCTTGCGCGGCAAAAGCTGCCAGTAGCGTTGTTACTATTGTTGTGTGCTGTTGATAGTGTCAGTTCACAATGTTTAAGACAATTAATCATCCCGCCGATTGTGAAGTAAGGGCAGTGATACGGTTTCTGTCTGCAAGAAACATTTCTGCGGCAGAAATTCATCGGCAGATTACTGAAGTGTACGGTCCTAACATAATGAGTGACAGTAAAGTGCGCAAGTGGGTGCGAGCCTTTAATGAAGGACGGCAAAATGTGCACGAAGAACCCTGCTCTGGCAGACCATCAGTGATTTCAGACGAGTTGGTTCATGCGGTTGACGACAAAATCCGTGAAGATCGACGATTCACTATTTCAGGGTCAATGATCAATAAAGCCGCCTACCGCTCTACCCTGACTATACTTCGACGTGCAATCCAGAATAAGCAACGTGGTCTTTTGTCGTCTGGAGTGTTGTTGTTGCATGACAATGCCAGACCCCATACTGCGAATGACACGCAAACTCTAATCAAGAAATTTGGATGGGAACAGATGGACCATCCACCGTACAGTCCGGACTTGGCGCCAAGTGATTTCCACCTGTTCCGCTACCTGAAGGAGTTTCTTGGCGGTAAGCGCTTCGACACAGATGATGAAGTGAAAGAAACTGTTAAAGACTGGTTAGCTTCGCTGGCGGCCGAGTTCTACGACTTAGGCATTCAAAAGCTTGTGGAACAATGTGACAAATTTGAAAATAAGTATGTAAATTATGTAGAAAAATAGAGAAAGACGTAAGGAATGTCAATAAAACAATCGTTTTGGAAACAATTTTGATTTTGGATGTTTTTTTACCGGACCTTAGTTTTGGAATAGCCCTCGTACAAGTTTTTCGGGCTTGTAGGCCGTGGTCGAGACAGGATATCTCCCGACGTTTCACCGGAAACTGCGTCTGGCATTATCAAGGGTTCCGCTCCTCTCCTTGGTCAGCAGGAAAGGTCCACTGCTGACCAAGGAAAGGAGCGGAACCCTTGATAATGCCGGACGCAGTTTCCGCTGAAACGCCGGGATATATCCTGTCTGGACCACGGCATACAAGCCCGAAAAACTTGTACTTGATTAGGCTATCTGATATTAATTCATATGATATGAATAGTACGTGATCTGCGTATCTGTTCACGTTTTACGGGTTCATTCGAGGTACCCATACTGAATTAATAGTGGCATTCACGATTCCTGCTGTCTTCTAACCCGTAAACTCACATCTCGTTATTATTACCCCGGTTTAGGGAGAGGGACCGATTGTCTTGCTGATTTGCAGTACATGTGACGGGATGCATACAACTGGATCGCAAGGGGCTGGCGGACCACCCTGTATGTAACAAAATGATATTTACTTACTTACTTAGTCGATTCCTCTTCTACCCGTCGGTGTCCAGGTGCACGAAATGATATTATGTATTTAAAAAAATTGAATATAAAGAAGATGTCGTGATTATTAATAGAGCATCTTTAATGGGCGAAAGTTCCGTTACAGTAGATATCTACTATGAATTAGAGGATATTTGAGAGGGAGAGATGAAATGACTTCACGCATGATTGCCAGCATCTTAAGCGGTTAACGTTCTGGAGATACTAGTACGACGGATTGGAATTGTATCCCCAAATGAACCTGCGAATCTACATAAAAATATTTCTTTCATTTTAGCACAGTCAAAGCCTGGCAGCTCTGACGGGACTATGATCCTGCAACTTTGACCTTAGTAGGCGAGAGCGTTTCTGTAAGATTAGAAATGGAAGACACCATTCTATTCCAATACAGTTTCAATTAACCTCATATTTAATAAAGAACTACTAAAGATCGATGTTTTAGATTAGCACGTGGGCCATCACTGTTACTGAGTGCCTGGCTTCTAAGACAACGTTGTTGATTCATTTAGGGGCTTTACGACATCGAGTACTGGGGTGTGTCCAATAACCTGTGTCATTGTGATGGCTGTAGCAGTGTGTGAATGGGGCAGACGTGGCCTTAGTTAGGAATCATTGCGTCATTTGCTAGGAAAAGAATTGGGAAACCAACTTCTAGGACGGCTGACGTGGTTATCAAAACCAACTCTGCCCAGTTTTGTTTCAAGAGCCTGACTGCACCCAGTTAAACATTCAGACCAGAATTAAATGTGTTGGTAGAGACGTGAATTGAACTTATTACTCGACAGACCATGCTTCCCCGTACCCAGAAATGCTACTGTACAAGTGTGACACTCGAGTATGTTTGTGTTGCGGGACGCGGGGAGCGGGGCGGCGAGACTCCAGCATCAATGGCGTACGTCATATTGACAATTGTCTCATTAATTAGAGCAATTAGTACTAAACATTATAGGGCCTCTTCAGACGACGCTGCCGTTCATGAATACTGCAGATAAATGAGATCCAAAGTTACCACCACGAACGAGTAACAAAGCAGTTGACTTCTCAGGCAGTGGCGCTGCTCATCGCGATACTGGGAACTAATTGATGGTTTCAGACGAGGCTGCAGCCACTCCAGTAATTAAGTGGTGTGTAAGTAGCGCGACGGGAGTGCTACTAACGGGTGAATATTGTGGTGTTTGAAGCCATATTTTCAGTGTTGCCTTAGTAAACAAGAGTTTAGTGCTTTTCAGTCGGTCAACACGAATGTACCCAAAAGAGATGGGTTATGCCCTAATCCTGAAATAAATTACATGAGATTAATAAAACACTAGGATGACCAGTTTCGATCGTCAAGCGATCATCATCAGATCCAATACACTTAGGCTATAAAATCTATGTTTGAAATACAGGTGAAAATATTTACAATATGTACAATTATTTAGTTGCAGTATTGGTACTGCAACTGTCAGTGTATGCTAAATGCAGTATATATGTTAGGTGAAATGCTAAATGGTGATGGCTATCCGGAGATTGTACTTTAGAGAGATTATATGGTTGTAAACTATGGTTAAACTATAAAATTTTAGGCTAACTACTTATCTGATTGTCTTCCGTACTACAGCTATTCGCAGTTTCCGTGTTCACTTGAACTCGCTGTGCGGTCGACTGCGGTGGTTATCTTAACGACTGGTTTTTCCCTGCCTTCCCCCCCTGTCCCTACGTGCTGTGGGGAGTGATCGCGATGTGTTTATGTGAGGTGTTGCCAACCTAGATAAGATGTATGTTATTGAATGAGGTGGATCTACAACTATTAAAGACCGTGGATTAGTCCTCGCCACGCGTGGAGCATAACCCATTCGAACTAAGCGTTGACGGTCTTATGAGGACGTCCCGGCACCTTTAATACTGCCTCTAATATGGGCCTTGGTTTATTGCAGAAGAAAAGTACATCGTACACCTGATCCAGATAACATTTACCTATTAAAAACCCCCTAATTTCCCCCCCTTTTTTATCTAGCTTGGCTGTGTCGCTAAATTGTGTTTTGTTTCCGACAGGGTGTGTTTTTTAGTAGCGTGAAGAGGGGTGAGCTCTCCATGAACGTGTGTTCATTTAGATTGTTGGGATTGTTTCGTTTGGCTAGGTGTATCTCGATTGCTTCCTTTATGTCAAGAGCTCTGCCTTTCGATTCGTGATGGATTATTTTAAGGTCCGACTCTATGTTGGTAAAGCTATGCCCTGCGTCACACATATGTTCGCACACGGCTGAATGTGTTCCGTATCTTATCGCATTCCTATGTTCATTATAACGTGTGTCTACTCGCCTTCCACTCTGCCCGATGTAATTAGCTTGACAATCGGTGTCTTGGCACGTTATAGAATATACCCCTGACCTTGAATACGGGTCACGTTTATTTAGATTACTATTTAGGAGGTGCCTAGCGGTTGTGTTTTTCGTCGTGAAAGCTATCTTTATGCCTTGCTTTTTGAATAGGTTAGTGATTTTATATGTATTCGCATTCACATAGTTGAAACTCGCAAATTTTTTCTCATTACTGTCCGGTTTGGGAATCGTTTTATCTTTATTTTTATGTTTGGCTATAATTTGATTTATTTTGCTTGGCGAGAAGTTGTTTTCCTTTGCTATTTGCATAATAGTTCTTATTTCCTTATTATAGTTGTCTTTTGACATGGGTATGTTTAAAGCCCTGTGCACCATTGAATTGAAACCCGCTAGTTTGTGCGTACTGGGGTGATTAGACTGATTGTCGATTGCATGCGAGGTTTGTGTTGCTTTCCGGAATATGGAATATGAAAGGTCGTTGTCTTTACGTTCAATAGTTATATCGAGATAATTTATTTTCCGGTCTATTTCGGATTCCTTAGTGAATTTGATAGAATGGTGAAGGCTATTAATGGATTGGAGAATTGTTTCTTCGCTTGTTAGTTCAGTATCGTAGATGCAAATTACATCATCTACGTATCTTTTCCATATTACTATTCCCTTTGTTGAAGTCTTTTCTAAGAACGCATTTTCTAGTGCATTGATGAAGATGTCAGCGATTAACCCACTTAGTGGCGATCCCATTGCTAGGCCTTCTCTCTGTGTGTATATTTTATTGTCGAATTGAAACACGTTTTGGGTGAGAACGACCCTCAGTAATCTCACAATCTCTTCAATTTCTTTTACCGAATTGTTGGATTTTAAGTTGTTTTCGATAGTGTTGATTGCTTCAATAATCGGAATATTGGTGTACATGTTAGTTACGTCGAAGGATACTAGCCTGAAGCTAGGTTTCATTTGTAGGGTGTTCAATGCTGTTACTAGTTCTGTTGTGTTCTTTACCGAGTTGTTTTTGTCGTTGGAAAGACGGCTTTTTAAGATTTTTAGTAACTCTTTGCTGATTTTGTAATTAGGGGCATTCCTACAATTGACTATTGGTCTCATTGGGCATTCCTTTTTGTGTATTTTTGGTTGTCCCCTCAATGACGGTATTTTCGGGTTCATGTTTATTAGTTTTGATTTTTCAGCTTTGGTCAGTATGTATTCTGTTTCTTTTAGCGCACTTTTTATTTGTTTTTGGAATTTGTTGGTGGGGTCTTTTGTTAATTCCTTGATTTCGTTGTTGTTTAGGAATTCGACTGTTTTTTTCAATGTATTCTGTTTTGTTCAAAATTACTGTAGTGTTTCCCTTATCTGCTTTTGTGATGATTAAGTCATGTTCTTTTATTTTTTGTTTCAACGACTTTATTTCTTTGATTTGTTTGTTGTTTTGAATGTTATTGCTATCGCCCTCTCGTTTGAGGATTTTTTTGGCTTCGTTGGTGGCGAGATTTTTGGTTAATTCCCTGTCTTCTGCTGGGAGCTTGTGACTGGCTATCTCAATATCTGTGATTAACTGTTTTATATTGTGGTTCGTGTGTGCGTCTGTGCAGTTGTATTTCAAACCTTTGTCTAACATATTCATTTCACCTTGAGAAAAGGTTACGTTCGTTCTGTTGTTTACTCTGCTGTGGAAATTGAATTCATTGTTATTCGTGTGTTGTTCGTTAGATTGATGGTTCTGTGTTTCTCCTAGTTTTCTTAATTTATTTTCTAGCGTTTCATGCTTCCTCGTTGCTCTGATTTTGATGGTGTCATGTAGGTGTTCGGTGAAGCTGTCCCATTGGGCTGCGTGCCAGAAATTACTTAGTTGCAATTGAATGTCGTATAATTGTTGGTTAATTTTTTGCTTTCTTATGTATGCAAATCTTAATTCGTTTTTTATCCAAAGCGCTTTGGCTTGTTTAGTTGAAATGATCGAGGCTGGTGTGTTCGGTACGGTTTTAATTGGTACGTATTTAGGGGTGAGGTTTAGTTCTATACATTTTTTGTTGAACCAAATTGACTTGTCTAAATTCATGAGTTTAAGCCTGAGTGATTTGAATTTCTTGGCTTCACGATTTGCCTGACTAGCCGTGAACATTGTGGTGTTTGAAGCCATATTTTCAGTGTTGCCTTAGTAAACAAGAGTTTAGTGCTTTTCAGTCGGTCAACACGAATGTACCCAAAAGAGATGGGTTATGCCCTAATCCTGAAATAAATTACATGAGATTAATAAAACACTAGGATGACCAGTTTCGATCGTCAAGCGATCATCATCAGATCCAATACACTTAGGCTATAAAATCTATGTTTGAAATACAGGTGAAAATATTTACAATATGTACAATTATTTAGTTGCAGTATTGGTACTGCAACTGTCAGTGTATGCTAAATGCAGTATATATGTTAGGTGAAATGCTAAATGGTGATGGCTATCCGGAGATTGTACTTTAGAGAGATTATATGGTTGTAAACTATGGTTAAACTATAAAATTTTAGGCTAACTACTTATCTGATTGTCTTCCGTACTACAGCTATTCGCAGTTTCCGTGTTCACTTGAACTCGCTGTGCGGTCGACTGCGGTGGTTATCTTAACGACTGGTTTTTCCCTGCCTTCCCCCCCTGTCCCTACGTGCTGTGGGGAGTGATCGCGATGTGTTTATGTGAGGTGTTGCCAACCTAGATAAGATGTATGTTATTGAATGAGGTGGATCTACAACTATTAAAGACCGTGGATTAGTCCTCGCCACGCGTGGAGCATAACCCATTCGAACTAAGCGTTGACGGTCTTATGAGGACGTCCCGGCACCTTTAATACTGCCTCTAATATGGGCCTTGGTTTATTGCAGAAGAAAAGTACATCGTACACCTGATCCAGATAACATTTACCTATTAAAAACCCCCTAATTTCCCCCCCTTTTTTATCTAGCTTGGCTGTGTCGCTAAATTGTGTTTTGTTTCCGACAGGGTGTGTTTTTTAGTAGCGTGAAGAGGGGTGAGCTCTCCATGAACGTGTGTTCATTTAGATTGTTGGGATTGTTTCGTTTGGCTAGGTGTATCTCGATTGCTTCCTTTATGTCAAGAGCTCTGCCTTTCGATTCGTGATGGATTATTTTAAGGTCCGACTCTATGTTGGTAAAGCTATGCCCTGCGTCACACATATGTTCGCACACGGCTGAATGTGTTCCGTATCTTATCGCATTCCTATGTTCATTATAACGTGTGTCTACTCGCCTTCCACTCTGCCCGATGTAATTAGCTTGACAATCGGTGTCTTGGCACGTTATAGAATATACCCCTGACCTTGAATACGGGTCACGTTTATTTAGATTACTATTTAGGAGGTGCCTAGCGGTTGTGTTTTTCGTCGTGAAAGCTATCTTTATGCCTTGCTTTTTGAATAGGTTAGTGATTTTATATGTATTCGCATTCACATAGTTGAAACTCGCAAATTTTTTCTCATTACTGTCCGGTTTGGGAATCGTTTTATCTTTATTTTTATGTTTGGCTATAATTTGATTTATTTTGCTTGGCGAGAAGTTGTTTTCCTTTGCTATTTGCATAATAGTTCTTATTTCCTTATTATAGTTGTCTTTTGACATGGGTATGTTTAAAGCCCTGTGCACCATTGAATTGAAACCCGCTAGTTTGTGCGTACTGGGGTGATTAGACTGATTGTCGATTGCATGCGAGGTTTGTGTTGCTTTCCGGAATATGGAATATGAAAGGTCGTTGTCTTTACGTTCAATAGTTATATCGAGATAATTTATTTTCCGGTCTATTTCGGATTCCTTAGTGAATTTGATAGAATGGTGAAGGCTATTAATGGATTGGAGAATTGTTTCTTCGCTTGTTAGTTCAGTATCGTAGATGCAAATTACATCATCTACGTATCTTTTCCATATTACTATTCCCTTTGTTGAAGTCTTTTCTAAGAACGCATTTTCTAGTGCATTGATGAAGATGTCAGCGATTAACCCACTTAGTGGCGATCCCATTGCTAGGCCTTCTCTCTGTGTGTATATTTTATTGTCGAATTGAAACACGTTTTGGGTGAGAACGACCCTCAGTAATCTCACAATCTCTTCAATTTCTTTTACCGAATTGTTGGATTTTAAGTTGTTTTCGATAGTGTTGATTGCTTCAATAATCGGAATATTGGTGTACATGTTAGTTACGTCGAAGGATACTAGCCTGAAGCTAGGTTTCATTTGTAGGGTGTTCAATGCTGTTACTAGTTCTGTTGTGTTCTTTACCGAGTTGTTTTTGTCGTTGGAAAGACGGCTTTTTAAGATTTTTAGTAACTCTTTGCTGATTTTGTAATTAGGGGCATTCCTACAATTGACTATTGGTCTCATTGGGCATTCCTTTTTGTGTATTTTTGGTTGTCCCCTCAATGACGGTATTTTCGGGTTCATGTTTATTAGTTTTGATTTTTCAGCTTTGGTCAGTATGTATTCTGTTTCTTTTAGCGCACTTTTTATTTGTTTTTGGAATTTGTTGGTGGGGTCTTTTGTTAATTCCTTGATTTCGTTGTTGTTTAGGAATTCGACTGTTTTTTCAATGTATTCTGTTTTGTTCAAAATTACTGTAGTGTTTCCCTTATCTGCTTTTGTGATGATTAAGTCATGTTCTTTTATTTTTTGTTTCAACGACTTTATTTCTTTGATTTGTTTGTTGTTTTGAATGTTATTGCTATCGCCCTCTCGTTTGAGGATTTTTTTGGCTTCGTTGGTGGCGAGATTTTTGGTTAATTCCCTGTCTTCTGCTGGGAGCTTGTGACTGGCTATCTCAATATCTGTGATTAACTGTTTTATATTGTGGTTCGTGTGTGCGTCTGTGCAGTTGTATTTCAAACCTTTGTCTAACATATTCATTTCACCTTGAGAAAAGGTTACGTTCGTTCTGTTGTTTACTCTGCTGTGGAAATTGAATTCATTGTTATTCGTGTGTTGTTCGTTAGATTGATGGTTCTGTGTTTCTCCTAGTTTTCTTAATTTATTTTCTAGCGTTTCATGCTTCCTCGTTGCTCTGATTTTGATGGTGTCATGTAGGTGTTCGGTGAAGCTGTCCCATTGGGCTGCGTGCCAGAAATTACTTAGTTGCAATTGAATGTCGTATAATTGTTGGTTAATTTTTTGCTTTCTTATGTATGCAAATCTTAATTCGTTTTTTATCCAAAGCGCTTTGGCTTGTTTAGTTGAAATGATCGAGGCTGGTGTGTTCGGTACGGTTTTAATTGGTACGTATTTAGGGGTGAGGTTTAGTTCTATACATTTTTTGTTGAACCAAATTGACTTGTCTAAATTCATGAGTTTAAGCCTGAGTGATTTGAATTTCTTGGCTTCACGATTTGCCTGACTAGCCGTGAACATTGTGGTGTTTGAAGCCATATTTTCAGTGTTGCCTTAGTAAACAAGAGTTTAGTGCTTTTCAGTCGGTCAACACGAATGTACCCAAAAGAGATGGGTTATGCCCTAATCCTGAAATAAATTACATGAGATTAAAAAACACAATTTAGCGACACAGCCAAGCTAGATAAAAAAGGGGGGGAAATTAGGGGGTTTTTAATAGGTAAATGTTATCTGGATCAGGTGTACGATGTACTTTTCTTCTGCAATAAACCAAGGCCCATATTAGAGGCAGTATTAAAGGTGCCGGGACGTCCTCATAAGACCGTCAACGCTTAGTTCGAATGGGTTATGCTCCACGCGTGGCGAGGACTAATCCACGGTCTTTAATAGTTGTAGATCCACCTCATTCAATAACATACATCTTATCTAGGTTGGCAACACCTCACATAAACACATCGCGATCACTCCCCACAGCACGTAGGGACAGGGGGGGAAGGCAGGGAAAAACCAGTCGTTAAGATAACCACCGCAGTCGACCGCACAGCGAGTTCAAGTGAACACGGAAACTGCGAATAGCTGTAGTACGGAAGACAATCAGATAAGTAGTTAGCCTAAAATTTTATAGTTTAACCATAGTTTACAACCATATAATCTCTCTAAAGTACAATCTCCGGATAGCCATCACCATTTAGCATTTCACCTAACATATATACTGCATTTAGCATACACTGACAGTTGCAGTACCAATACTGCAACTAAATAATTGTACATATTGTAAATATTTTCACCTGTATTTCAAACATAGATTTTATAGCCTAAGTGTATTGGATCTGATGATGATCGCTTGACGATCGAAACTGGTCATCCTAGTGTTTTATTAATCTCATGTAATTTATTTCAGGATTAGGGCATAACCCATCTCTTTTGGGTACATTCGTGTTGACCGACTGAAAAGCACTAAACTCTTGTTTACTAAGGCAACACTGAAAATATGGCTTCAAACACCACAATGTTCACGGCTAGTCAGGCAAATCGTGAAGCCAAGAAATTCAAATCACTCAGGCTTAAACTCATGAATTTAGACAAGTCAATTTGGTTCAACAAAAAATGTATAGAACTAAACCTCACCCCTAAATACGTACCAATTAAAACCGTACCGAACACACCAGCCTCGATCATTTCAACTAAACAAGCCAAAGCGCTTTGGATAAAAAACGAATTAAGATTTGCATACATAAGAAAGCAAAAAATTAACCAACAATTATACGACATTCAATTGCAACTAAGTAATTTCTGGCACGCAGCCCAATGGGACAGCTTCACCGAACACCTACATGACACCATCAAAATCAGAGCAACGAGGAAGCATGAAACGCTAGAAAATAAATTAAGAAAACTAGGAGAAACACAGAACCATCAATCTAACGAACAACACACGAATAACAATGAATTCAATTTCCACAGCAGAGTAAACAACAGAACGAACGTAACCTTTTCTCAAGGTGAAATGAATATGTTAGACAAAGGTTTGAAATACAACTGCACAGACGCACACACGAACCACAATATAAAACAGTTAATCACAGATATTGAGATAGCCAGTCACAAGCTCCCAGCAGAAGACAGGGAATTAACCAAAAATCTCGCCACCAACGAAGCCAAAAAAAATCCTCAAACGAGAGGGCGATAGCAATAACATTCAAAACAACAAACAAATCAAAGAAATAAAGTCGTTGAAACAAAAAATAAAAGAACATGACTTAATCATCACAAAAGCAGATAAGGGAAACACTACAGTAATTTTGAACAAAACAGAATACATTGAAAAAACAGTCGAATTCCTAAACAACAACGAAATCAAGGAATTAACAAAAGACCCCACCAACAAATTCCAAAAACAAATAAAAAGTGCGCTAAAAGAAACAGAATACATACTGGCCAAAGCTGAAAAATCAAAACTAATAAACATGAACCCGAAAATACCGTCATTGAGGGGACAACCAAAAATACACAAAAAGGAATGCCCAATGAGACCAATAGTCAATTGTAGGAATGCCCCTAATTACAAAATCAGCAAAGAGTTACTAAAAATCTTAAAAAGCCGTCTTTCCAACGACAAAAACAACTCGGTAAAGAACACAACAGAACTAGTAACAGCATTGAACACCCTACAAATGAAACCTAGCTTCAGGCTAGTATCCTTCGACGTAACTAACATGTACACCAATATTCCGATTATTGAAGCAATCAACACTATCGAAAACAACTTAAAATCCAACAATTCGGTAAAAGAAATTGAAGAGATTGTGAGATTACTGAGGGTCGTTCTCACCCAAAACGTGTTTCAATTCGACAATAAAATATACACACAGAGAGAAGGCCTAGCAATGGGATCGCCACTAAGTGGGTTAATCGCTGACATCTTCATCAATGCACTAGAAAATGCGTTCTTAGAAAAGACTTCAACAAAGGGAATAGTAATATGGAAAAGATACGTAGATGATGTAATTTGCATCTACGATACTGAACTAACAAGCGAAGAAACAATTCTCCAATCCATTAATAGCCTTCACCATTCTATCAAATTCACTAAGGAATCCGAAATAGACCGGAAAATAAATTATCTCGATATAACTATTGAACGTAAAGACAACGACCTTTCATATTCCATATTCCGGAAAGCAACACAAACCTCGCATGCAATCGACAATCAGTCTAATCACCCCAGTACGCACAAACTAGCGGGTTTCAATTCAATGGTGCACAGGGCTTTAAACATACCCATGTCAAAAGACAACTATAATAAGGAAATAAGAACTATTATGCAAATAGCAAAGGAAAACAACTTCTCGCCAAGCAAAATAAATCAAATTATAGCCAAACATAAAAATAAAGATAAAACGATTCCCAAACCGGACAGTAATGAGAAAAAATTTGCGAGTTTCAACTATGTGAATGCGAATACATATAAAATCACTAACCTATTCAAAAAGCAAGGCATAAAGATAGCTTTCACGACGAAAAACACAACCGCTAGGCACCTCCTAAATAGTAATCTAAATAAACGTGACCCGTATTCAAGGTCAGGGGTATATTCTATAACGTGCCAAGACACCGATTGTCAAGCTAATTACATCGGGCAGAGTGGAAGGCGAGTAGACACACGTTATAATGAACATAGGAATGCGATAAGATACGGAACACATTCAGCCGTGTGCGAACATATGTGTGACGCAGGGCATAGCTTTACCAACATAGAGTCGGACCTTAAAATAATCCATCACGAATCGAAAGGCAGAGCTCTTGACATAAAGGAAGCAATCGAGATACACCTAGCCAAACGAAACAATCCCAACAATCTAAATGAACACACGTTCATGGAGAGCTCACCCCTCTTCACGCTACTAAAAAACACACCCTGTCGGAAACAAAACACAATTTAGCGACACAGCCAAGCTAGATAAAAAAGGGGGGGAAATTAGGGGGTTTTTAATAGGTAAATGTTATCTGGATCAGGTGTACGATGTACTTTTCTTCTGCAATAAACCAAGGCCCATATTAGAGGCAGTATTAAAGGTGCCGGGACGTCCTCATAAGACCGTCAACGCTTAGTTCGAATGGGTTATGCTCCACGCGTGGCGAGGACTAATCCACGGTCTTTAATAGTTGTAGATCCACCTCATTCAATAACATACATCTTATCTAGGTTGGCAACACCTCACATAAACACATCGCGATCACTCCCCACAGCACGTAGGGACAGGGGGGGAAGGCAGGGAAAAACCAGTCGTTAAGATAACCACCGCAGTCGACCGCACAGCGAGTTCAAGTGAACACGGAAACTGCGAATAGCTGTAGTACGGAAGACAATCAGATAAGTAGTTAGCCTAAAATTTTATAGTTTAACCATAGTTTACAACCATATAATCTCTCTAAAGTACAATCTCCGGATAGCCATCACCATTTAGCATTTCACCTAACATATATACTGCATTTAGCATACACTGACAGTTGCAGTACCAATACTGCAACTAAATAATTGTACATATTGTAAATATTTTCACCTGTATTTCAAACATAGATTTTATAGCCTAAGTGTATTGGATCTGATGATGATCGCTTGACGATCGAAACTGGTCATCCTAGTGTTTTATTAATCTCATGTAATTTATTTCAGGATTAGGGCATAACCCATCTCTTTTGGGTACATTCGTGTTGACCGACTGAAAAGCACTAAACTCTTGTTTACTAAGGCAACACTGAAAATATGGCTTCAAACACCACAATGTTCACGGCTAGTCAGGCAAATCGTGAAGCCAAGAAATTCAAATCACTCAGGCTTAAACTCATGAATTTAGACAAGTCAATTTGGTTCAACAAAAAATGTATAGAACTAAACCTCACCCCTAAATACGTACCAATTAAAACCGTACCGAACACACCAGCCTCGATCATTTCAACTAAACAAGCCAAAGCGCTTTGGATAAAAAACGAATTAAGATTTGCATACATAAGAAAGCAAAAAATTAACCAACAATTATACGACATTCAATTGCAACTAAGTAATTTCTGGCACGCAGCCCAATGGGACAGCTTCACCGAACACCTACATGACACCATCAAAATCAGAGCAACGAGGAAGCATGAAACGCTAGAAAATAAATTAAGAAAACTAGGAGAAACACAGAACCATCAATCTAACGAACAACACACGAATAACAATGAATTCAATTTCCACAGCAGAGTAAACAACAGAACGAACGTAACCTTTTCTCAAGGTGAAATGAATATGTTAGACAAAGGTTTGAAATACAACTGCACAGACGCACACACGAACCACAATATAAAACAGTTAATCACAGATATTGAGATAGCCAGTCACAAGCTCCCAGCAGAAGACAGGGAATTAACCAAAAATCTCGCCACCAACGAAGCCAAAAAAATCCTCAAACGAAAGGGCGATAGCAATAACATTCAAAACAACAAACAAATCAAAGAAATAAAGTCGTTGAAACAAAAAATAAAAGAACATGACTTAATCATCACAAAAGCAGATAAGGGAAACACTACAGTAATTTTGAACAAAACAGAATACATTGAAAAAACAGTCGAATTCCTAAACAACAACGAAATCAAGGAATTAACAAAAGACCCCACCAACAAATTCCAAAAACAAATAAAAAGTGCGCTAAAAGAAACAGAATACATACTGACCAAAGCTGAAAAATCAAAACTAATAAACATGAACCCGAAAATACCGTCATTGAGGGGACAACCAAAAATACACAAAAAGGAATGCCCAATGAGACCAATAGTCAATTGTAGGAATGCCCCTAATTACAAAATCAGCAAAGAGTTACTAAAAATCTTAAAAAGCCGTCTTTCCAACGACAAAAACAACTCGGTAAAGAACACAACAGAACTAGTAACAGCATTGAACACCCTACAAATGAAACCTAGCTTCAGGCTAGTATCCTTCGACGTAACTAACATGTACACCAATATTCCGATTATTGAAGCAATCAACACTATCGAAAACAACTTAAAATCCAACAATTCGGTAAAAGAAATTGAAGAGATTGTGAGATTACTGAGGGTCGTTCTCACCCAAAACGTGTTTCAATTCGACAATAAAATATACACACAGAGAGAAGGCCTAGCAATGGGATCGCCACTAAGTGGGTTAATCGCTGACATCTTCATCAATGCACTAGAAAATGCGTTCTTAGAAAAGACTTCAACAAAGGGAATAGTAATATGGAAAAGATACGTAGATGATGTAATTTGCATCTACGATACTGAACTAACAAGCGAAGAAACAATTCTCCAATCCATTAATAGCCTTCACCATTCTATCAAATTCACTAAGGAATCCGAAATAGACCGGAAAATAAATTATCTCGATATAACTATTGAACGTAAAGACAACGACCTTTCATATTCCATATTCCGGAAAGCAACACAAACCTCGCATGCAATCGACAATCAGTCTAATCACCCCAGTACGCACAAACTAGCGGGTTTCAATTCAATGGTGCACAGGGCTTTAAACATACCCATGTCAAAAGACAACTATAATAAGGAAATAAGAACTATTATGCAAATAGCAAAGGAAAACAACTTCTCGCCAAGCAAAATAAATCAAATTATAGCCAAACATAAAAATAAAGATAAAACGATTCCCAAACCGGACAGTAATGAGAAAAAATTTGCGAGTTTCAACTATGTGAATGCGAATACATATAAAATCACTAACCTATTCAAAAAGCAAGGCATAAAGATAGCTTTCACGACGAAAAACACAACCGCTAGGCACCTCCTAAATAGTAATCTAAATAAACGTGACCCGTATTCAAGGTCAGGGGTATATTCTATAACGTGCCAAGACACCGATTGTCAAGCTAATTACATCGGGCAGAGTGGAAGGCGAGTAGACACACGTTATAATGAACATAGGAATGCGATAAGATACGGAACACATTCAGCCGTGTGCGAACATATGTGTGACGCAGGGCATAGCTTTACCAACATAGAGTCGGACCTTAAAATAATCCATCACGAATCGAAAGGCAGAGCTCTTGACATAAAGGAAGCAATCGAGATACACCTAGCCAAACGAAACAATCCCAACAATCTAAATGAACACACGTTCATGGAGAGCTCACCCCTCTTCACGCTACTAAAAAACACACCCTGTCGGAAACAAAACACAATTTAGCGACACAGCCAAGCTAGATAAAAAAGGGGGGGAAATTAGGGGGTTTTTAATAGGTAAATGTTATCTGGATCAGGTGTACGATGTACTTTTCTTCTGCAATAAACCAAGGCCCATATTAGAGGCAGTATTAAAGGTGCCGGGACGTCCTCATAAGACCGTCAACGCTTAGTTCGAATGGGTTATGCTCCACGCGTGGCGAGGACTAATCCACGGTCTTTAATAGTTGTAGATCCACCTCATTCAATAACATACATCTTATCTAGGTTGGCAACACCTCACATAAACACATCGCGATCACTCCCCACAGCACGTAGGGACAGGGGGGGAAGGCAGGGAAAAACCAGTCGTTAAGATAACCACCGCAGTCGACCGCACAGCGAGTTCAAGTGAACACGGAAACTGCGAATAGCTGTAGTACGGAAGACAATCAGATAAGTAGTTAGCCTAAAATTTTATAGTTTAACCATAGTTTACATCCATATAATCTCTCTAAAGTACAATCTCCGGATAGCCATCACCATTTAGCATTTCACCTAACATATATACTGCATTTAGCATACACTGACAGTTGCAGTACCAATACTGCAACTAAATAATTGTACATATTGTAAATATTTTCACCTGTATTTCAAACATAGATTTTATAGCCTAAGTGTGTTGGATCTGATGATGATCGCTTGACGATCGAAACTGGTCATCCTAGTGTTTTATTAATCTCATGTAATTTATTTCAGGATTAGGGCATAACCCATCTCTTTTGGGTACATTCGTGTTGACCGACTGAAAAGCACTAAACTCTTGTTTACTAAGGCAACACTGAAAATATGGCTTCAAACACCACAATGTTCACGGCTAGTCAGGCAAATCGTGAAGCCAAGAAATTCAAATCACTCAGGCTTAAACTCATGAATTTAGACAAGTCAATTTGGTTCAACAAAAAATGTATAGAACTAAACCTCACCCCTAAATACGTACCAATTAAAACCGTACCGAACACACCAGCCTCGATCATTTCAACTAAACAAGCCAAAGCGCTTTGGATAAAAAACGAATTAAGATTTGCATACATAAGAAAGCAAAAAATTAACCAACAATTATACGACATTCAATTGCAACTAAGTAATTTCTGGCACGCAGCCCAATGGGACAGCTTCACCGAACACCTACATGACACCATCAAAATCAGAGCAACGAGGAAGCATGAAACGCTAGAAAATAAATTAAGAAAACTAGGAGAAACACAGAACCATCAATCTAACGAACAACACACGAATAACAATGAATTCAATTTCCACAGCAGAGTAAACAACAGAACGAACGTAACCTTTTCTCAAGGTGAAATGAATATGTTAGACAAAGGTTTGAAATACAACTGCACAGACGCACACACGAACCACAATATAAAACAGTTAATCACAGATATTGAGATAGCCAGTCACAAGCTCCCAGCAGAAGACAGGGAATTAACCAAAAATCTCGCCACCAACGAAGCCAAAAAAATCCTCAAACGAGAGGGCGATAGCAATAACATTCAAAACAACAAACAAATCAAAGAAATAAAGTCGTTGAAACAAAAAATAAAAGAACATGACTTAATCATCACAAAAGCAGATAAGGGAAACACTACAGTAATTTTGAACAAAACAGAATACATTGAAAAAACAGTCGAATTCCTAAACAACAACGAAATCAAGGAATTAACAAAAGACCCCACCAACAAATTCCAAAAACAAATAAAAAGTGCGCTAAAAGAAACAGAATACATACTGACCAAAGCTGAAAAATCAAAACTAATAAACATGAACCCGAAAATACCGTCATTGAGGGGACAACCAAAAATACACAAAAAGGAATGCCCAATGAGACCAATAGTCAATTGTAGGAATGCCCCTAATTACAAAATCAGCAAAGAGTTACTAAAAATCTTAAAAAGCCGTCTTTCCAACGACAAAAACAACTCGGTAAAGAACACAACAGAACTAGTAACAGCATTGAACACCCTACAAATGAAACCTAGCTTCAGGCTAGTATCCTTCGACGTAACTAACATGTACACCAATATTCCGATTATTGAAGCAATCAACACTATCGAAAACAACTTAAAATCCAACAATTCGGTAAAAGAAATTGAAGAGATTGTGAGATTACTGAGGGTCGTTCTCACCCAAAACGTGTTTCAATTCGACAATAAAATATACACACAGAGAGAAGGCCTAGCAATGGGATCGCCACTAAGTGGGTTAATCGCTGACATCTTCATCAATGCACTAGAAAATGCGTTCTTAGAAAAGACTTCAACAAAGGGAATAGTAATATGGAAAAGATACGTAGATGATGTAATTTGCATCTACGATACTGAACTAACAAGCGAAGAAACAATTCTCCAATCCATTAATAGCCTTCACCATTCTATCAAATTCACTAAGGAATCCGAAATAGACCGGAAAATAAATTATCTCGATATAACTATTGAACGTAAAGACAACGACCTTTCATATTCCATATTCCGGAAAGCAACACAAACCTCGCATGCAATCGACAATCAGTCTAATCACCCCAGTACGCACAAACTAGCGGGTTTCAATTCAATGGTGCACAGGGCTTTAAACATACCCATGTCAAAAGACAACTATAATAAGGAAATAAGAACTATTATGCAAATAGCAAAGGAAAACAACTTCTCGCCAAGCAAAATAAATCAAATTATAGCCAAACATAAAAATAAAGATAAAACGATTCCCAAACCGGACAGTAATGAGAAAAAATTTGCGAGTTTCAACTATGTGAATGCGAATACATATAAAATCACTAACCTATTCAAAAAGCAAGGCATAAAGATAGCTTTCACGACGAAAAACACAACCGCTAGGCACCTCCTAAATAGTAATCTAAATAAACGTGACCCGTATTCAAGGTCAGGGGTATATTCTATAACGTGCCAAGACACCGATTGTCAAGCTAATTACATCGGGCAGAGTGGAAGGCGAGTAGACACACGTTATAATGAACATAGGAATGCGATAAGATACGGAACACATTCAGCCGTGTGCGAACATATGTGTGACGCAGGGCATAGCTTTACCAACATAGAGTCGGACCTTAAAATAATCCATCACGAATCGAAAGGCAGAGCTCTTGACATAAAGGAAGCAATCGAGATACACCTAGCCAAACGAAACAATCCCAACAATCTAAATGAACACACGTTCATGGAGAGCTCACCCCTCTTCACGCTACTAAAAAACACACCCTGTCGGAAACAAAACACAATTTAGCGACACAGCCAAGCTAGATAAAAAAGGGGGGGAAATTAGGGGGTTTTTAATAGGTAAATGTTATCTGGATCAGGTGTACGATGTACTTTTCTTCTGCAATAAACCAAGGCCCATATTAGAGGCAGTATTAAAGGTGCCGGGACGTCCTCATAAGACCGTCAACGCTTAGTTCGAATGGGTTATGCTCCACGCGTGGCGAGGACTAATCCACGGTCTTTAATAGTTGTAGATCCACCTCATTCAATAACATACATCTTATCTAGGTTGGCAACACCTCACATAAACACATCGCGATCACTCCCCACAGCACGTAGGGACAGGGGGGGAAGGCAGGGAAAAACCAGTCGTTAAGATAACCACCGCAGTCGACCGCACAGCGAGTTCAAGTGAACACGGAAACTGCGAATAGCTGTAGTACGGAAGACAATCAGATAAGTAGTTAGCCTAAAATTTTATAGTTTAACCATAGTTTACAACCATATAATCTCTCTAAAGTACAATCTCCGGATAGCCATCACCATTTAGCATTTCACCTAACATATATACTGCATTTAGCATACACTGACAGTTGCAGTACCAATACTGCAACTAAATAATTGTACATATTGTAAATATTTTCACCTGTATTTCAAACATAGATTTTATAGCCTAAGTGTATTGGATCTGATGATGATCGCTTGACGATCGAAACTGGTCATCCTAGTGTTTTATTAATCTCATGTAATTTATTTCAGGATTAGGGCATAACCCATCTCTTTTGGGTACATTCGTGTTGACCGACTGAAAAGCACTAAACTCTTGTTTACTAAGGCAACACTGAAAATATGGCTTCAAACACCACAATGTTCACGGCTAGTCAGGCAAATCGTGAAGCCAAGAAATTCAAATCACTCAGGCTTAAACTCATGAATTTAGACAAGTCAATTTGGTTCAACAAAAAATGTATAGAACTAAACCTCACCCCTAAATACGTACCAATTAAAACCGTACCGAACACACCAGCCTCGATCATTTCAACTAAACAAGCCAAAGCGCTTTGGATAAAAAACGAATTAAGATTTGCATACATAAGAAAGCAAAAAATTAACCAACAATTATACGACATTCAATTGCAACTAAGTAATTTCTGGCACGCAGCCCAATGGGACAGCTTCACCGAACACCTACATGACACCATCAAAATCAGAGCAACGAGGAAGCATGAAACGCTAGAAAATAAATTAAGAAAACTAGGAGAAACACAGAACCATCAATCTAACGAACAACACACGAATAACAATGAATTCAATTTCCACAGCAGAGTAAACAACAGAACGAACGTAACCTTTTCTCAAGGTGAAATGAATATGTTAGACAAAGGTTTGAAATACAACTGCACAGACGCACACACGAACCACAATATAAAACAGTTAATCACAGATATTGAGATAGCCAGTCACAAGCTCCCAGCAGAAGACAGGGAATTAACCAAAAATCTCGCCACCAACGAAGCCAAAAAAATCCTCAAACGAGAGGGCGATAGCAATAACATTCAAAACAACAAACAAATCAAAGAAATAAAGTCGTTGAAACAAAAAATAAAAGAACATGACTTAATCATCACAAAAGCAGATAAGGGAAACACTACAGTAATTTTGAACAAAACAGAATACATTGAAAAAACAGTCGAATTCCTAAACAACAACGAAATCAAGGAATTAACAAAAGACCCCACCAACAAATTCCAAAAACAAATAAAAAGTGCGCTAAAAGAAACAGAATACATACTGACCAAAGCTGAAAAATCAAAACTAATAAACATGAACCCGAAAATACCGTCATTGAGGGGACAACCAAAAATACACAAAAAGGAATGCCCAATGAGACCAATAGTCAATTGTAGGAATGCCCCTAATTACAAAATCAGCAAAGAGTTACTAAAAATCTTAAAAAGCCGTCTTTCCAACGACAAAAACAACTCGGTAAAGAACACAACAGAACTAGTAACAGCATTGAACACCCTACAAATGAAACCTAGCTTCAGGCTAGTATCCTTCGACGTAACTAACATGTACACCAATATTCCGATTATTGAAGCAATCAACACTATCGAAAACAACTTAAAATCCAACAATTCGGTAAAAGAAATTGAAGAGATTGTGAGATTACTGAGGGTCGTTCTCACCCAAAACGTGTTTCAATTCGACAATAAAATATACACACAGAGAGAAGGCCTAGCAATGGGATCGCCACTAAGTGGGTTAATCGCTGACATCTTCATCAATGCACTAGAAAATGCGTTCTTAGAAAAGACTTCAACAAAGGGAATAGTAATATGGAAAAGATACGTAGATGATGTAATTTGCATCTACGATACTGAACTAACAAGCGAAGAAACAATTCTCCAATCCATTAATAGCCTTCACCATTCTATCAAATTCACTAAGGAATCCGAAATAGACCGGAAAATAAATTATCTCGATATAACTATTGAACGTAAAGACAACGACCTTTCATATTCCATATTCCGGAAAGCAACACAAACCTCGCATGCAATCGACAATCAGTCTAATCACCCCAGTACGCACAAACTAGCGGGTTTCAATTCAATGGTGCACAGGGCTTTAAACATACCCATGTCAAAAGACAACTATAATAAGGAAATAAGAACTATTATGCAAATAGCAAAGGAAAACAACTTCTCGCCAAGCAAAATAAATCAAATTATAGCCAAACATAAAAATAAAGATAAAACGATTCCCAAACCGGACAGTAATGAGAAAAAATTTGCGAGTTTCAACTATGTGAATGCGAATACATATAAAATCACTAACCTATTCAAAAAGCAAGGCATAAAGATAGCTTTCACGACGAAAAACACAACCGCTAGGCACCTCCTAAATAGTAATCTAAATAAACGTGACCCGTATTCAAGGTCAGGGGTATATTCTATAACGTGCCAAGACACCGATTGTCAAGCTAATTACATCGGGCAGAGTGGAAGGCGAGTAGACACACGTTATAATGAACATAGGAATGCGATAAGATACGGAACACATTCAGCCGTGTGCGAACATATGTGTGACGCAGGGCATAGCTTTACCAACATAGAGTCGGACCTTAAAATAATCCATCACGAATCGAAAGGCAGAGCTCTTGACATAAAGGAAGCAATCGAGATACACCTAGCCAAACGAAACAATCCCAACAATCTAAATGAACACACGTTCATGGAGAGCTCACCCCTCTTCACGCTACTAAAAAACACACCCTGTCGGAAACAAAACACAATTTAGCGACACAGCCAAGCTAGATAAAAAAGGGGGGGAAATTAGGGGGTTTTTAATAGGTAAATGTTATCTGGATCAGGTGTACGATGTACTTTTCTTCTGCAATAAACCAAGGCCCATATTAGAGGCAGTATTAAAGGTGCCGGGACGTCCTCATAAGACCGTCAACGCTTAGTTCGAATGGGTTATGCTCCACGCGTGGCGAGGACTAATCCACGGTCTTTAATAGTTGTAGATCCACCTCATTCAATAACATACATCTTATCTAGGTTGGCAACACCTCACATAAACACATCGCGATCACTCCCCACAGCACGTAGGGACAGGGGGGGAAGGCAGGGAAAAACCAGTCGTTAAGATAACCACCGCAGTCGACCGCACAGCGAGTTCAAGTGAACACGGAAACTGCGAATAGCTGTAGTACGGAAGACAATCAGATAAGTAGTTAGCCTAAAATTTTATAGTTTAACCATAGTTTACAACCATATAATCTCTCTAAAGTACAATCTCCGGATAGCCATCACCATTTAGCATTTCACCTAACATATATACTGCATTTAGCATACACTGACAGTTGCAGTACCAATACTGCAACTAAATAATTGTACATATTGTAAATATTTTCACCTGTATTTCAAACATAGATTTTATAGCCTAAGTGTATTGGATCTGATGATGATCGCTTGACGATCGAAACTGGTCATCCTAGTGTTTTATTAATCTCATGTAATTTATTTCAGGATTAGGGCATAACCCATCTCTTTTGGGTACATTCGTGTTGACCGACTGAAAAGCACTAAACTCTTGTAACGGGTGAATCTTTGGACAATCCTCTCCATCTACATTCTTGGCTTGTGTGATCTTTAAAACTAAATAGGTTCCATTTACGCCAGAAGACTTTTCCTATACAATGTTAGTAATACGACTTAAAATGATCTGATTAATCTTAGACCTAAATTATTGAGTTCAGTTATTGTTATTTTTATCTAAAGCAAAAATGTAGATTTGCAGATACTGAATTTATACTTTACTTTTTTCTGGTTGAATGCCCTGTCTCATAACGAAGTTTTTCTCCAAATTCCATTGACGAATCCATCTAGAAGCTCTTGAAATTATTTTTTATACATTTGATTTGATATGATACGGTATTGATTAAATTGATTAAATTATTATATATTATGTCGTTACAAATATACACATTTTACAAAAGTCAGACAGACTTAACACATTTTATGAATTTCCTTACAATTCCTACTCATAGTTAATCCATCCATCTAGAATCCATCTAGAAGCTCTTGAAATTAATTTTTATACATTTGATTTGATATGATACGGTATTGATTAAATTGATTAAATTATTATATATTAAGTCGTTACAAATATACACATTTTACAAAAGTCAGACAAACTTAACACATTTTGTGAATTTCCTTACAATTCCTACTCATTGTTTAACCTGTAAATGTATAATTATTAAATTATATTGTTACAATACGATAAAGACAGGTCGAAATAGGATATCAAATGCATACAGAGCAGGAGGAGATATCACATATGCCACTAAAATGTGCAACCTTATGTGTGACATGCGTATCATTGATTACCATTTCTTAAAATTGTATAATGGCCTAGTCGAATGGCATATTCTATGTAAATGCTTTATGTACTAAAAAAATAATGAATAAGAAGGAAATTTGTATTTGCATTTGTATACACTTGTAGGCTCAACTAATTATATTTTCAATTTTAATTTTGTTTTCTCTGATAAAATGTCTTATATGCATCTTCAGGTTTCCATGATTTCCATTAAATTCTTTTAATTTAATTGGGAGAATGCTTTACAATTTTGGTGAGAAATACAGAAAGTTACGTTTAGCTACACGTAACTTAGGTTGATATAAAATAAAGTGATTCTCTGTAATACTTCTGGTTTCATACCCATGTCGTAAAACTTGATTTCTATTTCTATCTTTAAAAATGTATTTATAAATTTCAAAAGCATACAATTGTTTAATATTGAAGACTCTTGTCTCAGCATACAGTCTCATAGCGAGATATAATCTGTCTTTCTTCAACATTATTCTCAGTATGAGATTCTGCACTATCGGAACACATTTTAGTACATTTCCATAGGCACCTCCAAAGGCTAGAATACCATATGAAAGAACTGACTGGACTAGAGTATGGTAGATGTCCCGTATTAATTTATCATTGACAACATGTTTTAAGTTGTGAAATATTTAGATTGTTCTTCTTATTTTACTTGTAAAGTGTTTCCATTGGCCTTTCCATTTCATGTCACTATCTATGAATAATACCAGATATTTAACTGTATCCACTTTAGCTATTTTAAGACAGTCACAGTTCTGATTAAAATTCAAAGTGTGTATTTTTAGTTCATAAAAATCATCTTCAGCTGCTTTTAAACTGAATTTTACAAACTTTGATTTATTTACATTAAAAATAGTTCGTTACCTTCTTTAACATTTTCAATGCAGCAATTGTAACTCGCTTTACATTTACCTATGTTCTACCTTCAACACAAACTACCGTATCATCTGCGTATGATATGATGTTGACATTTTCAATTACATGAATAGATGATTCAATTTCGGTGATAAAAATCAAAAATAATAATGGGCACAGTACAGTGCCTTGTGGTATTCCTCTTTTCATTCTTAGAGGTAGACTTGTTGTTCGATTTATTATAACATACTGAATCATTTCAGTCAAATAGCTTTCTATCAATTTCAGTGCTATGCCTCTGGTGCCATATCTATCCATCTTCTGAAGGAGAATATGGTGAGGAATGGTGTCAAAAGCCTTCATAAAATCGAGAAACATTAATAGAATGAATAGTATGAAAAGTACATTCGCCATTCTGTTGTAAATCATCAAATAAAATGTAAAAATATCCTAGGTTCTACCGTTCCAAAACCAATGGATGAACCCAGAATCTTCCTCTCTTGCGTTGATGTCTCTTCCTCCTCTGTATGAGGAACATGGCCAAAATGTTATCTTGTTTACGTCCATGTATTTATTACGCATATGTCCGTTAGAAGCACAATCAATCCAAATAAATAAATAAGAATGACAGAGTTCTCCACCAGGGCAACAAACTCTTACGCTTGTAATTCCTTGGTGGCGATACCAACGCACCACAATGCAGTGCTGTTTAGTAGCCTCGTCTGATGGAACACAATAATTTCCAGTTCATTCACTGCTGTCTCTCTTCACTCGTATTTTTGAAAGTTTAGTTAATTTATTAATCAATCAATGAATCTGTTAATCAATTCTTTCTCTCTTTCTTTCTTTCTTTCTTTCTTTCTTTCTTTCATTCTTTCCTTCATTCTTTCGTTTTTGTAACATTAACGTGAGAGTTTGAAGGTTTGTTGCTGTTTCACTTAGGGGCTTGAATTTCGTGGTCATCAGCTCGATGTGTTTGGGTACGTATAGAATTTGTCTCGTGACGTGTGTTATAGTGGCGCCTGAAGTAATGTGTGTATTCATAACTGAGATTGAAATTTGGAATAATGTGTAAGTTAGAAACCATCCCAGCTTTTTCCTGAAGACGAAATGGATAAACAATGGAAATCCACTTCTAGGATGTCCAAGGAAGAAATCAAACCAATCTGTTTTCATTTCTTTTATACGAAGCAGAATGTACCTCGTTTCAGCCTCAAACCTGAATTAAGTTTCTTGATTGAGCTGTAAATCGATCCCAGAACCATTGAAATTGGAGTATTGATTTTTCGAAATAATTAAACTTTAGATGTAAATACATCTATTTCCAATCTACGATGTAGACAACCTCTGATTTAATCACCTTGAATGTTTAATTCATTAATTTTTGTGGAATGCAGAGGCATCCATTTATGTATTTGGACACCCCTAATCATTGGCGTATCATTTGACGGAAGTGATGGTTCACCCATCACCTTAATTATGGTTAATTTCGATTTGTGAAGCTCAGGGGCCACATCGTTCCAGAGTTTGGAATCAGCAGGAATCGTGCATAAGTCTTCAGAAGCCGTGTATCCATCTTTGCTAGGCCATCGGATCAGTTGTTTGTTATACCTATATTGTGTCGAGGAGGACACTAAACTTACTATGAGAGTAGAGAAGCAGAACTAAGCACGAGGGTGATAGCAGAATTCTTATATTCCAAAGCACTTGGAGTGCATATACATAACTGAGTTTTTATTCCCTTTGATTTCAACTTTTGATATTATGATGATCTGAGTGTGAGACTAGCTGCAGTGTTAATGGACCTGTAAATAAGTGTGTATTTAAGTCACATGAGACACAGATAGGACTGTCGTATTGTGAGCTCCGAAATATTACAACGCGTTCTGTTTCGTGAAGGCAAGGCTGCACGATAAAAATTGTCATTCTAGTGAGTCAAGGTGTGTGTGTTTGTAGCTGTCGACTCAAAGCCACGCCGCACGTTACGAGCTAATATTACCCAGCATTCAAAAGTGATTCTTTAGCAAGACTATTCCAGTATTTTGACACACAACGATTTGCTCCCACGAATGCTAGATGCAATGCTAAGTTATGATTCAAAAATTATGGTGTTTAAACCCATTTTTCGGTGTTGCCTTAGTAAACCAACGTTTGGAGCTTTTCAGTCGGTCAACACAAATGTACCCAAATGAGATGGGTTATACCCTAATTCTGAAAACAATTACATGAGATTAATTAATTATTTTCATTACATGAGATTAATAAGTAATAATTAATTAATCTCATGTAATTTCTTTCAGGATTAGGTTATAACCCATCTAATTTGGGTACATTGGTGTTTACCTACTGAAAAGCACCAAACTTTTGTTATGATACACATGTAGGTCACAGCCGATCGCTGGAATCCATTGTAAGACTGTTACGTCACATGTTTGAAAGTCGTCTATGCTTACCACAGTCATTTGCTGTTGTTTTCATAAATTAGTAGCCTATGAGAGAAATTTATCCCTGTGTTTAAGAAAAGACCATGTATAAAAGTAGTAACATGTGTTATTTTCGTGCCTATTGGAGGCTGATGATGGGATAGGCGCTATTCACCCACATTATTTAATGGTGTATTTTTCCGGTGATGATGATTGCTTTTATAAAAACATTAGCCGAGGATTTTTGCGAGCCTGAGAACCACGTATTGAGCTTTGTATAGCCTGTGTTATTGTGCTACCCGTGAAGCGGTAGTCGGATGAGTTATTGCTATAGACAACACTTAAGAAGTGGTTTTTAGTTATTTCGGCATGTGTCTTTATAGTCACAAGGAATCTAAACTACACTGTGGGGGATATAAAACAACGAATTAAAATAACAACTAAATCGTGGAACCTAATTATTTTAAACCGACGACTTAAAGCAATTGGTAACTAATTTGAACTGATTCTAAATTTGATCTAACATTTCTATTGTTGACCGACGCATTGAGCCCATCTTTCATTGGTGGAACTGACATTATTTAGTACTAGCTGATACTATATTGAGATGACGAAGGTCACTATCGCCCCTGTAGTTTGTAACTTGTGGAAAGCAGCTATTAATGCAATGCTAGACGCAGTTATTACTGTGCTATTATCAATCTAATCACATGCACTTGGATGACGATTAGATGCAAAGAGTATTCTAGTTAGCGTAGGAAGGATTGTTTAATAATTAAGTGTGTAGGCCTATTTATCTTACTAGTGTATTTATCCATGTTCCCTGTACTCTTGTGTGTATTTTTGAGACTTTTTGTTTTTGTTAATGATGCTAGGATATGGTTGCTATTCTAGATTTGCTATTTCTTTGCTACGGATGCTTCTCACTTGTAATTTAACGTAATTTAACTGATTAACGTAGATATAAATGTCGGAAGTGGCACCACCGTAACTTAGCCTATTTTCTATTGGTGCATTTAAATATAAGTTTATTCTTGTGGCATGTGAACGATTAGTATTCTTGCTTTGCTTTAAATTCGAAGAGGTGATTATTCATATTCTTAACAACTTATTGTATTGGTTTATGGATTTGATTTTCGAGCCATATTCCAAGCTTGCTTGCCGTGTGATTTGTGTAAGAAGGACTTTCGAGAAGCTACAACTTATCGTGAATTTAGGAATGAATTATTTACTTTTATATTTTTATTAGCTTTGCGGATTAGCCGATTTTCAACCCTCCGTAGTAGGATAAGGGTTTGTGACTTTATTGAATAAATGTTTGCGTATTTTATTTAAGCCTGGACCTCTTCATTGCTAGATTTATGTCTTGGGGCTGTGTTTCCTTGAGCATGTCTATGACTTTTCCCCCCGTCATATCTGATTCACCCGGAGCTGGACTGAGGAACACATCCGATCCTCTCAGAGTGTGTGTTTGGAGGATGGGGGCGTCCGGAATGCCATCTGTGGTTGGTGGTACCCTGACAATCCCGGCCAACGGGCACGGTATGAACTCAAGAGTTTTCTATCATCATACAATATTCCTATTTGATTGTCGTATTAATTAGGGAGATATTGTCTACTGGTGAAATATTTCGCATGGCTACTATGTTGGATTGGTTTAAATTTAAAGCAGAGAGTTATTCACCGTTGCGTAACAGTACCTAAGTAGTCATTTAAGACAAAATCACACGCATAATATGGTATGATAACAACATGGTTACTGTGGTACCAATGCTTACTCAAGCTTTCACCGTAGCTCATGATAACTTACATCAACATACCTCTAGTGGCCTACTGGAAACCTTCCGAGCAGTATAACTCTGAAGGAACCTGTGAAGGGAATTTAGAATACTCTATGAACCAAAACAGCAACATAAAATCATATAAAGAGGTAAGAGACATTTCTGAAGCTCGTCATGTGACCCACGTGTACGAAGACATCGGACTGTTAAAATGCTTCGTCGAGTTTCATTCTATCCAAAGAATTGCCCACAGAGAAGGAGGCAACAGCGTGTACAGGGTCTTTCATATAAAGTAAGAACGGCAAGCGGCAGTTTCGTTATTCGGTGCTGCGATGGCCTTGACCGAGCTTGTGGCACGCCATGGCCCCCTGCTGTACTATTGAAAGCGCGCGCCTAGTACATACGAAGGTTGTTTATTTATTTAATTTTCAAGTTCCGATGGGCTGTATAATAATACAGATTGACATACCAAATATTATTTTACTACTAAATGTTTGCTTGTTTTATTCTTATGTCTCAACATAATCGCCAAAACGATTGAAACATTTGTCATATCGTTGCACAGCTTTCCAATGCCCTCGGCAAAATATTCTGCCGCCACTAAGGTGTGTACGTCTGGAGAGTCTCCTGAAGTTTTTCCTCTTTGGCGAGGCGTTGCCGCCCAACAATACCTTCAATTCTTGAAAAAGGTGAAAATCATTCACGAACAACGTTACGATAGACTTTTACAAAGAATTCAAGTGTGAAGTTTTGGACCAACTGCCGTTTAGTCCAAACCAGCACTGAATGATTTTTACCTTTTTCGAGAATTGAAGGTATGGTTGGGCGGCAACGCCTCGTCAAAAAGGGAAAAACTTCAGGAGACTCTCCAGACGTACCCACCTCAGTGGCGGTAGAATATTTTCTGAGGGCATTGGAAAGCTGGTGTAACGATACAACAAATGTTTCAATCGTTTTGGCAATTATGTTCAGACATACGAATAAAACAAGCAAATATTTAGTAGTAAAATATGTTTGGTATGCCAATCTGTTATTTTTATACAGTCCATCAGAACTTGAAAAAAAAAAAAACAGCCCTCGTATGTACTATGCGCGTGCTATTAATAGTACAGCAGGGGGCCATGGCGCGCCACAACCTCGGCCAAAGCCACCGTAGCAGTGAATAACAAAACTACCGCTTCCCGTTCTTAGTTTATATGAAAGACCCTGTACTTGAAGCCATTTATCACTGTTGTATGCTGAGATGCCTCGATTACAAAATATATTTGCTACATTTGCTGACAGTTATGTATTTATTTCAAGCACTTGGGGATTACACCCCACACAATCTAATTGCGTACAATCGTGTTGACCGACTGAAAAGAGATTCTTTTAACAGATCACTATTTATTATAGGTCCATATTCTTGTAAAGAACCTTACAATTTGCAAATATACTTCTAAGCTTAATGCCTTTCGTAACACATTGCAACACCATTTAGTGAGCTGTATTTATTTTTTCCTTCTATCACAACTCTCGCTGATTAGCCGACATGCCCCAGGTATAATCAGATGAATCCAGAGAGGATAGCTTGAGTACAGTTAATAATTTGATGAGTGAAGGTACGGCTTTAAATGAGCACAGGCCTCTAATCTAGTGTGGTGTGTCATAAATCAGATCCACCAGCTGTGTGTATATCCTGTAATCAGAATTTCATAATTATTCAGTCTGTGCACGCACAAACTTGTTATAATTTCAATTAACGGTACAATAATTATTTTGAGGCCATCATCCAACGCCATAACATTTGCAAAATTATTTCCCACAGCATTATAAGATAAAATTAAAGGTCATAGTATGAGGCGCTTGGGAACGCCAGTTGGTGCTAAGCACTAAAGTATTTAATGCATCTGAGTTCCACAGGCATGTGTTCGCTTTAAACTTTCAGCCAATAATGGGCTGCATACAGAATATTTTAAAATGTAAATCGCCGTAATTCGTGAAGTTGATTGAATGTGTGCTAAATATGATCAATCTGAAACACCGCCGTAAATTTGTTGCCGAGTTTTACCACAGAGTGGTTATTGCTACAAGCGCACTCCCGCGTTCTTCGATACATTCAAGCTGCAAACACATGATGTCTTTAAGCTGCATCGGTTGGATGCTATTCAATAATCAGCTAATACAAAGAGAATTACTTTGAGTTTCGATCAGCTTTCGCACAGCTATTCCAGGAAACTAAGGGTAAAGTCATAGGCTCAACTTACACGTTATTTCCGTATTATTTTATATTAATTAAGACAGGAAATTTGGGTGCATACCTATATTATTTTTCAAAACTATGAATTTGCTCACTTGTTTTGTTTTACGGTGTCAATATTCGTCAGTGAGATAATGATGCCAACTGAGGCTCGTTAGGTAGAACTTTGTCACTAGCACAACACTTCTTGAATACGTAAATTCAGTGGTGTGAATCGTTTGAAAATCGTACGAGTACTTTTGAAGAAAATGTACTTAAAAACCTGACGCAACACACTAGATTAGAGGCCTGTGCACATTTAAAGCACGCGTTAAAATTAGTAACTGTACTCAAGTTATCCTCTCTTGTAGCACAGTTCACTCCACAAGTAGTCGTCCATTTTGAAATCAAATACAATTACAATGACACCGACTAATGCCAAATAAATAACTGATTTAAATTAGCATGCTCCCTTAAAACTTATGAGTTGTTATTACCATATCAGAGATTAACACTGCACGGTTTCTTTACTAATATAATAAAGCTGAAGAGTTTGTTTGTGTGTTTAAACGCGCTGATCGCAGGAACTACCAGTCGGATTCAAAAAATTATTTTTGTATATTATAGCCAGATTCAAGAGGAATAGTTTAGGCTATGTAGCAATAGGCTACACCTCCCATGCATTTAGGCCCTTTGGCACAAATCCACACCATTTCACCGATCTGAACAAAAATATGTATACTTACCCTTTGGAACCCTGAGAGTACCTCTGTCTATATGAAATTTATGACAGACCAATCCATTCTCTGCATTTAGACCCTTTGGCAAAAATATACACCTTTTAACCGATCTGGACCAAAACTTGTATACATACCCTTTGGAACCCTGCGAGTAACATTGTCTGCATGAAATTTAGGACAGACCACTCCATTCCCAGCATTAAGGCCCTTTGGCACAAATCTACACCGTTTCACCTATCTGAACCAAATTTTACATACTTGCCCTTTGGAACCCGACGAGTAACACTGTATGCTTGAAATTTCGGACAGACCACTCCATTCCCTGCATTTAGGTCCTTCGGCACAAATCTACACCGTTTCACCGTTCTGAACCACATTTTGTATACTTACCCTTTGGAACCCTGCGGATGACACTGTCAACTTGCATTTAAGCCCTTTATCTAAAATCTACACCGTTTCTCCTTATTGCACCAAATATTACGTACACTTTGAAACGCTGCTAGTAACACTGTCCACTTGATATTTTGGACAACGCTCTCCATTCCCTACATTTAGAATAGCAGACAAAATGAACTTGAAAACCACTTATTAAGGCCCTATAACCATTCATTTCCGTAGTAGTGTAACTGTAAGAGTATTTTAATAAGTCTATTGTTGACTGGCAATTCGGGCTGCATCACGTCGCCCCTACCAGTGTCCTGGTGAAGAATTGCGAAAACAGTTAAATCTTGCGCAGCTTATAAATTGCAGTCACGGGGAGTAATTAGAGCAAACATATTTCTTAGGCCCCTTAAAGCAGTTATCATCATGAACATATTAAGTTATGCCTCTCTATAGGCCTAAGTCAATGGTTTTGGTGCAGTACATTGAGGTTATCAGCTGCAATAAGCGTTAGTGCTTTCAAATTTCCCTTCATTTATTCCGATCCTTATCGTTGAGCGCTATGTGGCGATAAATTATACTATTGCTACCTCAGTAGCTCGGGACAGCCGAAGTTTTCCAAAGTGTTTTGATTATTTCCCTACGGCGCAATGCGACAAAAGACTACACTATTGGTCTCTACATTTCTAACAGCCAATGAGATATACAGTAGACCCTAGGCAGTGTCTTTCATTTCACTTATTCTTCTTTCTAATATTTTTTATAATTCGTTTGTAAATTACACGTGTCAGTGCTGTCGTTAGTAAATAGCCGTTTCCTTATTCATTATTAATATTATTATTATTATTATTACGGGAAAATTACCTGAATGTTACGTCCATTATACTGTACTACATATCACCCCCACTACAACCACCACCACAACCTCCACCACAGAAGTTATATTTTCTATGTTTTTTTTTTCTGTTAGTTAAAGTATCATGTGCAAGTTCTGTAGTAGTATTCATTATCATCCATAAAACAAATAAATCCACCGGGTGAAGACAGGCACTATTGCTAGTTGTTATATCAGGTAAATCCGGGAAAGTTGCTGCTCTTTATATAACTTTTGTTATATCTCAGTAGAATTACTTTAAAAATTTCTGCGAATTGATAGAACGTAATTTGAAAATATTTGCAATAGATCACGGATGAGTAAATCATTAGTAAACGATAATAAACCGGCGATAAATAGGAACAAAGAAATTGTTGCCTCAGTGACGTCTCTCTCTGGAACCCGGTATAGACGCCGACTTTGCTCGGGAGAGATGCCGTAAGTGAAATAATTAATAACAAAATCAAATTTATGCTAATTTCTTCAACTCTAATACAATTGAGTATTAGAGCATGCCATTACACAATTATATTTTTAAAAGTAGAATTTATATTTTGAAAATGTTCAATGTCGTCAATACAAACTCCGTTTTATTTTAATGCAGATTATAAATGTTATGTTTATACAGGCCTCATTTAACAAACACGCATGGACCCATTGTGCCTCTTTGAAGATTTCCGGAACCCATTATTCGCTTTAATGTTCGTGCCTGAATTCCATTGCACCTTTCTGCCTTCCTGAATAGTAGTTCCTTTGCTTTTAGCCGTTTTACAACTTCTTTTAAAACTTCCTCTTCCACTGAGCTTTTTTGACTGTGCCCTTGCTCGTTTACTGAGTAGGCATGCCCAAATTTGTCATTTCTGAAAATAATACAATTGTATATAGTAACAATGATGTTAACAATGAGACCAATGAAATAAATTAGGTATTTCAAGAATCATGAGATAATAAAATACTCGTTTAGAATGCCGATGCCCTCTGAATAGTTTAAATGTTTCCAAATGTTTAAAATAGGATATCAATGAGGCATCTCAACCAGATTGCTGTGTGGCAACTCTCCCAAATGTCAGGTGGAGACGCCGCACCCTCCTGTTGTTGTACCTCAAAGCTGTCATGACCGAAAATAAGCTTACCAGCTACTACAGTAATGGTTAAGACTTATTCTGTACTAAAATGGCTGATTTAAGTGTTTGGAACCAACTTAATAATGAACGCAAGGAAAAACTTTGTAAGGAGGAAACATGCACTCCCCTCACGTTATGATGATGATAATTGTTGTTTTAAGGGGCCTAACATCTAGGTTATTGGCCCCCACCTCACGTTATCGACTACAATTTGCGTAATATGCGAGTAACTTGCACCGTACCCGCAGACAGTGGTTATCGCTTGGATGCCAAAATAGCTTACAAACTGTTATCTAGCTGAAACGATGGGAACTTATGGCTGCAGTGTATGTGGCGTTTGTATCGGACTTACTTATTTAACTTGCATCATCTTGATAACAGAATCATGCAGGTGATAACTTCGGTGGACGATATTATTAATTGGTTCTATCAAATAAATCTTCAACAGATAATTTAAGGAGTAAGTGAAGCAGTGGAGGAGGAATTGAGAAATAACTTGATGCTGATCTAAAGAGAGCTGGCAAATCCCGAAGCAAAAGGTTCTGAGTGCAGTTGACGAAGAATATGAGAAACGAAAGGGAACTATGAAGAATCGAACTTCTTGGTGGAATGGTGACATTGAATTACATGTCAAAATAAAGACAAAATCTTGGTATAAATACCTAACTTCATAACAATTGAAAGATTAACTGAATTGAAAACTAGAAAAGCAATACTCTGATGAACTTAATACTGCACGAAGAGAATTGTGGTGAGCCCTGAATTCGCTGCGTGAATTTTTATGATTATAATATTTTTATTCTATGGAGAATACGTTGAGATTTACGGGAGTTGGAAATGTGAAACTTTGCTACAAAACGTGCCATCTCTATGACAGTCACCTAAAAACCTTGTCATACTGGATTTGGTAACATAACACAAGACAAATGGCGAAACAAAGCAAGCTCCAGAGGACGTCGACTGCCTCATTCTGAGGACAGCATTGGAGAAGAGCGAGGAGTACGAGCACGTCATAATCGCTGGAGAAGATGTCGACCTCTTGGTGCTCCTGAATGGATTGGGCCCCAACAATAAAAATTATTTCCTTCCAGAAAAATTCCAGGAAACAGGTTGCCATCAGTTCTTGTCAACATCATTCATTCGAGGAGATCTCTCACTCCCCCCTGGAAGAGAGTTGTTTCTCCACGCCTTCAGTGGTTGCGACACCACCTATGTCCTTTTCAGGCAAGGGAAAACGTGGCTACCACTTTTCTCAACAATAACGCCACCTATGATGAGATAGCCTCTGCTGGCAACAAATGTCTCGTGGCGTTGTATGACGGTGGAAAAGACGATTCTCTCCACGCCTTGCGTTACGGGATATATGTCCGATCTTCTGCCAGCGCAAAAGTCAACCTCGCTCGTCTGCCCCCAACCGAAGAGGCTGCTGCCCAACATTCCTACAGAACCTACCACCAGATGCAGCAGTGGTTGGGGGTTGAGAAAGAGACCACCAAGTGGGAATGGACAAGGAGTCAGCAGGGGCTGACACCGGTGACCTCAGACAAGGAAACAGCGCCGCAAAATCTGCTCAAACTCCCGTCATGCAGGTAAGGTAATCCATTCA
Source organism: Meconema thalassinum (assembly GCA_946902985.2). Taxonomy (NCBI): domain Eukaryota; kingdom Metazoa; phylum Arthropoda; class Insecta; order Orthoptera; family Tettigoniidae; genus Meconema; species Meconema thalassinum. The sequence goes on along the minus strand of OX336389.2, from coordinate 1,429,514,320 downwards.
TATTAGTTCGGTCCTAGACAACGTCCACTGCTCGATATAGGATTTCTTTTATAATTGAAATCAAAACATTTGAATCTATTGTAACCTGTTTAACTGCAGAAATTCTGAAATAGTGCGAAGCAGGGCGATGCTCCTGTCGGAGAATTCTCTCTAAAATTTGTCGGAGGAAGATCTGCCTTAATTCTCCCACCCTAGACATGACTGAGTCAGATGAAGCCGACGACTTCAACAACCACCTTTGTCATCCAGATCCAACTACACAGGAGTCTCCCGAGCCCCAAGAAGAGCCATATGATGAACCTGGGCCTTCCAAAAGAATACTACTGTTTCCCTAAGTGCAGATAAGCCTAACATTACATACCTACCCTTTAGTTGTAATTTATTATTAAATAGTAGGTAACTGACGTGTTGCGTGTTTTTGTCGCAGGTGTAAGCTGAGGTCCCTCCATCACTTCGCCACTGTGACTTCGATATTGATAAGAAATTACACATTATTATTAATTGTATTCAATATCATTTTGCATGATAAACAATTTTCCACTGATTGATGTTTTTCTTATCCTTTAAAAATGTCCTGCTATTCATCAGGCTCCATTTTTTGAAAAATCTGATTTCCTAATGTTCTTTTACCTGATAAGAAGAGAACTATTGGTGTTACAGCGTTTTACTTATGCTTAAATTTAAGCTACATAACTGCTCTACAACTGTACTTCTCATGACTTTCCTCGTAGGATGAGTATTATAGACGATATTTTGTTCGAAAGACTAGCTAACTACAAATGTCTAACTTTTTGAAGAAAAAAAAAAAGGCCCATTTTTGAAGTGTTTTATCTCGAGATCTACAAGGCATACAGAGCTGTAGTTGCGATAGTTGCGATCAAATTGTTGCTAATTTTGTCTTAGTAGAAAGTGTCCTGGATGACCTTTCCGTAGAATGCATGGTATAGAAGTTAGAAGCCAAAAACTGAAAACAGTCTGAAAATTTTGATGTTTTTCAAGCACCACAAACTTAGCACAGGTCTTTCGAAGTTGCAAACTTGGTTTTACACTTTAGGTATCTATCCTAACAACTTCCCCCCCAAAAAATCAGAAACTTGCAATTTTATGCGACCTAGAATGTTTTAGATAACTGGCCTATTATGGTACTTAAAGATAAAGTTACGATCCGAATGGGCATGGTGACGTTGGATAATTATAGTAACTATAAAGCAGTTTGAAGTTGTTGTTTGAGATGTATATTCATGCACAGTTAAGAAAGAAGTTATGGTATTTTGGAACTGAATGTTATTCAGTCATGTATAATTGATATGTGTTTACGTGAAGCTTGATGCCACTTATGTATTGTGAGGGTAGTTATTGTTTGAGGAGAATGGCGTATTTTTGGCATTTGAATGTGACTATAGAAGTCCATGTTGAAGGGAAACGCATAAATGAGGCAATTGTATGGAAGCATGTTTTTTTACTCTTATTAATTCTGATATAAATTATTTACGCATGAGCTTTACTTCATTGTACGGCTTCAGCAAGATATGTTGTGACAGAAAGACAAGAATTGGAGGTGCGAAAAGTTGATAGTCTTTTGTGGAAGCTAGAGAGGATTTATAGAAATGAAAACAGGACACTTAGAGAGTGTGAAATATGTAGGTTGAAGAGTCTTGTAAAATAGTTGTATATAATTTGGAGAGTTAAGGAAATATTGACGGTTGGCTCTTTCCCATAGCATTTAAAATGTTAATAATTTTGTGTAAAATAATAATGGAATTTTAGCTGTATGGATTAAAATATAGAAATGTGTTTAGAGCAGGTTAACCACATCTATGGTTAGGGATTTTTATTCTGTTAATTAACTCCAGTGAGCAACATAAGTCTAGTTGACTATCTTTATGATGCGAGAAGCAACATTATAGTGTGTTTTTGAGATGGATACCATCGCAATATTTTTATTTAGGAGTATTTTTATTTAATTTTATTCTTCGATATCGTTTCATTTTGGAAGGTTTTTATTTATTGTATCGTCTTAGTAAATACATGTTGGACACGCGAGGAGTTGGTCTGTCCGCTGTTATGTTTTATAGAAACACGCGATTATGATTTATAGTAATTAGTTTGAAAATGTACTATGGAAGAATTGATAGGCGCCCGACACCTTTTTCCACCCTATACACACCAAGAAGCGTATGTGTCTCACTCTCCTTTAGTATTTAGTGTCTTTACCCCGTAGGAAAGTATCATAGTGCAAGTGTGGACTTGATTCCTGTTGTCCTATTTGTCAGGCATTTCTTTCAGTGATTTATCTAGCTGGGGACCATGAAGAAGCTGCGATCTGCCCATCTGGATACTGGCAAATATTTTTATAAAAGGGTGCAGTGGGAAGAATTTGAAAATGTAATGGAAAAGACAGGATAATGTATAGAGTGATCAAAAGCACTGGCAGAGCAAAGAGTGTCAATTTAAATGTATCAATGGCAAAGATGAAAACATGCATAGGAAGGAAACATTGTTTGTAGGCTATAGTTTAATATTTTGCTTGGGAACTGGCTCTCAGAGAACATACTTCTTTGTGTTGTTTGGGACATGGATGTCTTAGGCTCACGAACGGGAACAGTATGATTTAAATACTGGGCTGATATTCTGATGTGTGAGGAAGAGTGTAAAGGGAGGGGCTGATATTCTGATGTGTGAGGAAGAGTGTAAAGGGAGGGGCTGATATTCTGACGTGAGGAAAAGTATAAAGGGAGTGGCTGATACTCTGATGTGTGAGAAAGAGTGTAAGGGGAGGGGCTGATATTGTGACGTGTGAGAAAAAGTATAAAGGGAGAGGCTGATGTTCTGAGGTGTGAGGAAAAGAATAAAGGGAGTGGCTGATATTCTGATGTGTGAGGAAGAGTGTAAAGGGAGGGGCTGATATTCTGAGGAAAAGTATAAAGGGAGAGGCTGAATTCTGATGTGTGAGGAAGAGTGTAAAGGGAGGGGCTGATATTCTGACGTGTGAGGAAAAGTATGAAGGGAGTGGCTGATATTCTGACGTGTAAGAAAGAGTGTAGAGGGATTGGCGGATATTCTGACAAGTAAGGAATTGTCTCCCATATAAATATACGGTATGTACAGTATATATTCAGTATACACACAAACACAGGATTAGTCACCTAAATTGTCCCTCTCAATTATCTCCTAAACCGTGCAGGATATCAATAATCTGATTTCACTTATGTTATTGGAGCTAAGAGGCTCACAGATTAACTTGCACGTCTGGTCCGCTTATATATGTTTCTGTTCCAATTATTCCCAATATTCTTTGAACAGGTGATTCAACGGACCAGTCAAGGTGTGACAAGGTGTTTGTGTGGTTAACAATCCAGGAGCGTGTATATGCTGCTCTGTGAACAAAGTTCGAGAAAGTAGAAACATCCTAGTTGTTGTTCACGGTGACCGTAATGAGTGGGTCCAAGTCACCCCCAAAGCATCACAGCATTTCATTATGCCGTCAGTGTACTCCACTACAAAGAATATTTGGTAACATTTTTTGGACCACCTTCTGTCAGCTGTCGGCTACTTTGGGTGTGGTTTGGTGCAGATTGAAGAACACTTCACTCAAACACTACTCCTCTGCCATGGTGATATTTCGCATGACCACCTAGCTCTAGTGAAATAAAAGTACGCGCAAAAGTAGAGGCAGCACATCAACAGAGGTTATCAGACATTTTACCTTCAACAAGCCTCGAGTTACTCCCCTTTGTCTAGAGCGATTAGCCACTCTCTCTCTCTTACCCTAAACAAGTATTGAGTTGCTCCCTGTTGTCTGGAGTGACAAGCCACTCTCTCCATTGTACCCGCAACAAGTCTCCAGGTGCTCCCTGTTGCCCCAAGACACGAGCTACTATTTCCTTTGACCCTCAACAAGTCTCGGTTGTCGCCCATTGTCTGGAGGGACGATTCACTTTCTCCCTTGAACTCTCAACAGGCCTCGAGTCGCTCCCTGTTGTCTGGAGGGACGAGCCACTCTCTCCATTGTACCCGCAACAAGTCTCCAGGTGCTCCCTGTTGCCCCAAGACACGAGCTACTATTTCCCTTGACCCTCAACAAGTCTCGGTTGTCGCCCATTGTCTGGAGTGACGAGCCACTCTCTCCCTTGTACCCTCAACAAGTCTCAAGTTGCTCCCTGTTGTCCGGAGTGACGAGCCACTCTCTCCCTTGTACCCTCAACAAGTCTCAAGTTGCTCCCTGTTGTCTGGAGAGACGAGCCACTCTCTCTCTCTTGTACACTCAACAAGTCTCAAGTTGCTCCCTGTTGTCTGGAGGGACGACCACTCTCTCCATTGTACCTGCAACAAGTCTCGACGTGCTCCCTGTTGTCTGGAGGGACGAGCCACACTCTCCATTGTACCCGCAACAAGTCTCCAGGTGCTCCCTGTTGCCCCAAGACACGAGCTACTATTTCCTTTGACCCTCAACAAGTCTCGGTTGTCGCCCATTGTCTGGAGGGACGATTCACTTTCTCCCTTGAACTCTCAACAGGCCTCGAGTCGCTCCCTGTTGTCTGGAGGGACGAGCCACTCTCTCCATTGTACCTGCAACAAGTCTCGACGTGCTACCTGTTGCCCCAAGTCACGAGCCACTATTTCCTTTGACCCTCAACAAGTCTCGGTTGTCGCCCATTGTCTGGAGGGACGATTCACTTTCTCCCTTGAACTCTCAACAGGCCTCGAGTCGCTCCCTGTTGTCTGGAGGGACGAGCCACTCTCTCCATTGTACCTGCAACCAGTCTCGACGTGCTCCCTGCTGCCCCAAGTCACGAGCCACTATTTCCTTTGACTCTCAACAAGTCTCGGTTGTCGCCCATTGTCTGGAGGGACGATTCACTTTCTCCCTTGAACTCTCAACAGGCCTCGAGTCGCTCCCTGTTGTCTGGAGGGATGAGCCACTCTCTCCATTGTACCTGCAACAAGTCTCGACGTGCTCCCTGTTGCCCCAAGACACGAGCTACTATTTCCCTTGACCCTCAACAAGTCTCGGTTGTCGCCCATTGTCTGGAGTGACGAGCCACTCTCTCCCTTGTACCCTCAACAAGTCTCAAGTTGCTCCCTGTTGTCTGGAGTGACGAGCCGCTCTCTCCCTTGTACCCTCAACAAGTCTCAAGTTGCTCCCTGTTGTCCGGAGTGATGAGCCACTCTCACCCTTGTACCCTCAACAAGTCTCAAGTTGCTCCCTGTTGTCCGGAGTGATGAGCCACTCTCACCCTTGTACCCTCAACAAGTCTCAAGTTGCTCCCTGTTGTCTGGAGTGACGAGCCACTCTCTCCGTTGTACCCTCAACAAGACTCAAGTTGCTCCCTGTTGTCCGAGGTGATGAGCCACTCTCTCCCTTGTACCCTCAACAAATCTCAAGTTGCTCCCTGTTGCCTGAGGTGATGAGTCACTCTCTATCTTGAACCCTCAACAAGTCTCAAGTTGCTCCCAGTTGTCTGGAGAGACGAGCCCTTCTACCCTCAACTAGTCTCAAGTTGCTCCCTGTGGTCTGGAGTGACGAGCCTCTCTCTCTCTCTCTTGTACCCCCAACAAGTCTCGAGTTGCTCCCCGTGGTCTGGAGTGATGAGCCACTCTCTCCCTTGTACCCTCAACAAGTCTCGAGTTGCTCCCTGTTGTCCGTAGGGATGAGCCATTGTACCCTCAACAAGTCTCCCATTTGCTCCCCGTTGTCTGGAGTGACGAGCCACTCTCTCTCTCTTGTACCCTCAACAAGTCTCAAGTTGCTCCCCGTTGTCTGGAGTGACGAGCCACTCTCTCCCTTGTACCCTCAACAAGTCTCGAGTTGCTCCCTGTTGTGCGTAGGGATGAGCCCTTGTACCCTCAACAAGTCTCAAGTTGCTCCCTGTTGTCTGGAGTGACGAGCAACTCTCTCTCTTGTACCCTCAACAAGTCTCAAGTTGCTCCCCGTTGCCTGGAGTGACGAGCCACTCTCTCCCTTGTACCCTCAACAAGTCTCAAGTTGCTCCCTCTTGTCTGGAGTGACGAGCCACTCTCTCCCTTGTACCCTCAACAAGTCTCAAGTTGCTCCCCGTTGTCTGGAGTGACGAGCCACTCTCTCCCTTGTACCCTCAACAAGTCTCAAGTTGCTCCCTGTTGCCTGGAGTGACGAGCCGCTCTCTCCCTTGTACCCTCAACAAGTCTCAAGTTTGCTCCCTGTTGTCCGTAGGGATGAGCCCTTGTACCCTCAACAAGTCTCAAGTTGCTCCCTGTTGTCTGGAGTGACGAGCCACTCTCTCCCTTGTACCCTCAACAAGTCTCAAGTTGCTCCCTGTTGTCTGGAGTGACGAGCCAGTCTCTCCCTTGTACCCTCAACAAGTCTCAAGTTGCTCCCTGTTGTCCGGAGCGATGAGCCACTCTCTCCCTTGTACCCTCAACAAGTCTCAAATTGCTCCAAGTTGTCCGGAGTGATGAGCCACTCTCTCCCTTGTACCCTCAACAAGTCTCAAGTTGCTCCCTGTTGCCTGAGGTGACGAGCCGCTCTCTCCCTTGTACCCTCAACAAGTCTCAAGTTGCTCCCAGTTGTCTGGAGTGACGAGCCTCTCCCTCTCTTGTACCCTCAACAAGTCTCGTGTTGCCCCCTGTTGTCTGAGGTGATGAGCCACTCTCTCCCTTGTACCCTCAACAAGTCTCAAGTTGCTCCCTGTTGTCTGAGGTGATGAGCCACTCTCTCCCTTGTACCCTCAGCAAGTCTCAAGTTGCGCCCTGTTGTCTGAGGTGATGAGCCACTCTCTCCCTTGTACACTCAACAAGTCTCAAGTTGCTCCCTGTTGTCTGAGGTGATGAGCCACTCTCTCCTTTTTACGCTCAACAAGTCTCAAGTTGCTCCCTGTTGTCTGGAGTGACGAGCCTCTCTCTCTCTCTCTCTCTTGTACCCCCAACAAGTCTCGAGTTGCTCCCTGTGGTCTGGAGTGATGAGCCACTCTCTCCCTTGTACCCTCAACAAGTCTCGAGTTGCTCCCTCTTGTCCGTAGGGATGAGCCCTTGTACCCTCAACAAGTCTCAAGTTGCTCCCCGTTGTCTGGAGTGACGAGCCACTCTCTCTCTTGTACCCTCAACAAGTCTCAAGTTGCTCCCCGTTGTCTGGAGTGACGAGCCACTCTCTCCCTTGTACCCTCAACAAGTCTCGAGTTGCTCCCTGTTGTCCGTAGGGATGAGCCCTTGTACCCTCAACAAGTCTCAAGTTGCTCCCTGTTGTCTGGAGTGACGAGCAACTCTCTCTCTTGTACCCTCAACAAGTCTCAAGTTGCTCCCCGTTGTCTGGAGTGACGAGCCACTCTCTCCCTTGTACCCTCAACAAGTCTCAAGTTGCTCCCTGTTGTCTGGAGTGACGAGCCTCTCCCTCTCTTGTACCCTCAACAAGTCTCGAGTTGCCCCCCGTTGTCTGGAAAGAAATGCCTCTACTGTTTGTTGAGTCAATGGATACTTAACTACACTAATTGCCCGCAGCACTGCTGAGTTAATGATGTAGAAAGCTATGTATTATTTGCCGGAAATTACCACGTAAAGTGTAGATTTTATGATGCACGAACTGCTAATAGCTTCGATCTAATTATACAGCTGCTTGCCATTGCGTCATCTACATTCCTGCCTAAGTGCTAAATGCAGCTTTTCTCAACTCTCTGGAATATTGTTGTGCTACATTTCATTAACAAACTTCCTCAACTATCTGAAACCATACGCGTATCGTATTCTTTACCCTTTCAGACTTTCTGAAGCCAGTGATTCTACTTATGCTCCTTTTGCTACCTCTGCCTCATACATACTACAGCAAGTTGCCATCAAATCTGACATATTTGTGCTCTTTCCCTTGTTCTGCCCTCTTCCATAAAGATATGATAGAAATCTGTAAGGTTTCAATGTGAAGATTGTTTTCGGTCGGTCGTCATGCACTCAGATGGGAACACTACATAAAATCTACTTACAATATTAATCTTGCAATACTTGAGTTAGAGTAAATACACAAATAATTCACTGCGCTAAATATAAGAATAATTGTGGGAATAGCATGTTTCGTTTGTGAGGCGCACATCTTCAAGCGTGTATTAATTAAATATTAATATGTTTGACGAAACACAGGGGTTTGTCGTTAAACAGTTTATAAGTCGACTATACTACACATGATCGGTTCTGGAAGGTGGTGTTATTCTTCAATGGGCGGTTCTTGTTGATGCTAGATACATATGTAATATACAAGCATACGTATATTTTCATTTGAAAAGCCTCCGTGGCTTAGGCGGCAGCACGCCGGCCTCTCACCGCTGGGTTCGTGGTTCAAATCCCGGTCACTCCATGTGAGATCTGTGCTGGACAAAACGGAGGCAGACAGGTTTTTCTCCAGGTACTCCGGTTTTCCCTGTCATAATTTCATTCCAGCAACACTCTCCACTATCATTTCATTTCATCTGTCATTCATTTAATCATTGCCCCAGAAGAGTGCGTCAGTGAAACAGTCCATATCCTCGCCGATAGATGGGGGCTTCATTCATTCCATTCCTGACCTGGTCGGAGACTGGAAGCAGGCTGTGGATTTTTTTTCACGTATATTTTCATTTGAGACTGTTTTGCTTTTTCTGCATCCACTCAAGTCTGCAAGCCCTGGCCTTATAATACAGGACAGCTGCACAGAAAAACCCCTTTTGTTCCAAAAACTGTGCTATGGTTGGCTTTTTGTAAATCGTTAGAAAAGCACAAAATAAGCTTAACTCTGAATTTTAGAATAATTTGCACGATTATTTTGTCGCAAAATTCAAAAAAAAAACATTGAAAAGCACTTTTCTCTGAATTGACGTACAGTACAACCTGTCACATCCGGACCTGTGAAATCCGAACCCTCCCATATCCGGACACATCTCCGAATGAATTTTTAAGTCGTAGTTGAGAGCGAGGATACAAGAGTGTGCTAGCCAGGGAGGACGAGTGAAAGTTGCAGCGCTGGAAGGCTGTGTGCGTGCTTGACCGCGAGGGGATGTGGCCTGACTCGTCAACGACATCTTCCCGGAAACTCATCCCTTTGTGTGAATAAGCGATATTCCATTTTCGGCTTCTGCCTGCCACCAACGTCTTGAAGCGACAGTTTGTTTTGCGAGTGTGTTTCTGTTGTTACTGTTATTGTTTACCGTTGTTATCGTTATTGTTATCTTTTAACCCTGGTTTTTTTTGCTAAAATGTCCGAAAAAAGGAAAATAACTGTTGTTACGATGTACAGTGTGTGAAGCAACCGTTAAAAACATTAAAATTAATCAACAACAAACCCGTGAATTATTTCTGGTCACCTAGCTATTTGTAAAAATAGCCTTGTGATATCCGGATTTTTCCATATCCGGATCGGCCGGTCGCCACATTAGTCCGGATATGACAGGTTATACTGTATTTTAAAGAAAAGTTTTTTTTTACAAAAAATGTAGAGGACATTGTCACCTACAATTCGTCTCATTGAGGTCATGTCATACGTTTTGAGATGCTGAAGCTAGGTGGCGCCAAATTTCAAAAAAAGGGTTTTTTCACTTTTTGTCCTAGAAAAAATGTTTTGTTCACAAAAAGAGCAAATCAGAAATTTGTTCCTCTCAAAATTGTCTACAACATTTATTGAAACTTTTTTTCCTCCGCCTTACCATTCCAAAGTTATAGTCTGCCGAAGTGTGAAAATTGTATTATTCAGATGGCACAAAGGTTAATATGTGTACAGTTATGATTGATACGTTGCGATTGAAATAGATATGATTGTTTGACCTAATTAACAAACACAGCCCGCGTCCTGTTTGACCGAGCCTTAGGCAGCTGTCCGACACCGGTCCCTGTCTAAATTACGTCCACCGCTCTCTCCGCAGTAACAATAGTAGCCTTGACTACGCAGCGTTGCATTTGTTGCGCTATAACTTTGGAACGGTAAGTCGGAGGAAACACACGTTAATCTAAATGTTTCAGACAATTTTGAGAGGAACAAATTTCTGATTCATTCTTTTGTGAAAAAAATATTTTTTCTAGGACAAAAAGTGAAAGAACACTTTTTTGGAACTTTTGGCGCCACCTAGCTTCTGCATTTCAAAACGTATCACATGACCTCAATGAGAGGAATTGTAGGTGACAATGTCCTCTACATTTTTTGTTAAAAAAACATTTCTTTAAAATACGTCAATTCAGAGAAAAACGCTTTTCAATGTTTTTTTTTAGTTTTCCGACAAAATGATCGTGCAAATTATTCTAAAATTCAGAGTTAAGCTTTTTTTGTGCTTTTCTAACGATTTACAAAAAGCCAACCATAGCACAGTTTTGGGAACAAAACCATTCCAGCTGTACTGTACTATTATTCGTGGCTGAGGCTTAAAATGATATGATCAATGTATTAAGGAGAACTGGCACTTGTGTATACATGGTATAAATTAGCTAAATGGCACACGCTCTCCCCGTAGTCTTCCTAGCGTAAGCGGTTGCGTTGTGGAATTCGGGTTTATTATGTAGAGCTGGAAGGAGTTCTAAATTCAGGGTCCTGCTCGGCGGCCCAGCCCATTGGCTGCTTCGACACTAGACCGCTCTGGGCTTGACAAATCTCGGACCTAACAGCCCATAACGTCATCGCACGGGTTGGGCCGGGCCATACTATGTAGCTTTTAACGCGAGAGGCTAATGAGAGCGCGTTGGTAGTCCATGGGCTGGTATGGGCTGGCAGCTTCAATACATACTTCCACGGCCTCCTATTTTAAATATCACTGCGAGACTAGTGTCATAGTGGGGTATTCGAGGAGGCTGTGGTCGCATGCAAGGTATTCTCTGCGTTGCAATTGTCCTTGGGACGACTGAGCCATAGCGTGTGAGGGCCATGGCAGAAACATGAGTGGTATTATTTAGTGGACATCGTTAACAAACTGTGAAACAAAATCTGTGCAATGTTCTATTATTTTTCTTGAAATGGCCTTCTCTATGAACTGCTGGTGTTCATAAATGAGGTGAAGAAGCTTGTGCTATGTTTTGCTATCTACTTCTCTGCTCTTCATAAAATCTAACAGCAACACACCCCCTCCAGCCATGTATTAACTAAACACGTTGAACACGTTATATGAGAAATGTGGCTCAAACTCTTCAATACAGTTACACAATTTCCTAATATTTACACACCTTTAAGATAAATCCAATATCTCGAATGACGTAATATTTAATTTCAAACTTCGTTTTGTTCAATGGCTAAAAACATCAAATAGTTATCTAAATTCAATTGACGAAACTAATATTTGTACGCCAGGGCAACTGGTTAAACTCATTGTTAGGCCCCTTAAAACAACAATTTTCATCTTCATATGGTTAAACTCAGTACTTAATTTCCGATTTGTTTTAACTTCTACTCAAAGAAAATGCCGGAATGGTTCTTTACTTAAGGCCACGGCCTCCTCCTTCCCAATCCTCATCTATATTACAAAGTCGCACACTAATACAGCCATCACAAAACCACAGGTAATCAGACAAATTACACATACACACATACACGGGGCTACATGACCGTGATGTCGCAAAGCCCATAAATCACTCAACAGCAACTATCGATGTATTTCAGATTGAGATTAGCCAGTTCGAACTATACCATTAGCTTAGGGACAATAGTATTGCTATCAATTCTGAATAGAAGTGTAAAGAGAGCATTTTGTTTCGCACGCGTTGTGAAGGTTAGTCTGCCTGCTCGGCCCGGCCCGTTCAGTGCGGTGGGCTACGACGCGACGGTGGGCTTTGTGAGCCCAGTGCTATGGGCCGAACGCGGCCACTTTAGATGAAAACGACACTGGATGGGCTGGGCTTCAAAAGTCCATTGCTTAGAGTACGGTACCGTAGGCCACGCTGCAGTACTCTGGTTGGAATCCCACTTCGGATATGTTTATTTTTTAAATTTCCGTATTCTTCTCTTTCGGTATAATACATGTATGATATTTTACAATTTCATTGTCATAAGCATAATATTTTATGTTCATATGGATGAAAATTCGTGTGAAACACGGAAACAAACCGCCAATGATGGATGCGCTAGGTGGAGTTCAGGTGTATCTCTCCACTTTAACGATGCTTTAGAGAGTTGAGTGGTCAGATTAGGCCATTTAACTTAATTCCTTGTCAGTGGTAAGTTAACAATCGTTTCAGTTTGATGAAATGCTCGTGCAAAGTTAAATAACCTTTAATGATGAGTTATGAGATGATTGACGGTGGTGAGAATAGCCCTTAAAGTTCTTAATGAGGGAGCTTAATCAGTGATGAGAATTCAGAGTTAAAGCTGTGCATCACGAATGCTCCATGCGCTGTAATAACGGTTCCTATTGATCATCATTGCCTTCAAAGATTGTGGTCAGTCTGCAAAGGCGGCTGGCTGCGTCGCTCAGCGGTAACGTTCTCGCTTGCTGGGCCCAATGTTGCAGGTTCGTATCCTGGCGCAGTGAGCTGGCATTTGAGGGTGCGCAAATACGAGGGAGCGGTGTCAGTAGATTTACTGGCACGTTAAAGATCCCCTTCGGAGCAAGATTCCGGCATCCCGGCGTCTCTAAAAGCCAGAGTAGTTAAAAGGGACGTAAAACTAATAGCATTGCAGTATTATTATTAGACTGCAAACGCTATGAATATTAAGTTTAGGGTGATTAACTGATTGACTCAATGACACATTACGGTGTTTGAATCCATTTTCAGTGTATTTGTTAATCTCACGTAAATGTTTTTTTCAGGATTAGGGAATAGCCCTTCACAATTGGCTACAATCGTGTTGACCGACTGAAAACCATCAAATGTAGATCAATGAAATACTATTAGGCTTTTACTGTATTATCCAAGCTCGGCGGCCAAGAAGGCGAACACTAATGTGCTACCTCGTGCCAAGCTGGCATCGGGAGAGTATGGGTTCGAATCCCACCTCGGCAGTCCTAAAAATGGTTTTCGTGGTTTCCCATTTTCACCACCAGGAAATGCTGAGACGGTTCCTTTCAATAGGTCCACGGCCGATTTCTTTCTAAAATCCCGCCCTTGATCCGTCCCGAAAAGAATATAAATGGCCATTGGCTGCCCTAACATAATTAATATTCACGGGAGCACATAGAGCCCCAGAGGTCCCACATGCCCCGATAGGATTATAGAAGTAATTGACGCCATTTTCCAGTGTTGTCTAGTAATTCATTATAGAATGCTTTTCAGTCGGTCAACACGATTGGGCCCAATTATATTAGGCGGAGATCACAAATATTTAAACATCCTAACCAGAAAAAATACATGGATTATTTATCCCATCATTAACACACTTGTTGTACAAAAGGGGGGGGGGGGGGTTAATGCGACCACGATCAAAACAAGTCATACAATTAAACTACCCCACACACACGAGAAGTGTGTTAATTAAGTAATTTCTGTAATATTTATTTCAGGTTAGGGTGTATAAATACTTCAACTCCCCGCCTAATGTAATTGGGCACAATCAAGTAGACCGACTGAAAAGCATTCAATGATACCAGTGGATCGGGCTTTATGCCTTTAATCAAAGATCAGTAGAACAAAATGATACAAAATAAGAATACAGTACAAAGAATCCGCTAATGACGAGACAGATTCTGACAGCATTCTAGTCGGATCCCACTATGCATATAATGATAATAATAATAATATAATGAGGCAAAACACAGACCACACCCAGCGAGTTGTACTGAATTCAACACCTGAATAGATACCTTTAAACAAAGGCTGTCTGTTTTATCCGCCAGACCCTCTAAGTACAGGGAGAGTATGAAAAGTAAGAAAGATAGATTCCTTTTCTCCAACTCAGAGAGAAGATTTTAACAGACTCTGGGTAAGATAAAGGATTCTGCGGACAAATACTATCCGACTAAAGAAGAAATTCCAGAATGTTGGGGCAAACAACTCTCTACATCATCTCATCAAGACACTAAATCTAGTTGGGTAGGAGAAGAACAGCGAGCTTCCCACCGATTTGAGCAAATGCAGCACGAGAAATTCACCACAAATTATATTAAGGAAGTTATCAACAACTTGGCGAATTGGAAAGCCCCTGACCCTGACCAGATTCACAATTTATGGTATAATAAGTTCTGGAGCATTCACGATCGACTAGGCGAGTTCATTAATGATGCCATTCTTCATCGCGAGAGCTTGCCAGAATTCCTCATACATGCCATCACATCTTTGCTTCATAAAGATCTTCAGAATACGTGATACCCTACAAAATATCGTTCCATCACATGTCTGCCCATGTTATATAAGATCATTACATTTTGCCTGGCTAATAGGATATATGCCCACTGTTAAGAAACAACATAATTGCCGTGCAGCAGAAAGGTTGTGAAAGGGGTTCAAAAGGTCGCAAAGAACAACTAATAATTGACTCAGTTGTATGTGGCCAGGCACATCTAAATCACCGAAACCTTGATATGGCGTACATCGATTATAAGAAGGCCTTTGACTCTGTGCCCCATGACTCGCTAGTAACAGTGCTGAGATTGTATGGGATCAATGAGGTGTATTGTTGCACCACCCGGGGGATGCATCCCCATCCCCCTATATCTACGAAATATACATTTATCTATACACAGATGCATGCGGCATACATCACCTAAACTTCTACCATAAAGAATAAAACTTACAATTCTCCGCCTAGTCAATACTATAATTTGTTAAAACATTTCATGGGTACAAGTTTCGGGTCCTATTTCTTCTAGACCCTTCTTCAGCCCACAAACTTATAATATGGAGTTCATCAGATCACAAAAAACATCGATAACACAAATGCACATATATAATAAAAAGTTAAAAACACTGTGACAATATCTGAGAGTCTAAAAATCTAAAAATAGCATGCATAGTTTGCGGGCTTCAGGTATATGTTATTTTTGCACTTGTTCTATATCTATATCAAATGTCATTTGACACTGTGAAACGCCGGGCTCATATTTTGACGTCTATAACTGGCGTACTGTAGAAACTTGCTGCATATCTTATACTGTTTTAACATTTCTGTTGGTGTGGCTGAAGATGGGTTGGACGGCATCGGCTACATCTTTTGACAAATTGTTGTTATAATTTATTTTTTTGGCATTTGGCAACCTGTCTTTGGCGGATTAAAGTAATCTTCTGTCACACGGTATAACAAAAATTTGTCAAAAGATGTAGCCGTTGCCGTCCAACCCATCTTCAGCCACACCAACAGAAATGTTAAAACAGTATAAGATATGCAGCAAGTTTCTACAGTACGCCAGTTATAGACGTCAAAATATGAGCCCGGCGTTTCACAGTGTCAAATGACATTTTATATAGATATAGAACAAGTGCAAAAATAACATGTACCTGAAGCCCGTAAACTATGCATGCCATTTTTAGATTTTTAGACTCTCAGATATTGTCACAGTGTTTTTAACTTTTTATTATATATGTGCATTTGTGTTATCGATGTTTTTTGTGCTCTGATGAAATCCATATTATAAGTTTGTGGGCTGAAGAAGGGTCTAGAAGAAATAGGACCCGAAACATGTACCCATGAAATGTTTTAACAAATTATAGTATTGACTAGGCGGAAAATTGTAAGTTTTATTCTTCATGATTACTGTCAATACGGAACCTGAAATGAATAATATTTCTAATAATTCTACCATAAAGCCAGGCCCAGGGCATAGCAACGACCTCCGATAACCCCAGCCAGCAACGCACATCCTGTGGCAAGTGCAATTCCACTGACGCAGCACTTCGAACCCTATATAAGTGGAGAGGCGCGGTACCTCAGGATCACTTATTCTTGGTCAGACAGTTAGGCGCTTTGCCTCAGTGCTTCTTTGTGCCGAACCGCTGCCACGAGCCACATCAACGCCGGAGGGTAAGTGTCATAGCGATACACCATCCTCAATACAGACATTTACACTACCACCCCTTTGTGCTTGGTTATTAGAAGTATCTGTTTTAATAACTGTTTTGCCACTGCAAGGAGTACTTCAAGTTTGAACTACCCCACATTAAACTCAGTAATATTAGAAACAACTGGTCTTTCTAATTTATTTAATTAGTTATTAAGATCCTGTTCTTCATCCCTTGTTCCGGTAGAAGCCAGGTAGACATTTAACTAATTGTTTCACAGCGCACGTAGCAAGTTACTCGCTGACATCACACTGCGTGCATCGCTCAGTAGCGCGAGCCAGTCGCTGCTCACGCGGCAGTATTCCTAACAGCGGCTCTACTGTTCAAAGCTAATAGCGTCAAACCGCCCCTCATCCCTTAATTGCCTCTCCGAACTACCCGATTAAGCAGTACATTCGGGAGTTCTCCCTTCGAGTGCTTATACGCTCTCGAACCCGTTCACGTTTACACCTCTCACAGCCAAGCTACGAGCAGTCCCCCAGCTGCTCTTATTTCATCCCCTAAAACAATACATCGTAGAGGACACCCTCACGGGTACCCTACAATTGATAGAGGCGCCGAGTACCGTGACGTTGTCGTAAGACGACGCCCAGGGGTTACATACAACGTAACTCTGCGGGAAAGATCCGGCAAAGTACCTTTTTACAAAGCCAAGCATACACCACCCAAAATTGGGAAAATATTTTAGCGTACGGGTCTGGAAATATTTTAGTACCCACCCAAGCCCGCCCCAATAGATATTACATTTGAAGACGCCGCCCTTACATCGCAGTAAGTGATTTACGACCCCAAAGGTAGCTACTCCCACCCCATACAGTAGATAGGGGCCACAGTATTTAACTACCCGCCCACTTCGGTCCCCAGTGCCTTAAGCAGGATAGCGATGGGGATCTTTCATTCCCCGCCACCATAGAATACAGAGGTAATCACCATCAATTAGGGAAGATCCTCCCACAGCTCCGATAGCCCAGACACATCCATTGATATTTCCTTACTCAGTGTGAAATAGATATACACACTTGAATAAGATATACCTTTACACGGCCACAGCCTAATTTTCGATACACATACAGAATGGCATCTCTCTACCGCCTGAATATATTGCAGCGAGTAGACGCCTTGCAAAACTTGATTGCATTGCACAAATACTTGTGGGACAAACAGGATTACCTGAACCGCTTTCAAGAATTCATACATGCCCAAAACAATAGGACTCTGGGAGCCCTATCCCACAAAAAGGGACCTAAGTATGTTCTTAGGGGCCCCATCCCAGCAATCAGGCAACAATTTAGCCGCACGCAAGGGAGACTCCACTTCATACACGAGGATCTTCACAAACAGTATTTTGCACTTAGGGTAGAACACCTTAGGGTGGATACTGCCAACACGAAAGTTGCGGAACAGGCCAGGGTACTTACCCTGCGGTACGCCGAACTATGGCGACGTTTCCGTCAGCTACAGGCAAACTTTTGCTTGTTCGAACTCTTAACGCATAAGCCTACGCAAGTAGAGGGGTCATCTCTAACATTCCCCCCAGAATGGCCAATAGGACCATTTCCCTACGGCCCACCCCTATTAGGAAGGAGACCACCGTGGCCATGCCACATACGCAGCCCAAACTTGGAAACGTTGCACACGTGAATACATTTCACCCGCCACGGGCTAGCATTCCCATCTCCTCACTTCCACTGCACCCTAGGCCCTTATTGCCTATATTGGCAAACAACGGTCTTACGGCCCGCCGAAAAGCCACACTAATACACCGGACAATCCCATTTATACCTACAGAAGAGCCACAGCGCCTTAAACCCAAGATCACTCTCCTACAGACGCCCCTAAAATAGGATACCGCCCCTGAGTGGATTCCCGGCGCTAAGACTGCCTTAGCTATCTGAGGGCAATAGAGGTACGCCTTACGGTAGAAACCGACTTACGAAGTACCAGTGGAGATCACATTACTCGAATCTGGGACCATTTTTCCCCTTTAAACCCATAAAATACATTTAGTATTGTACCCTTCAGTGTTCTTCTAGGATGCCGACTCTAGCTCGGGGAGTGGTCTGTTCGGTGTGGCTCTAACTTATTCTAAACATCCTAGGAATATCGTCGAGGATCACAGGAGGCTTAACTTAAAATCAGTATGTCAGAGAACTCCTAATATAAAATAATTTTATTCACAAAAACATCATCTCCCATTTCTCCCATCCAATGACAATAAATAAACAAAATAAACTCCCTTAAATTACTCTAATCATCAACATAAAAAAATGCAAAAATAATTTATCACACTGGCTGAAACCAGGAAAAGAAAAATAATCTATTTCATTGCAGTCCACTGTTTCAAGTTCAAAAATTAACGTCAACAGACTTAGTTCATCAGCTATGGCTTAAATAACCCAGCCATTCTATCACAACAAATATGCGCACTCATGTTTATAACTTGCAAAATTGGTTTCTGGGAGCTCGGACATGTTTTCTCGTACAATCATCATCTTTCCTCACAAGAGTCAGACAATGAAGGCAATAGATTTATTCTAGGTCACAGGCATGTGTGCACTTCTAACTTAAAAACAATTAATTCTCTCAGAGCCATGACTCTGTTAATTATGGTAGAACGAGCAGGTCAACATACATGAAGCATCAAATAAATACTTCGGCGGCCGGTGCCCCGCGACTATTAATAAACAAACAACTATAATGAATGCACTCAAAATAATGACAATACAAGACGTCGCTTCCTAAAGCGGCACAAAAGAAGAAACCCAGGGAAGCCGGACTACCTCCCCTCATAGAATACAATAACATCCTCGACCTTGTGACAGACACTCTCACCACACTAACCAGCTGGGCAGGCAATAACCTTCATTGCTACTTTTAGAATTCAGACGGCTGGCCGCACTCCTATACCTGCTTCCTAAGACTCTCTTTTGACTACCTGGGGTTCGAGCCGTACAATTACTTTTCCGACGGAGCTAAAGCGCACTCTCATCAGACAATGAACTCAATCATTTCACTTACCATTTATATCATCGTAGAACACGGGAATACCACTTCCGTTATTAATTTCACTTACCATTTATATCATCGTAGAACACGGGAATACCACCTCCGTTATTAATTTCTGCTCAACCCAGGATCAACTCTCAGCCTTTTCTGAATATTACATTATCATCCAGCCATTTTGTCTTACCTTCCTTTACCTTAGTGTGATTATCAATTACCATACTTATTATTCACATAATTTCAGTGTCATTACTAGTCTTGTCACAATATCGAGCTGTCTTCCCCATATTAGCTTTTACGTTAATATCTTGCATAAGCACTATCAAACCAATTATTCCCTTAAGTGTGCATTCAGCAAGATTACTGACACTCTCAAACAAAACATATTTAAACAAAATGTTGATGCTCATATACTATTTACGTTATAAAACACACAAAAATAATCATTACTGATAAATACACAAATCTACACAAAACATGCTTGCTATGCCTAAAATATCTATTTTTATCATAGTTGCTTATGATCGAGATAAACTTATCCGATCCCCATGATGGGATACGCTATGGCAAACATGCCCCATACAATATTTACTTATCTCTCATACATCCTGATGCTGCTCTGGTCCTTGATATCAGTCTTCTTGATCCGTTGGTTCATCTTGCAAGAAGGATAATTTACACACGGTTTCCAAAATTCACCAAAGCAAAGGTCCACTGTGAATTATTATTATTATCACAATGCACGGTTCTCGCATATGAAGCTCCTACCTCCTACAGCTATCATCAACCTACTTAGTTCAGCTGATAGTTCCATAGCTTCCTAGATCACTGATTTAGCTACTAACAGCTCGTGCGGCTATCCCTATCATTATAACTGCGTACTGTCATGGTATGCACTGTTCTAATTCGCACTCGCGAATACTTAGCGATAGTCAAATTCCAAAGGTATAACTGCTTCTACTTATAAGACTTGTAAAATTTATTAATATCCTTATTGCCTCAAGCGCGGGCTTCCGCCTCCACAGCGCCCGGGTAAGAAACTGTTTTCGCTGCATCTCCAACCATTATTTATATGATTTCTCTTAGGGGGACTTGGAGTGGGGATTTTTTAGAATTTATTTCCATAATAACACTCACATGAATATGCAAACTAGCTCTCTTGAACGTCCTCATTTCTAATGTCTCAATGACTTCTTTTTATCCAAAATCCGATCGTTGGATCTTTATATAATGAGCTCCGTAATTTCCTTCATTGTTCCTTAATTTCGGCGGGATTTGGTCGCGTCTCGCATCCCTCGCTGCTATTGGTAGTTTTAAATCCACCCCCTGATTTCATTTTAATTCTGGCAAAAATCACTGAATGATCCAATTTAAATTTTGACGATACTTCTGAGAGGCTGGGATTGTCCCCTATACGATGGTATAATTCCTGTTTCTGTATTTTAATTACTGCTCCAATTCCTCTCAAATGGGCGGGGTTTATTTGGTGAGTGATCGTTGAAATTTTCGCATTTGCCCGCTTAGTTGAAGGACCTTTGCGCGTTGTCTGAGCGCATGTGGTATCCAGATGTCAGCTTTCTCTCCCTACCGTCTTTGTTTGCGCTGGGTGAAAGTTACTCTAAGGCACGTACGAACTTCCCTTTGTTATTCCCTGTTCAACAAGCAACATCTATTCTCACACCGGCTTTGAAACATGAATAAAATCTTGTTGGAATAAATATGTAGAATTTATGCAATCACAGATGCATAAAGGTTACAGTATAGAGGGTAGGATATGTCGAGGCACGATGCACACATAGCAGCTCCACGTGTCCCACCATCCCCATAAGTCCCCCATAAGTACCCAGGAACATAATATCCTAGGATAGCTATGATAGCTTGGGCGAAAGCACCAGGCGCGCGATAGAATTTAGTAGCCATGTTCCCGACTACGTGTCGCCATCCGTCCCACACAGTGCCTCAACACAGGTCCTAATTCTAAGTTACAGGTTTAGCTCTTAACAATGTCTTATTATATACGATATTATTTTATTATGTCTTTGTTTTATATGTCTTTGTATCATATTTGAATCTCATAGCTAGCGCTAAGTTACGGAATGCATGAACAGTGAGACACATGTATCTCTATGTCAGCTATCAGCGTAGGTCATTCGCACCTGACCGGATGCTATCAGCCGACACATCACATTGACTCAGCAATTAACACGCTTCCATAACGACAGCCGTGCGACGTAAGGCACGTGCCTCACTGCACTTCCTCACAGCCAGGCGTAATACAGTACATTCACCCAAACTCCACGCGTGAGATCGTGGCAAGACTTATTTATAGTCAATGCCCATACTTACCCTGTAAATCACAAATTCATTTGACGAGGGGCTTAGCCACCTCACATCTTTACACTAAAATGCGCACCAACGCACGGTCCTTTCGTTGACTGACGATAGATCAATTCCTTACGGCAGGATCCGTAGGCCATACATGCCTTTGCTTAATACCTATACACTCATCACGTTATACATGCGCAATATTGATCTATACATTAGCTAGTGACCGACGGAAGATTAACATGCCATAAGATAATAGTTACTGGCACCGCGTTACATAGTAACAGCCATTTCTTATTTTATGCCAACACATATACACTACAGTTACCACGACAGATGATAGTATACGTAGCCATGATTTCCACACGCGCCCGAGGTGCACGAATTCCGGCCGCGACCTCCAACAAAGGAGAGGTTACAACCTCCTCTCATTTCATTTTCGTCAGGTCAGATAATCCTCTGATAGGAGTTCTTTCATACACTGTCTGCACATACACTAACGTACGAAGATTACAGTTCAATTCATGGACACCACAATAACACTGGTTAGCGGCCTTCCGCATAGGCACAGGCTTATTACTACACTAACACAGGATAGCGGCCTTCCGCATAAGCAAAGACGCATTCTTACAATAACACAGGTTACTTACCACCGCCACAGCCAGCCACAAATCAACACAATTACACAGGTTACAATAACCTCCGAATATCGGACTCCACAGGTCATCAAGACCACACACTTGTGGGGAACACAGGATATGGATATACTTACGAAGGATACATTATTCCATACACTGTAAATCCAGGTTACATTCTTTATTACATTCCACTGGCTCCCAACGCACGAGACAGCACACTGATGATGAGCAGTGATGCGCGTTCCACGGACGCAGCCGGAAGTAGGATTGCACCTGCAGCATCTCGGCATACAACGATCAGGGAGTCCAATACTGGCCGGCCACGTATGGCGCGGTCACAGTTAACACACTCCCTTTTATATGTTTTTATTCACATGGAATCTTTAACTTTTATTTTTATTCAACGGTGGTATTAACCACACAATACCGTCATAGGGCCATACATGACTAACAGTTCTCCACCGAGGCGTCTTCATCATTAGTCGACGATTTAGGGAAATCCATTCAAATTTTGATGCTATCATTCATCTTTCAGCCGACGACCGATTGGACTCACGGTTCACCCGTGGGATTGGGGCATATTCCTCAAACAATCGACGTAGGGAACCATTTATTCATCCCTACGCTGAGTATGAACTGTTCGTCATAGTCTGCCATATGCCGACATGATATCACATCATAAATTAACGAAAAAGCTTAACTATAGCCACAAGGCTACCACGGGATCCACAAGTCCTTCTATAGATCCCATTCAGTTCAGATATACCCCTTAGTTACACACATTTGTCGCCTTAGTCATTAGTTGGCCAAATTCCACTTTCGCATTTTTATATCAGGCGTCGTTGCACACCAAGGTACATATCCCCATATGTCCATCCGTGTAGCATTACCGCCATTGTCCATAAGTACCCTACGTTTTCCTAGGCGAGTTATGCCCAGGGTAAATAAAATTATACCCTCCTAGATCCACGATATAGGGTAAATATCAACCATGAGCGCATATGTATATTTAGGCAGCCACTACGTCCATGGTCCATAAGTATCCAACGTTTTCTTAGGCGAGTTATGCCCAGGGTAAATTAAATTCTACCCTCCTAGGTCCACCATATATGATAAATATCAACCATGGGCATAGGAATGCCAAGTTTTGTAGAAATCGGTTAACGAAGACCCAATGATTTAATTTCCTATAAACACTAAGTATGCACTTGTGTACACGAACATGTTATACGCATCAGGAGCACACACTCTCCATATCGACATATTGAATCACAATGCTACAACAGACAGCTTTCAATTCCATACCGCAGGTTGTCCGGTAGACTTAGCCCATTATGCTAATCCACGGACATTCCGACATGTGGGGAATAAAGTACACGCCCCGGGGGTACATATTACTGAGCCCCACATAATTTTTGCATTTTCCCGAAGTAAGT
The DNA here is from genome assembly GCA_946902985.2 of Meconema thalassinum. Taxonomy (NCBI): domain Eukaryota; kingdom Metazoa; phylum Arthropoda; class Insecta; order Orthoptera; family Tettigoniidae; genus Meconema; species Meconema thalassinum. Next base: position 1,429,491,018 of record OX336389.2, on the reverse strand, counting down.
GGGATTAGACAACGGAAAAACTTTTCCTACATAATGACACACAACATTTTACCCGCGAATAGAGTCGCAACAGGCCTCAGTACACTACCAGTACGCTTTCCGTACACTCCAGTACACTACATACAGTAGGCACAGAAGCCCAGAGTTTTACCTAGCATTTACCACATTTAATCACGACGTGATGACAGTGCAGTCCCGCAAATATTCCCCCCGAGAGGGAAATGCTTTCATTTCCCACTACGCATACGCGAATTCATTGAATTACATCCACGTTATGTCATAAACAGACTGTATTTCATGCGACAGTGAGTATATAACACACACTCCGTTTATCGGCCGCCACGTGCGTCTGACAGTTCGTAAGCCACATGTCAACTAACCCGCCATTTTTTCCTCCCGTGCCGTACAGCGCTCATATCCAATCAGCATAGCGCGCGAGTAGACCCTACCTCCACAGTGCGTTGCAACCAATTAGCGCAGCGTCTGCCGCCTAGCGATAAAACGCTATCTGACATTACACACATACGTCTTATCTCAGCTTTGACGTCACTCAGCCTATCCTGTACTTGCAACCATTATATTTCCACACATCGTCCAATCACATCCACGTGCGCGCCATTCAAATGACATTGCGCCCGGGTCAAACACTTACTTACATACACACTGCCTATTAAGGTAGACCCACCCTTTTATTGGAATTCACCCCCTCACACACACCCTACCTAAGACAGTGAGTGCATATTTTACGGCGAAATGCCATTATTTTCGCTGCCACACACGAAGCGCCGATGTGCACTCCTAACGTTATATTTTGGCCATTTTTTTTCACACAACAATTGAACGTCAATACCCCAGTATTCAGAAACCACCCTACACTATAGGCGACCACGGGCATTCCTCACAAACATCGATAGATAGATACTCACGCCAATTAGAAAATTTTCTTCGGAGCGTATCAAATTTTTCTGATACCGCTTAATTACAGTCATAGGCGGGAATAATCGTTCACTACGGTGACCCAACTATATTCCCCGCCACGACCATCTTACCCCCTCCCAGATTATTATTTTACCTGCCTACAGCCTTTGGGATTTATGATTACAGATTACACATGCTTCGCATTCATTTAATCACCCCCCACATTAGGGTGGCAAAAAACACTTTCCTTCCTACACACGTCCGCATGGCGGATGATATATTTTTGACTCATTTCCCCCCCTTACAGGTTGATTTCGTCCACAGAAGAAGATATTCATTAGAGCCCGCAAAGGCGGCATTTTAGGTCACATATGCACATATGTTACGATTTGTGCAGAACAGGACGGCGCACAGAGGTGCAGCTTAATATTTTAACATCGATACATTCCCCTACACACCGATGGTCGGCAATGCCGATACCACTCGACCACGCGCGGACGCGAATTTTCAAACTGCGCCCGTTATATTTTGCATCGGGATGCACCCATTATATAACAAACTCATCCCTACTAATTCATTATTTTGCGAGCACATTCGAGACGATATGCCATAAGGGAGATTTTAATCTCAGGGTATCATAACATATCCCTGTGACCCTACCAGTCAGATATAGTACAGTGGTACTTTGGTGCCACAATCTTTTTAATTAATTTTTTCTTGACCAGTATTAGTATATAAGTTTTTAGATTAAAAGTACAGGTTGTATCTTGTACATTGCAGGCAGCAGTGTGATATGTTATACGGCAACAGATGCCATAAAATCACCGCAAGGTGATCCAAGCTTCACTATATTTTCCCTCCAGGATACAGAATATACACTATACATATTTACACTACTTCCTCCGCCCCGTACCATTTTAATGCCAGGCACTTGGTAGCCATGCAGCTGCCAAGGTGCACGACACGCTTTATCGCTCATGGCTACATGTTTGTCAACAAGGCGGAATTATAGAGCTAACAGCTTAGCGTAAAAAGCATTCCCCGCTAACATTAGTATATGAAATATTTTATATATTTTTCTCCCGCATGCCATTTTTACCCTGATAGGGATATTTACCGTTGCATGCGACAGGAGGTCGTTCTAGTTTATACATGCCCTTACATCCATCAGTATGGAATCTAACACCCGCACTGCACACCCAGTTTCTTTTGCAATCCTACCCCTTACCGGTAGAGATTTCCTCACACGTTATATTGATCCCACATCCACTTAGGACCACCAGTCCTTGGTCCCACTTAACCGTCCGACCAACCCACTAGTAAAATGCATTTAATTTGTCTACATTATCCCACTAATAGGGGGAAACCCTTCCTCGTCCTGCCCTTACCTACTACATGTGAAATAAAATAAACGCAGCTGAAATTAGCAAGCCAGGCGCAATGAATGTGCACTGTGCCGAACTTGTTCCCACCCCATACCCTGAATGAATACCGCCCCCACACGAACAATCGCTTGACACTGGATATATATATATACATGGCTATATATATGGTTTGTGCACAGGGGTGCACTGTGGCAGAAGAGACCCTATTTTCTTGGTGAAAATAGGAGATGGATATATGTAAAATGGTAAATGAATATGGTAAATGTTGGTGAGCTTTCACCTAGACTAAGGGATCACCCTAGACCATGACATGGACTCCGACGAACGACGGACGATCGCAGCAGCGACGACTTGGTGCGGGAAAGCGCCCAAGCTAACGGGTGTGCCTAGCCTGCCCCCTAAAGCGACGGCGGCTACACCCATTAAGCACTAAAGTCGACTAAGCTCGATCTGCGGTCGGAATATTGATGGTCCGTTGGGGGGATTGACCAACTCCGCATTGGACTGGATAGACCCTCCACCCAGAGACGACCCACTTAACTTGACTCCTAGCTAGTTTGTAATTTAAGTAATCAGCTTTAGTGCGCGAAGCTAAGTCCTGTTTTCGTACACAGGTGGCAAGCATAATAATAAATAATGAATAATGATGAATATATGATCTCCCGGGCCAAGGTAATGGTCACCGGAGTTCCCCTCTGACCATACCCCCGAGGACGATCCCATACTATTGACGACGTGCTTACGTTTCTCTCCCTGGCCGAGGTATAGGTTACCGTTGGTCACTCTGATCGTGCCCCAGGGAGGGGAACACCTTGATATATGATTTACGATATATAATATGCGATCTACGACATGATAGTGCTGCGATTACACAGGACTACACACACACAAACATATTAGTTACTAATTAGTTATTAAGGGGGATAGTACATAAGGAGGAAAGGGTAGGGCCACAGTCTGGCTGTCCTGGAGACGACCGGCGTCACCAGGATATGCATGCCCGTCACCCCCGAAAGGGAGATATTCCTCGTTCTAAATTTAGTATGTAAGTATAGTTGCATATTTTGAGGGCAACTTAGTTAAGCAAATTTAGTAAGCCACTGTGTCAACGCAGTAGCTTACAAGGGGTATTTCGGCACTAGGATAAGTCCACGTTTCGCACCAATTTAAAAAAATTAAAAAATAAAAATAAAATATACATTAACCTAGTCTGTAATTAGATATAAGGTACACGTCCACAGGAAAGATCGATTAGCGATCGGCCTCGGACTGCAATTCCATGCAGCCGTGTAAGCCCGATAAAGCGCTAATTTGGCATAGACATGAGGTTTATCGTTGCCAGATCCGTGATGAGAAATGAGAAAGGCGAGATCGCTTAGCGATCGGCCTCGGACTGCAATCTTACGCAGCCGTGTAAGACCGACACTTCGATACTTCGGTATCCAGCCCAGTTAGCATCTACATTGTGAGATGCATCTTTAATCATGTCTACATGTTTTCTTTTTCCAGGCAGCCATTCACCGGGCGCCTCCAGATGAACATACAGAGTGGTCAGTGGTACTCTCTCCACAGCGAACATGCAGAGTGATATTTATGTTTTTTTTTCACAGTTGAATCCACGGTATTCCGTGTATGATATAGGTCACCAGGATGACCATACAGTGATAATTATATGATTTACAGAGACATCCAGCAGGCAGCCAGCGGGGTGAATATACACCCACATGTTTCATTTCTCTCTTTCCCCACAGAGGGCGAATGTGTACATAGTCCCCTGTATATATCTACCCCCGCCCTAACACGCGCCAGTCGCACCATCTACCCTACATACAGAGCCGACATACCCCTGGCTCTCACACTTTTTCCTCACTACTTTACATCAGTATTAAACTGATATCCGTCCCACGGTTAGGGGTAACTGTGGGATACCCACTCCCGCTGGGCGGATCCCACAAAATCGACACCTGAATTGAGTGGTGACCTACTGCGACGAGGGTTGTACTCACCAGGTGTAAGAGACAACCTTCCTCGCTAAGATGGACCGTCCTCCCACTGGGGATGATCCATGGATATATCTTAATAGTTTTTGCCATGGCATAGAGTAAATTAGCATTAAAAATAATGGTTGTAGAGCTCTAGAGCGCTCTAGGTTTGTTTGTACAATGTCCACATGCGGGGTCATGATTAGGATTCATTTGTAAGTGCTGGTATTGGTGCTGCGGCACGATGGAGAGACAGAGAGAGAGAGAGAGACGGAGAGAGAGAGAGAGACGGAGAGAGAGACGGAGAAAGAGATAGAGAAACAGAGAGAGAGAGAGAGAGAGAGCCGGAGAGAGAGTGAGAGAGAGAGCGAGAGAGAGAGCAAGAGACGAGTTTTTTTTTGTATTTTAGTATTTTTAGAGCCACAATATTTTGTTTTCCTTTTCCTTTCGGTCCTTCTAAAATCACAGCTGTACAAGTGCCTCCTTTTCTCCCCCTCACAATAAACACATTTTTCTTACCCCCTTAACGAACACACCGAGCCACTTATATTTTTCTTTTCCTATTCTTTCTGTTCTTTTCCTTTATTGTGTTTTGAATGTATTTTCGCCACTCCAGTTGAGAGGATGGAGGGTAAGCTAGGCCCTGACGCTGTTTTTTCCCCTTGGGTGGGCCCATAATGAGTAATGATGATGAGGATTAATGATGATTGTATTCATAATTCCTGATGATGATTGATGATGCTGATGATGTTCTTAATGTTTAATACCCACCATGTATACAGTCTAGTGGATATTGCCACTATGTTTTTTTTCAGATTGTCCAATGTTTTGATATTTGTATTTTAAATTTGTAATGATGCACATGTTAAGTAAATTAAATATTGTCCCCCCCCACACACACCAAAACACCTACACTTGATCGCTAGGCACAAACCCGTCGGCAGACCTACTCTACGAGGCACTATACACTGAGCGCTGCACACTGACGTCCACCTACTTCGCTCTACGATGATACCCGCCTCTCCATCTCCGACATCTTCACTTCTGTAACTCACCCCACACGGGAATCACCACATACCCCCAACAACGTCACCACCGTCTGGCCGAAGGCATATTATACACGAACAGAAGAACAGAAGAGCCAAGAATGTACAAGAGAGAAGAGGTTGACCATTCACACATACATACAAAATAAACTACCCCTACGGCCTTGTCTCGTCCCGTCATCGAGGACGGTGACTAGCTCCGTCGAAGGAGTTGTTGCATCCAGGGGAAGCATCCCCATCCCCCCATATCTACGAAATATAAATTTATCTATACACAGATGCCTGCGGCACACATCACCTAGACTTCTACTATAAAGCCAGGCCCAGGGCATAGCAACGACCTCCGATAACCCCAGCCAGCAACGCAGATCCTGTGGCAAGTGCAATTCCACTGACGCGGCACTTCGAAACCTATATAAGTGGGGAGGCGCGGTACCTCAGGATCACTTATTCTTGGTCAGACAGTTAGGCGCTTTGCCTCAGTGCTTCTTTGTGCCGAACCGCTGCCACGAGCCACATCAACGCCGGAGGGTAAGTGTCATAGCGATACACCAACCTCAGTACAGACATTTACACTACCACCCCTTTGTGCTTTGTTTATAGAAGTATCTGTTTTAATAACTGTTTTGTGACTGCAAAGAGTACTTCAAGTTTGAAGTACCCCACATTAAACTCAGTAATATTAGAAACAACTGGTCTTTCTAGTTTATTTAATTAGTTATTAAGATCCTGTTCTTCATCCCTTGTTCCGGTAGAAGCCAGGTAGACATTTAACTAATTGTTTCACAGCGCACGTAGCAAGTTACTCGCTGACATCACACTGCGTGCATCGCTCAGCAGCGCGAGCCAGTCGCTGCTCACGCGGCAGTATTCCGAACAGCGGCTCTGCTGTTCAAAGCTAATAGCGTCAAACCGCCCCTCATCCCTTAATTGCCTCTCCGAACTACCCGATTAAGCAGTACATTCGGGAGTTCTCCCTTCGAGTGCTTATACGCTCTCGAACCCGTCCACGTTTACACCTCTCACAGCCAAGCTACGAGCAGTCCCCCAGCTGCTCTTATTTCATCCCCTAAAACAATACATTGTAGAGGACACCCTCACGGGTTCCCTACAATATGTCAGTTTCCTAAAAAGGGTTTTGTCAGAATGGCAAACTAGACTGTGTCTCAATACACCACGTGGAGACATACGAACAGATGAGATATCGTTTCGGAGAGCCATCCTTCAAGGCGACTCGCTTAGTCCCTTATGGTTCGTCCTGGCAATGAATCCTTTCTCTAACCAGATTAACTCCTCTCACCACGGCTTTTCTATCAAGATTGGAAAGAGAGGTGGTACTCGGCTAAGTCATCTGCTATATATTGACGACCTTAAACTCTATGCTGAAACACAGTCGCATCTGGTAAACTTGCTGATAAGAGTCGAAACATTCTCACAAGACATACAAATGGAGTTTGGTTTGCACAAATGTCGGACACTAATTATGATGATAGGAAAAGTACAGAAGTGTAGGTATGAGCTGGAAGCTGGACAGCATATTCAGGCTATGTTGACAGAAGACACCTAAAATACTTAGGAGTGAACCAAGCAAGGAATATTGACCATGTGTCAATAAAGAAAGATCTGTCCTGTGAATTTTTCAAAAGATTAAAACAAATCATAAAAACGCACTTAAACAGCAAACACTTAGTGAAAGCTGTTAACACGTATGCTGTGCCTGTACTGAGCTACTCTTTTGGCATAATCAAATGGTGTAAATCGGGCATCGAATGTCTAGAGCGAAATATGAGAACGATGCTCACAATAGGAAGGAAACGCCACTCACGGTCTTCAATAGGGCGAATGACTCTACCTAGAATCCTTCGCGGACGTGGGTTCGTTGACATTGATAACCAGATGAAACGACAAATATACAGCCTTAGGGAGTAATTCTACGCAGAAGCGAGACCATCTGTACTTCACAGATCCAACAGTGAGGCGGACACATCAACGCCACTGGTCTTGTGTCAACAGGAGATTCAACACCACTTACGTACTGACCTTCAGAAGATGGAAGCATGGAAAACAAAACCTTTGCATGGAAGACATCAAAATGAAGTGAGTCAAGCAAATATTGATATAACTGCGTCTAACTACTGGCTCACTTCTGGACAGATCTTTCCAGAAACTGAAGGTTTTATGCTTGCAATTAGAGACCAAGTCATCCCTACATGGAACAATCTGAAGTTCATTGTAGAAGATCGCACTGTACCAGATGATAAGTGCCGGTACGGTGTCAACTGTCAGAAACAACCCAGCATATTACATCTGCATGTTGGTATTTCCTGGCGACGGAGCATAAACAAAGGCATGATGCAGTTGCAAAAATATTGCATCAGGAGTTGGCTGATAAGTTTCAGCTTCTAAAAGGAAAGAAAATTCCCTATCACCAATATCAGCCAGAGTGTGTTCTCGAAAACAATGAATACAAGTTGTACTGGGGCCGGACTATTCTGACTGATCAATCGGTATCACACAACAGGCCAGATCTGGTGGTTGTCAGCAAGAAAATTAATCAAACTACATTGATTGATGTTGCGATTCCTAACAACAAAAATCTCCAGTCGAAACACGTAGAAAAGATCAGCAAATATAGCGATTTGGTCGGCCTTATCAATAGGCAATGGCATGTATAATAGAACGGGTAAATACCATACCTATCATTGTCTCCATTACGGGCGTGATCCCAAGAACCTTGCTCTAAGGCCTTAAAGAACTGGACCTGGATACGCAACAGTACAAAGTAGTGCAGAAGGCAGTAATTCTTTCAACAACCCGAATCGTTCGGAAGTTCATGGGTAGCGACGTTTCAGCTTAGAAGTGGGTGTTCCAGTAACTATACTTTGGTTCCCTGAAGGCCGTATAATGTTGTGATGCACCAGCACTGTGTTATATGTACTGTAGAAAATAATAATAATAATAATAATAATAATAATAATAATAATAATAATAATAATAATAATAATAATAATAATAATAATAATAATAATAATTATGATAATTATAATAATAATAATAATAATGATAATAATAATAATAATAATAATAATAATAATTCATTTCCATTTGAATGTCAATAGCCTTTCAGCGTCCAGACTAGTCTGCAAGCACTGTTTGCGTACGAGCTACACCCAGGTTCCCCTATTAGCAGTTAGCACTGCAGCCTCCTCTGCTTCTACACCTTCCACCATTAAATCGTTTAACTCTGAATCTAACTAATGCCCCTTTGGCCCACCTCTGCTTCCCTTACCCTCTATCGCCACGTTCGTTAACCTCCTAGATAATCCGCCCACCCTCAGGCGTGTCACATGACCCCACCATCTGAGTCAGCTCATACGAACAGCTTCATCTAGCGTGTATATTTCGAGCTAATCTTTTATCTCATCATTATGAGTACACTACCAACATTGCTCCCATTTATTTGTACCAAGAAACAATCATGCTACCCTCATATCATGTATCATCAGCTTATATATGAAGTATCCTGAATTTATCCTGCTACCACATTTATAGAGAAAGCGGTTAGCATTCGTCTTGGTTCGATTCCAGGCTCTGCCAAGAAATGCAATTCAGGTCTGACGGCTGGAACGGGATTCACTCAGCCTCACGAGGGAGAAAACTGAGAAGAAGTGGGTTCAACTCCCACCTCAGCTTTCCTGGAAGTGGCTTTCCGTGGTTTTCCGCTTGTACTCCAGGCAAATGCATGGAGGGTTGCTAACCTGAGTCCACGGTCGCCTCCTCCCCAACTCTCACCTGAATTACAAATACACATACAGTACTAAGAGAGCCATCACAGATTATATCAAACAAAAAATCCACACACACCCAAGTACACAGGGCTAAATGAACTCGCTGTCCAAACCCTTAAATGCATCAACAAGAAACAACAAACACAAACTACATAAGATAATGATCAAAATAGTTCGTTATAAGAAGCTTCTCTGAATTCAAATGAATAGAACATTGATGAAGCTTTTAACATTTGAACTGGTGCGAACTTGAATTTGTGAATAAAAATGGAACAATATTAGATGTCTACACACTAAACTCTAATGAAAGATTACCTGTGCCAAGGTTCACTTCTCTCAGATGATTACATCACCAGTAGTTTTAAATATGTGAATATCGCTTGGCCACCATGTATATTACTTGTGTTTATCAGGGATTTTTGAAAGTTACAAATACACAGCCTACTAATTTAATAGCTATAGAAGCTATAGTGATAGACACCACGGAAAATTTCAGTTTGATTGACGTAATACATTTTGGGATACAGTGAATCAGTGAAATGTATCGCATGGCCGCCATGTTGAATTGTTTTAAATAGACCATCGAGGTATGAAAACATATGAAAATTATAATCGTTGTTCAATATACATTATTGAATTTTGAACACCTGATTAGGACACATGAAATAAAAAAGGAATTTTAAAATTTCGCACTGGTGGCATTTTGAATTTGTCATAACAGTTGAATTACAATAGACGCCAGTATATTTAGTCTTGCATAAAGATCTACCGTGCCTGGTTTCACTGCGTTCGGATGATTTAAAAAAACGAGTAAAATCCCATTTTAATATTTTAAGTTCACGTGGTGCCCATGTTGACTTTGAACTTATGAGGTTATTGAATGTCACAAAGGTGAATGTACTATAATGAAGGTACTACATTTCTGTCATATGTTCTTAGTTATAGTTGTTGATTCATTAAGGGGTTTTGTGATATCGTAGTTGTGTAGCCCCGTGTACTTGTGTATGTGTAGAATTTGTCTTGTAACCTCTGTCACTGTGGAGTCGGTACTAGAGTGTGTATTTATAATTGAAGTAAGATTTTGGTAGGAAGCGGCCGTGGCCTTAGGCTAGGTATCATCCCGGCATTTGCATGGCGTAGAAGTGGGAATCCATGGAAAACTACTTCCAGGATGGCTGAGGTAGGAATCGAACCTGCCTCTTCTTGGTTTTGCCTCACGAAGCCGAGTGTACCCCGTTCCAGCCCTCAGTCAGAATTAAATTTCTTGGTAGAGCCGGGATTTGATCCTGGGCCTCCGTGGGGACAGCCAAGAATACTAGCCACTGCGCAACGAGGCGGTCTCGTAGATATTGTGTTGTTGTTGTTTGAGTCTTCAGTCTTTTGACTGGTTTGATGTAGCTTTCCATGCCTCCATGTCCTGAGCTAATCTTTCATTTCTACATAGCTACCACACCCTACATCCGAGGCAATCTGTTAAACATATTCTAACCTGAGTCTACCCCTACAGTTCTTGTCCTCAACCCTTCCTTCCATAACTAAGCTTGTTATTCCTGGGTGTCTTAGTAAGTGTCCTACCAGCCTATCTCTTCTCTTCATTAGTAGTCGCCAGAAACATCTCTCCACTCCCACTCGTCTTAAAACCTCTTCGTTTGTTTCACTATCTACCCATCTTATCTTCATCATTCTCCTGTATCACCACATTTCAAACGCTTCAATTCACCTCTTTTCTGTTACACCAATAATCCAAGTTTCACTTCCATAGAGTGCCACGCTCCTTTTCTATAGAAATGCTTTCCTTGCCTGAACCAACCTAATTTTATATCCTCTTTGCTTCGCCCATCACTGGTTATTTTGCTTCCTAAGTTACGGAAGTCTCCTACTTCCTTTAGTTTTCACCTGCCAATTTGTAAAATAGATATTGTGAACCGGTGAATATATATCGCATAGCTGCGATGTTTAACTTTTGTATTTGAAGACCATTAGATGAATATTATTGTGTTGGTTCATTATACAAACTTTCTTTTCGACCGCTTGATTAGAATACAAAGATTAAAATCTTGATATTTAAATTTCGCACAGCTGCCATCTTGAGTTTGTTGGAACAATTGAATTAAACAACATGCCAATATATTGATCCTATTATGAAGTTTCACCATGCCACGTTTCATTGCTCTCGATTGATTAAATCCAGAGAAATATTAATCAATACAGTACAGGCACTCGGTTTTGTGCTTATCACATTTTGCAAAAAGAAATAGCCTAATGAGATCACTAGGGGAAAATGTGTGTGTCTGTTAGTAGTTGTGTAGTTGTGATGGTGGACTGGATTGGATTCCCAGTCAATGTATGTGAGATTTTCGAATTGAAGTGCCATGTCGTATGGTTCTAATTTTAATGACTTATACATAATTTTGGCATGTGCAATGTATGCCTCAGCAGAAATATGTATGCCAATTTACAGAGTCCACAGGACTACTAACCGCTTAGTAACATTCTGCGAACGCGAACAATTTTCGCTCTAGTCTCAATATCGTGCAATGAGCAATACGTAAGGGGGGAGGGGGGCAGTGAAACCAGGATTTTAGTTTAAAAAAAAATTATTACCTTTTTACAAAATTTCCTAAATTTCTTGTCTCCTCCAAAGTACTGTCTATGAGATGCGATGCACTTGTCAAGTCTTTATTCCCACTGATTGAAGCACTTCTGGAACTCTTCAACTTCAATATCATTCAGTGGCCTTTGCGAAGCTGTCTTTATCGCCTCCACACCATCGAAACGTTTCCCCTATTAGCTTTGTCTACATTCTAGGGAACAGAAAAAAAAGTCACAATGGGCTAGGTGTGGGGAATACAGAGAGTTGGGAACCACAGACCACCCCTGAGAGGCCAAATAGTGGTTCACAGATAAGGCGGTGTGTTCGGGGGTGTTATCGTGATGAAGGAGACAGTCGCTTGATCGCCAATGTTCCGGGCGTTTCTTCCGCAAATCTTCTCTGCTCTGTGAGAAGGCGGGGAACAAATTTAGCGGTAACACGTCTCATTTGCAATTCCTCAGTCAAAATCCGCTGGCACGAGCTCCAACTCACTCCTGTTTCTTCTGTAATTCCGACGATCCTCGTTGATTTTTGGCAGATTTTCTCAACGTGTTCATCATTTCGATATGTAGAAGTGCGCCCAAAATCGAGCATGGTCTTCAACACTCATCTCACCACGTTTAAAGCGCCACAATCACTCAAAAACTTGTGTGTGGCTCATAGCATCCTCCTTGAAAGCCTGTTGAAGCATTTGGTAAGCTTCTGTTGCCGACTTTTCAAGCAGGAAACAAAATTTCAAACACACTCTTTGTTCTTCGAAATCTGCCATAACGACTTCGCAGGCGGGACATGAGATCAGTAAGAGAAAAACGATCAATCGGTCACATACAAACTGACGCCGTCTGGGCAGTTGTTTCGTGAAGGTCTCTATTAACCACATATAAACACTCTACTACGTCCATGAATGGCAGCACGCTCTCAGTACGGGTTATTAGCCAATTTTCATTTATGAAAAAATAGGCTTATGAGATCACCTTTGTCCGTGTGTGTGTGTGTCCCTTAATAACTTCGCAACAGCTGGAGCGATTTCAATGAAACTCTGCAACGTCATAGTAGGCCTACTCTTTCGGACGACCCCGACCGTGGCCTTCACATTTTATCACGTCTCACAAATCCAACATGGCGGCTGTGCGAAATATTTCAATGGCATTCCATATATCCGAAACTATTAGCGATATCACTCTGAAATGTTGTACGGTGATGAAGGGCACTACTATAAGTTCACCTATGAGAATTTAAAATCCTGTTAACTACGAAACGAGTATGGCAGCCAAGCGAATACGAACCTTTAAATAGACTTTTCTCGTGATCTAACCATCCAATTGCAATGAACCTTGGTACAGTAAGTGCTTATATACATTGTAATGCACTGGCATTCTATTTCAATTCAATTGTTTACATAAACTCAAGATGGCGGCTGTGCGAAATATTTCAACGGTATTCTATATCTCCGAAACTATTACCGATATCACCCTGAACTTTTGTAATGTGATGAAGGGTACTACCAGAAGTTCAGTTATGAGACTTCCTAAAAACTGTAAATCACAAAACTAACATGGCGACCAAGTGAAGGTGAAACACTTTAATCGACTTTCCTCGCAATTTAACCATCTGAGCGCGGTAAAATATGGTACAGTAAATGTTTATATACATTGCAATGCACTAGCAATTAATTTAGTTCAATTGTTCACTTAACCTCAAGATGGCGGCTCTGTGCAATTTACTTTTTTTGATTTCTTGTTTATTAATCATGCGATCGAAGTGAACGTTTGAATAGTGAACCTACCTAAAAATAGTCATAGTACATATCTGTATGGCCTACATACTGTATATACAGTAAGAATCCATTCTGTGAAGGGTACTACCAGAAGTTCAGTTATGAGACTTCCTAAAAACTGTAAATCACAAAACTAACATGGCGACCAAGTGAAGGTGAAACACTTTAATCGACTTTCCTCGCAATTTAACCATCTGAGCGCGGTAAAATATGGTACAGTAAATGTTTATATACATTGCAATGCACTAGCAATTAATTTAGTTCAATTGTTCACATAACCTCAAGATGGCGGCTCTGCGCAATTTACTTTTTTTTTATTTCTTGTTTATTAATCATGCGATCGAAGTGAACGTTTGAATAATGAACCTACCTAAAAATAGTCATAGTACATATCTATATGGCCTACATACTGCATATAAGAATACAACATGGCGACCATCCGAAATATTTAGACGGTACTCAATATCTATTAATCTAGGATAGCAAACAAACTGAAATTTTGTATGTTGATAGAGGCAATTATCATAAGTATAGTATAGCTGTATAGCTGTATAGTTCTTCTCGGAACTACTTGTTTCTTTTTGGGTCCACCTTCGTATGTACCAAGATAATTCTACGTACGTTTATAAGTTCCATCTTGAACTACATGTGACTTCCATAACATTCAATAAATTCCGACTACATTTTGTACACTTACAGTCCGGGGACTAAAAAGTTACATTGAACCCACGTGAGGACTACAGTGGGCTATTATTTTGCCCTATTATGTGGTCAATATTTGAATGTGTTATTCATGTTAAATAAAACTTATTCTGCATACGTAACTCGTCATGAACAAGGGAGATGGCTGAGAAGATATCGATATAATTACGACACTCAGGCGTGACCTCTTAAGCCCTGGACAATACACCGAGACCAGCTGCATCTGGAAGGAGAGGCGAGTCGGGGATTTACTGACTAACAGCCTCGAGATATCTAGGAACCCCACGTGCTGATCCAGGAATGAACGAGGGAAAGGGAGAGAGGCCATGTTTAACTGAGAAGAAGATTATGATGGACACCCCTTGTGACGTCAGATTTGAATATCTAATGATTCCAACTTCCCAAGAATGTGGGGAATGCATGGAAAATTATAAAATTAGTTATATGAGCTGGTAGTAGCAAACTCAGTATTACTAATAGTGAATAATATATTGTAAAATCTAGTTGTCACTACTCATATTCCTCCGCCAGTCGTGCGAATCGCCGAGGAACAGCTCAGTCACATGACCTCGGGGATTCACCATTCCCGCCACGTACTAAGCATACACGATGCATGTAATTAGTAATCCTACGAACGCATTTTAAAATGAGGTACATATTTGAACTCTACAAGTGGTCAGCTTCAATCTGAGTGCAGTCGCATATCTCTGTACGAGACATTGAGGAAAATCGTCAAAAATAGCCATCTGATTGTGATAAGGCCATCCGGGGGAGATATCTACCCCCGCCGAGGAGGGCAAGAGACAGTTTCGAGCTGCTAGTCGGAGGGGATGTTACGACCCGTAGCGCCGATAATCGCAAATTACGAAGTAATAGTACAACACAGTTTGTAGTTTTGAAGTCAACCAGGGCGCTGTTATAACGCCGGTTTGTCAGCCAAATCAGTAGGCTACAAGCAACAGGTATCAAAGTAAAATACTGGTACGCATATTTTGAAGTCCGCCAGGGGCTATGTACACAGTATCAAACCAGCAAGTGCTGAGGTAAGTTCACACCAGATATTCCTCCTGTTATATTCAGTCAGTGAACATTATAGCAAGTGTGTGAATATAACGAGTGATTAAAATCAGGTTAAGCAGGAACATTTTGGTATCACAGTCTGCATTAGGACTCATGAGTTCCGTGCACCACTGTAGGTGAATCAGAGCTTAGATTAGATTATGAAGGGAGCATCTTTAAATGATCACGTAGAGCTTATTCATTCAAAAACAAACAAAAACGTTGACTCTTTCAAAAATGTGTGTATTGTTGCTATCGTGACCATGTAGCCCTATGTACTTAGGTGTGTTTGTAATCTGTCTAATAACCGTGAGATTGTAATGGATGTACTAATATGTTGGGGCTACGATTTGGGTAAGAATGGGCCCTTGTCTAAATTTAGGTACCAACTCGACATTTGCTTGAAATAGAAATGAGAACCCACAGTTACCACTTCTAGGTTGGCCGAGGTGGGAATCAAACCCACCTCTTCTCAGCAGTGGCGGCTGGTGGGTTCCGGCGTCCCGGAGGGATGTCTCAACACTAACCGAACCCGTACATTTCTCTCGAACATTTTTACATAATAAGGAAGAGTAAGTTGAAACGCTTCGGGTTGAGTTTTACTGAATGCTTTGGACACCCGATCATAATATGGCTGTATAGGCTATTTCAGCCGTTTCAATGTATAGAAAATCAATAATTACTTTTAAATAATGACGTCCGATAGCGTAATGTGAAAATCATGTACAGTGGAACTTGGATAATTCGAACCTCAAGGGACCAGTAAAAAAAATTCGAACTATCCAAAAATTCGAATTGAGAAAGTTCTTTGAAAAGGGTACAGAAAATATTCAAATTTTACGTTTTCATGCAAGAACCATTATTAAACATAATAATACCTCAAAAGTTTCAAATTATAAAATAAAACCAAAATGTACTATTCACCTATTTAACGACAGTAGTAATCCTGCAATCTAGTTAAGTCTTAGAGAAATCTACTGTTTTTGAAACAAGTTTGAGATTTTTACCTGTTTCCTACAATTAAGTCTCGCGGCCATCACGAAAGAATCTAACAAATTTAAGGAACGGAAGACAGAAACACTTACGTCATTTCTACTTTCAAAAAATGCCTACGTTCTGTGATGTGGTTTGTTGCTTGGGCTGCACTCGGAACAGTTTTTCCGGGAACTTCCTCCACGAGTTCATCGCCAAACTTCTAAACAACCACAAGTCTAATCATACCACGCAGCACGCACTACCAGACAGGCGTAAAGGATGACACCGTTATGAGTTATGAGATGTGCAGCGTTGCAAAACAATCGAGTAGGGGCCACATGCCAATGATACAACCTCGTGTTTCTGGAATTCCTGACCCCACTGTTTGGCTTCCAATCGGCTCTTGACACGTAAAAACTTCGAATTATCCAAAATATAATTCGAATTAACCACGATTTTTTAGCGTTGATTGTTTATAAAATGATAGGGACCAAGAGAAAAATTCGAATTAAAGAAGATTTCGAATTATAGAAGTTCGAATTAGCCACGTTGCACTGTATAATAAAGAAAATGCAAAATGTGAATTCCAGTGAGCTAAGTTGGAACCCATTGTTGTACTTTTACGATTATTACATTCCTTACTAATACAAACCTTGATAATATTCCACATGTGGACGAAGTCAATTAACACCGTAGAGTTATACTGACGCTACGAGTATTTTCCCATTTCTTTGAATATACTCAGTGGCGTAACTAGAATTTGCTTCAAGAGGGGGATGACAGGAGTCAAAATTACATGAGACTTAACCAACAAAATGAAATATACGATAGCAAAAGTTATATACTTGGTATCTACAGTTCTTTCGTGCTTAATTTCGATAGCATTTGATATGTTGTAGGCTATTTGCACCTATCGATGTACTAAAGATCGAAATTGAAAAAAACATGTTTAAGCTAGGAACATTTCAGTACCTATTATATAGGAAACATGAGCTATACAATGACTTGGTTCATTGGATGTTGTGAATGTGAACATGTAGTATCTACTGTATCATAGTTATATGCATTATACAGTATTAGGTAGCATATTGTTAACGTTAGGTTTCTTTCGCTCTCATGTAAACTATTGATTTAAATGTTTCACTTTCCTGCCATCGATTAGCAGATTACTAACTATATGAAGTCTACACCAAACTTAATATACGGTACCGTAAAACAATTTGGTATTAAAATATAAAGTTCAACTTCCGAACATTCGTTTCCTTGACATAGCTTAAAAAATAATGATCCACAGTTTCCAAGAAGTAACTTAACACAGTAACACAACTTTAATTCACTTTACAAAATAACACTATGCCACTATCACTCACGCGCGGATGCAAAGAGAATGGCGTCTGGCAAGTGGTGTATTTTTAAAAGTGATGAGGGAAGAATATGCCGCGTCCGTGATACTGACTCCCCTCTGGCTAACTGAGTTATTAGGTATTGTTGTTTTAAGGCTTGGAACAACAAGGTTTGATCATTCAGTAAGTGGTAAGTTTTGGTAACTCAAACAAAATTACAGTTGTAAATAAGTTCTCTAATAGGAGGTGTGAACTTACATAATCCAATCGTTTATCAATCAAAAGATTGGTTTTATTCCAAATTTAAACTCAACGAGTTTCATATTTGTTGTAATTTTCTCTGCGAGGGATTGATCCCCCTAACCACCCTCCGTAGTTACGCCACTGAATACGCTGTTGATTGAAACGAGGAAGCTTGATGTTGTGGCAACGAATACCATACTGCAGGCATTCTATCCAGATAGTAACGTTTGGACCATTACAAGGCCAATTGAGGATTTGGGGTGTTACCAAAATGTGAAGTGGGACGGCACGTCATCATTCTTCGGCAATACAGGAAATTCATGAACACGTACCCATGGTAAAAAGAAGAAAAGAAAAGAAAAGGTGAGTCTCTTTGAACTGCCTTATTTCAGAGGAATTTCTTTTCTTACAGAAAATCCTGAAAACATACCATACACTATGCTGGAGAATATCAATGCATTGTTGTTGATGATGATTTATGTAGGTGTTTTGCGACATGTACGCCTGTGTACTTGGGTGTGTGTGGAATTTGTCTGATGACCTCGAAATTGTGATGGCTTAATTGGTGTGTGTATTTGTAATTGAGATGAGGATTGGGAAGGAGGCAGCCATGTCGTTTATTTAGGTACCATTTGCCTGGAATAGATATGGGAAGCAACGGAAAACCATTTCTAGTATGCCTGAGGTGGGAAACGAACTCATTTCCTTTCAGTTCTGCCTCACGAGGCTGAGTGAATTCTGTTCCAACCCTCAGACCAGAATTATATTTCTTGGCAGAGTTGGGAATCGAACCCAAATTTCAGGGGTAACAACCAAAAATGATAGCCACTGTGCGACAAGGTGGTCAATATCAATGCACGAGGGAAGAAATAAATAGAGTAACATGAATTCATGGGAATAAAGGAAATAGCTGCGCTTCTGAACACATTAAGATAGGGTATTTAATAAGACGGAGCCTCCGTGGCTTTGGCGTCAGCACGCCGGCCTCTCACCGCTGGGTCCGTGGTTCAAATCCCGGTCACTCCATGTGAGATCTGTGCTGGACAAAACGGAGGCAGACAGGTTTTTCTCCGGGTACTCTGGTTTTCCCTGTCAACATTTCATTCCAGCAACACTCTCCACTATCATTTCATTTCATTTGTCATTCATTTAACCATTGCCCCAGAGGTGTGCAACAGGCTTCGGCAGCCGGCACAGTCCATATCCTCGCCGCCAGATGGGGGCTTCATTCATTCCATTCCTGACCCGGTTGGCCGACTGAAAGCAGGCTGTGGATTTTCATTTAATAAGCCAAATTACTATTTTATGTATTTAAATTCTCGTTCAAATCCCGTATGGAGTATATTTTTGTATTAATAATGATGCCGCCTAATAATTGTATACAAAGGAAACAACCAATCAATTAATCATTTAATCATTATTAAATAGTGTTCGAACTGGCAGACAGAAATAAAAAGGAACATTAATTGTACTTACCAAGTCACCCATTGTACCTAGGCTGCATTCAAATTAATTTCCAGCCCGGGAAATGATCTCCTGTTTATATTACTTGTTATTGTACTTTTTTAAAATCATCGGCAGAGATCTGTACGACGCGTGGTGTAGTGGATAGCACTGTTGGTTAACACCAGAAGGCCCGGTTTCGATTTCCCAACTCTGCGAATAAATTTCATTCTGGCGAAACAAGTAATTAAGTGAAATAACTGCAATGGAGATATTTGGTAAAATCCTTGGCTATCGACATTACAATAGCTAAGAAGTAAGGAATAATCAATCCGGGTCGATAATAATAATAATATTGGGTTGGTGCATAAGTCCGTATCGTTTTCCATAAGTTTATCCACATCACGTTTATAAGTTTATTAAACACATCAGATACACATAAGAGCATAATTAATTATCAGTAACATATTCTCCTTCACCATCTACAACAGTCCGCCAACGTTGTGGTAATTTTTCGATTCTGCGCCTGTAGAAATCACGAGGTTTTGAGTTGAAGAATTCATCATGCCATGTTCAGAACGCATCTTCATCCGGAAAAGAAGTTCCTTGAAGGTTGAGGTAGAGAGCGGAAAATGTGAAAATCTGAGGGCGCAAGATCTGGCGAATATGGTGCGTGTGGAATGATTTCCCAGCCCAACTCCTGTATAGTGATTTTTGTCAGGTTAACAGAGAGCGGCGGGCGTTATCATGGAAGAGCATCACTTCACGCAGTCTTGCTGGTTGTTTTTCTTGGAATGTATCTGCAAGACATCTCATTTGTTGGCAATAAATGTCAGCAGTGATGGTTTCACCTCCGGGAAGCAATTCGTAGTACTGCACGCCGTCGTTGATGCACCGGATGCATAACATTATCTTCAGTGGATGCGCGCAGGTCTTTGTACGGGGAGTTGCTTGTTTGTTTCGGCTTAACCATTCCTTTCTTCTCCTTATGTTAACGTAAAGACACCTTTTCTCGTCACCAGTAACGATACATGATAGGAATGGTCGAAGTTGTTCACGAGCCAATTGATAACGAGCAAGCAGAGATGCACATATGGTCACCCACTGAATTTGTGATTTTGGCTTAGAGCATGCGATACACCGAATTTTTGAACCTTACCCATTGAATGCAAATGTCGTACAATGGTGGAATGATCACAGTTCATCACATTTGCCAGTTCCCGTGTACTCTGACGTGGATCATTGTGAATTAATGCGTTCAAACGATCTTCATCAAATTCCGACGGCCTTCCTGAACGTGGGGAGTCACTCAGGTCAAAACGGCCCACCTTACAACGAGATAACCACCTTCTTTTCATGCTCTGTCCAATAGCATTGTCCCTACACACGGCGCAAATGTTTCAGGCCGCCTCCACTGCTTTCGTCCCTCCATTGAATTCAAAGAGAAGAATATGTCGGAAATGTTCCAATTTCTCCACTTGGCACTCCATTTTCTAGCGTCCACGGCTCCACTCACTATCAGCAAATGACAAAACTTCAATATGTAAACTCAAGAACAAACATTGAACTACAAAGCAACAATGACAGTCGTTAAATAAAACCATAGCAACCGGAATACCAACAAACAAAACAAAATCGCTACGGTCTTATGCACCAACCTAATAATTGGGCCTACCTTAACGGATTTTCTTGTAAAATCCATTGGCCACTCCTTCATGCAGTGAAGTTGTTCACAATAATAGTACAGTATTACTACCGTCACAGCACTGAAGTCTTGAGAGGGAAAATGAACGAGCCCACTGCTACCAACACTTCAGTTACATGGGATGCAATTCTAAAACCCATATTACTTCACCGTTATAACAACGAAATAGTCCTCGTTTAAAATATTGCATTATATTCAAATAATTTTATGTCATCAAATAACAGACGAGTGCATTCTTAGTTCATGAGAGCATGGGGAGCTTGATAGCGCATGCTCAAGCTTGGATACTGTCGGGCTGAAGCAGTCCCTTCCGCACTCCTCACCTCACACGCTGCCACCCATCAGTGTGATCCCCCTTGCGTCTGACCCCCGCACCCTCACGTTATCCTGGGACTGAAAGTTGAGAGTCCCTACTATACATGCACCCGGAAACATTGACCCGTGAACTGCACACCGGAAACATTTACCGTAGTGTGTTAGTACGGAACATAATCCTTCCTACTGAGAATGTTTAGACTTCTACAATGAAAAGGAATTCTCTTGACCCTGGAAAGGTTGGGCTCGTTGATGCAGCGTGACAGGTGGCGCGAGGGTCTTCCTGATTCCTATGACGGAACTTGCTCTGATAACTAAGTTTTAAGTATCATACATTGATGTATTGAGTTTATTAACTCAATTGCATGATATTTTATTGAAAATAAATGCATATTCACTTTTCAGCATAGGTAACCAAACAATAAGCATGAATCAATAGATACCACAAATGTTAAACACCCAATGAGTTCACGGGGCTAATTATTGAGATGTGCCCAGTAGCAAAATGAAACACCAAGGAACCATCTAACCAATGTTAACAAAACTTTCAAAGAAAACAGACCTTCAATAAATCAACTATGGGGTTCTCTAACACGCACCATAGGGCCAGATGACCTCGTATTTCCGCCCCTTAAAACAACAATAACTAACTAACATGCGCCGCTAAACAATAATCCCTCTTTATAAGAATAAATACCTTTCACTACAATGTTACTGACCTCAGGTAACGGCAAATAATATGGGGAGAGGTATGTGGTAGCAAGGTCTCTAAGTTTAGGAAGAAGCACACTCTAACAAAAATAATTTGCACCAGGTCACAAAAGACCCCACGCCACCACTCCCGGGTTAACATTACTAGTACATTTTTGACATGAGGTATGGATAGTTTTAACAACAAATTGTATATCCGCCTTAGTCAATACATAAACGAAAATAAATTATATTTACACTTGCTCCTGGTACATGTTTCGGGGATTAATTGCTTTTATCCCCTTCATCAGCCAAGACAAATATCCGAAGAAAGAAATAAGATACCGTAGCACTCAAAAAATAAATGGCTATTTAACTTAATATGGTGCACCATATAAGTAGGTCACAGGAAAATGTTGAGCAAAACTAAAAACATATATGCAACAGCGATGATATTCAGCCATCAAAACACAGAGAATCAGTGGACAGTTAATTCGTAAATCCGCTCCAAAACACTAGTTCGTATGCAGGCATTTGATTTTGGACCTGCTGAGCATAGGGCTTCTTCATTGGTTGTGTTCATATGGTGAAGTATTGTGATTTTTGCCAATTCAAGCTTCGACCAGCGTTTTGGAGCGGATTTACGAATTAATGTCCACTGATTCTCTGTATTTTGATGGCTGAATATCATCGCTGTTGCATATATGTTTTTAGTTTTGCTCAACATTTTCCTGTGACCTACTTATATGGTGCACCATATTAAGTTAAATAGCCATTTATTTTTTGAGTGCTACGCTATCTTATATCTTTCTTCGGATATTTGTCTTGGCTGATGAAGGGGATAAAAGCAATTAATCCCCGAAACATGTACCAGGAGCAAGTGTAATTATAATTTATTTTCGTTTATGTATTGACTAAGGCGGATATACAATTTGTTGTTAAAACTATTTAGTACGTCAATACGGAACCATCATGGAAACTAGTTTAAATAATAGAATAAGGTATGGAATATACAAATATTTTCCCTCCATTCTCTAGGAAGGGAGAGTCCTGATAGGCCGGACGACAATGCTTCCCAGTTCTGTTTCAGGAGGCTGAAAGACCTCGGTTGCAGCCCTCACACCTTGGCAGAGCCGCACCGCACCTCCGCACTTCACCATGAGGTGAATGGAAAAGCAAATGTCAAATAAGAAGGGATTGAGAATTTCTGTTCTCATATTGATTTTGGACATGGGAAGATACGTTTGTTGTTGTTGTTAATTCGTATCAGGGGCTTGGGCCGTCTATAATCATCAGTTCCGTACATTTGGGATGTGTTGAATTTGTCCGATAACCTGTGTTCCTGTGGTGGCTGTAGTTTCGATCGTCAATCGATCATCATCAGATCCATTACACTTAGGCTATAAAATCTATGTCTGAAAATATAGGTGAAAATATTTACATTATGTAGACTTATTTAGTTGCTGTATTAGTAGTGCAACTCGTCAGTATTTGTTAGTTGTAATCTATGTGATGTTTTGTTGAGATACTGGAAGTGGTGATAGATCTCCGGAATTTGCCTGTTTGGAGCGAATATGTGGTTGTTGTAAATGGTCAATTCTGAATGTACTGTATTGTACAGGCTACTAATCTGGTTAGGGTTTTGCGTGGTCCTGTTGAGAGCTGTTCACTTGGACACTTATAGCACTCGACTGACGAGTTGCAATACTAATACGGCAACTAATTAAGTGTACATATTGTAAATATTTTCACCTATATTTTCAGACATTGATTTTATAGCCTAAGTGTAATGGATCTGATGATGATCACTTGACGATCGAAAATGGCCATCCAAGTGTATTTATTAATATCATGTAATTTTTTCTTCAGGATTAGGGCATTACCCATTTCACTTGGGTACATTCTTGTTAACCGACTGAAAAGCACCAATCCTTTTTTGTATTAGTTTTTTAAAGTACAGTAATGAAGCAGGCAGTATGATTCCAAGGATTTGCTATAGTACCTGATTATTGGTTACTGATGTCCCATTCAACACCACGCACAACGTTTCCAGCTCGCTACCTCCACTACCGCAATATCTTCCTCGCTTGCAGCCATGCCTTGACATAACCTTCCCCCACACAACCCCCGTGGCACTAGCGTGGCAGATGACCGCCATCTGGCATTTCACCTGGACATGCCTGTTGTATAGGATAGCTGTTGATGAATTCCCACACTGCTGCCATAAAGGAATGTGGGCTGTGCACATTTTGACCCTTCCCAACCCACTGGGTCCTCACAATTAGCGGCTACAGGTTGGTGAGGAAAGTGTCCGTGCATTCAGCCACCGATATTACTACCACGCACCATTTCCCAATTGACTTGTTACAGTAACTGTTCGGAACGGAGGTAGCAAAATAGCCTGTGATTGCTAATGCTAGAGTAATAAAGCTTTATTGGCCTCATTAGTGAAAGCACATTAAATACAGTATCTCACTGCCACCAAGCAGATCCCGGTTAGAGAACACTAGTTCTTGGTTAGGAGGTTGTCCCTACCGTTAAATGGTATCATAGAGTAGTGGTTAGCGTTACTGGCTATTGGCAGGTAGATCCTGGTTAGGGAACACTAGTTCTCGATCAGATGGTTGTCCCTACCGTTAAATGGTATCATGGAGTAGTGGTTAGCGTTACTGGCTATTGGCAGATTGATCCTGGTTAGGGAACACTAGTTCTCGGTTAGATGGTTGTCCCTATCGTTAAATGGTATCATGGAGTAGTGGTTAGCGTTGCTGGCTATTGGCAGGTAGATCCTGGTTAGGGAATACTGGTTCTCGGTCAGATGGTTGTCCCTGCTGTTAAATGGTATCATGGGGTAGTGGTAAGCGTAGATTGGCAGGTAGATCCTGGTAAGGGAATACTGGTTCTCGGTCAGATGGTTGTCCCTGCCGTTAAATGGTATCATCGAGTAGTGGTTAGCGTAACTGGTCGCCATTCTTACGTCCGGGTTGTAATAAGAAGTGTTGTTATGAACTGAGGGCTGGAATTTGTGGATACCTGAGTGGAAGTGGGTTCGATTCACTGCTCAGCCTGACCATCCCTGTAGTTAATCTGTCAATTTATTTGGACGTCTACGATTTACTGAATCAGAACTCTTCATTATTCTCTATTTTGTAAATACAAAGTATGTCAGTTTACATAAACTTTTTAAATTGTAGAAAAGGCAAAACTTGTCTCATAGGCAGTGACACATGGTCGAGAATAACTTACACCACGAAATATACTTTGCTTATTTACCCAACCTCATCACCAAGGAACCGCAAACATTGCTCCCGTACACCTATCAGCAGTCGCAGCAACAGGTGACCTTACCTAACCTACACTTCGCTGTGCTCCTTGATTCGCTATCCACGACAACTAAAGCATGTCCGGAGATTGTGGGTTCGAATTCTGGCGCTGACAACGGCTTTGTCGAGTGAGGTGTTCCCCGAGTTTTTCCCACACTCTCTCCAGAAATGTTGGGTACTTTTCAAGTCCCGGGGCACCTACCTCATCCTAGCTCTAATAATTACACCTATTTTCATTTTTTCAGTGATTAGCCATTTTAACACTATTTATGCCAATTTTATTTTCATTTTCACTAATTTAGTTATATCTATTAGTGCGACATGGCTCCAGGCCACGTGATCAATGGGTGGAGTGCGGTGATCGGTTGTGGGCGGGGTCGCGGGTATTCCAGGCGAACTAGCCTCTAGGCCTGTAAGTGACACGATTGAGGTAAATCTGGATCGTTTGGTCTCTAGAGCATTCTAGTTCACCCCGCCCAGACATTATTAGACAGATGGAGAACGGTCTATACCCTCTGTCACCGATATAAGGGACCACGCGAGCGAGGAAAAGACAGTCTTCAGTGAAAGAGTTCAGAGTCAGACCAGTGGAGAGCACTGAGTTTACAGATACCGGAATTTAGCTAAGCACTTGACCTTGAGAACTCAGAGGAAGGGGAGAGGTGTAGAGCAAAATAGTTTCCTATCTGAGAATATTGACGCGCGTGACAGTAGGTTTTCACAATCACACAGATACGTTCAGCATGGCAAATGTTTTACGCTGCAGTAGTATACCAGGGGAGAAGGATGGGGAAGTGCAGATCTAACTGTCGGCAACTCTACAGTGAATGTCTAGCAGGGCTAAGAGTGAAGTCAGTAGTTGAGTAGTTCGGGGTGGATATATGTAACCAAACGTGACTCTGGTTGCAAGCATGGAAGAAATGGTACTTATCGAAATAAAAACCAGAGGACTACAACATCTTTAGAGAGCAAAGGTTAACAACCGCCAAATAGCAGGATAAAAATAATATTTGATAAAGAACAACTGGCCATAGTAGAGACGAATTTATAAAGGAATAATACGAGGAACTTTCTTAGGACAATGAAGAGGAGCCTCTCAAATGACAAAATACTCAGCCTGTGTTTTAAGAACAAGGATGACTCGCTCGTGATAAGAAACAAAAAGACTGCCAACTGTTGGTCGAATTCTTGGGACAGCTACTTAACTGTCCCCAACCCCAAGAGAGACTCGCCACAGAACAAACCCAACAGAACCCAGAATCACCACCACCAGACGACACAGAAATCATAAACCTGATTAAGAAGCTCAAGAATAACAAATCATGTGGAGTGGGTTTCAACAAAAGCTGAGCGATGGAAACATGCACATTCACATATGGTAAAGAACTTAGATTGGCTAATGCAAGAAATATGGAACACTGACAAGAACATCAATGAATGGAAATGCATGCTAATACACCCACTACACAAGAAAGAAAAGAAAACAGATGTTAATCCTACAGAATCATCTCACTGCTCCAAGGGTCGTACAAGATCCTGTCGATGGCACTGATATCAAGGTTAGAGCAACAAGTCGAGCACAAAATTGGCGAAAGCCACGGTAGCGTCCGAAAAGGACGATCGTGTGCATATGGATCCGCAAAGCATTAGTGAAGAACATAGTGTAATAGTTTGAACGGTACTTGCCGCACTTGGGTTTACAAATGTAATCATGTACTGTAGTCAAACCACAATAAACCTTCATCTTGTTGGGCGCCACCTGGTTCAATCCCATTTGAGCCGCGGAATAAAAACCTAAATCACTCACCATTATACCTCGGCTATGCAGACTCTTCTTACTCAGCCGGTAGGGAAACGTAAGCTTCCAACCAGCGTAATGTTTGCTAAGAGAGGATAGGGTCGACTTTTAGCTACTTCTAACTACAATGAGGAAACACAAAGAATGAATTTAAAGAATTGAATTTAATAATAATAAAAAGAGCAAGTATAAAAAAAATGATGGAAGAATTAGAATTTACAATTAACGTGGTGGCTAAGACAATCGGATTCGAAGACATGAGATTACGTTAACTTATACCAGAAACTAAATGGATTTAAATTGACTGTGCCCAAAGAAAATATTTACTGATTAAAAAAAAAGAGAGATATGTGTGATGTTGTCATTTCGCTCACCGCTGGTGTCTTCATGAGATTGGTTTTACTCGCCAACGAGCAAATCTGTAGTCTGCTGCACGAAATCACCGTCATCTTCTTGAAGTACTTGATGTGGTTAATTATTTAGTTGTTTGAAATGAAGACCTAGCTTCATAAATCCCATTTATGATAACAGCCTGTAATGGTTTAGTGTTTTTAGAGAGTGTTACTGTTAATAGTAAAAGCGCTCCACTGTGTTGGGCGTTATTTGTAATGGTTTATGGGACTTAATAAGAAAAAGTTAATAAGAAACTGATTATTTAAATAGTCGCCCACTTTTGGGTGATCAAAATGAAACATTTAATTGTGTATTTGTATTGTTGTCAGCTTCATTAAAAAAATACATAATGTGTAGTATCATATGTATTGCCAGGGCGCCAGATCATTTATATATCATGATCAAAATAATATATTAAACCTCGGTTAAATAGAGGTAGAGCATCGAAATTCCTATCTCCAGCCGTAGTGAAACTTACGTAATCTAACCTTACGATAATTAGTTCAGGAGTATGGTGTTGCCTTATAGTAATTTCTAGCTACTAAAGGAAACCAGTCAAACATTTGAATTTAAAATGAATTTAATATATAAAAAGAACAAGTGCAAAAAGAATAAAATACTAAAGATAATAATAATAATAAATTTAAATGAAAGAATCTACTGAATTTACTTATATTATGGGTCTTGATTGGAAATTGGAGTATACTGAGTTAATTGAATAGAATATATTGAATTTAATAAGCATGAAAGCCTTCTGATTTGACTGGAGTATAACTGTTTAAATCGCTCACCGCATTGAAGATCTTTGTAGTTGGATTGTTGCGTAGAGAGTTCCTGATGTTCCTCGAAGTAATTAATTTATATGTGGATGACGGAATAAATTCCAAAAATCATCCCTGTGACAATAGCCTCGTACACAACCATGTCACAGTTTGATGAGACAGAATGTCTTATCAAATTCACATACTTAATAGTCAACTGTCTAGTTTAGAACTGCGTTACAGACTCCATATCGCTACAAGTTCCTCTGCTCCACTCAGCATCCTTCCCTCTCCTCCAGCAATTCAATAATAATAATCCATTTGGGCGGCCGTCATATATATAACGTTCCCAGGTATGGCACGAGTCTCTCCCCTCTTCAGAAGTCGCTAGGCGATATAAGCCCGCCTTCCACATATCAACAATGACAATACTTCTTTGTAGCAATTCTCGGGAGGTCCAGCCCACCTTTTGTATCAAGTTGCAAAGGACTCATTCATCGGCCCAGCATTGTTAGTGGAAAGTCTTCATAGAATCTCTTCATAGTATGATTTGTATACTGGTAGAATATTTGATGTGACAGACATAAGTGTCTATTTATGTCATTTCCAAGAAGCCATGAATAAACCGCCCTTCTGTGAACAACCCTCTTCTTCTCTTGTTCGAATTTTCTTCAGAAATAATATTCAGTCAAGCGTCTTAACTTATTTCAAATATAATGTGTATCGCTCCAAGTCCTTTCAATTGCCATACTATACTACATTACCGCATAATAATATATATAAATATATTAGTTAACATAATAACTAATAAAAGGTAAAATGTAAACTTAAAAAATATTGATAATAATAATAATAATAATAATATCTAAAATTATTTCATTCTGGTCACTAATTGGGACCATCACATATTCGCCCCAGAGAAGTATGGTATATGTCAACAATCATATCACCATACTTCTCTTCAACACTTGTACAAATATGAAATATTATACCCTACAAAGAAATTACCCACATCGACAATATTATACTCATCAAAGCAATTACCAACATACAAAAAATATACCCTTCAAGTTTAATATATATATATATTTTAAATTTCATCATTTCAGTCTTTCACTGTTCATAATGTCTTTTTCTTTCTTCTTTACATAATTAAAGCGACCTGTAAACAATGTACATCAAAATACCCTTCACTTTTATATTCTTTTTTTGGACATAAGTCATCGTTGCACTTATGTATATTTGTGTGGCATACACCTTTTGCTTTATATCTTGAGGACGTAGAATTCAATTTTCAGCCTGGTGTCGAACTGAATACACTATGGCTAGTTGGTGGGACTGCCAACTGATTAATTCACTTTATCACTTCACAACACTTGGTATGTGATGCGAATACCCAGATCTACTCCAGTCTCTCAGGAATTATATGTATCTAGTAACACAGGCATATTATAGAAAAAATGAAACTTTATTAGCTTATATTACCTAAGGCAACATCGTTCAGTGCAAATGTAGAGCGCTAATTTACCCCACATATGTATATTTATATCCTACTCAAATACACCAGCCTATAGCCGACAAATTATTCTTTATATTTCCTCTGTGCTCTCCAAGACACACAATATCATAGGTTGATGCAAACCCTCTCCATTACCTGCTCGTTCAGACCACAATCATTCACTTATTATTAAGCGACTTTCCTTACTTACCATCAACTTCACTTCTATAACTCATGACACATATTTCCTTAAGGATCTCACATTGTAAGTGCCATATAATCGTTTTCCTGCGTCTTCTGATTACTCACCTTTTTAACCGTAATTACTGATCTTATTTCTCACAATTACACTCCATTCTATTCAAGATTACACATCTTAATCACCTGTCGATACTCACCTTATTTCTCAAAAGTATACTTCTTTCTATTCAAGATTACACCTCTTTATCACCCGTAGTTGTTCACATTATTTCTCAAAATTATACTTCTTTCTATTCAAGATTACACCTCTCTATCACCCGTAGTTATTCACATTATTTCTCAAAACTATACTTCTTTCTATTCAGGATTACACCTCTTTATCGCGGAATCCGTATTCACTTACTTTATTTCTCAAAATTGCACTTCTTTATACTTCAGATTACCATTCTTTCGCTAAATCCGTATTCACTTACTTTATTTCTCAAAATTGCACTTCTTTATACTTCAGATTACCATTCTTTCGCTAAATCCGTATTCACTTACTTTATTTCTCAAAATTGCACTTCTTTATACTTCAGATTACCATTCTTTCGCTAAATCCGTATTCACTTACTTTATTTCTCAAAATTGCACTTCTTTATACTTCAGATTACCATTCTTTCGCTAAATCCGTATTCACTTACTTTATTTCTCAAAATTACACTTCTTTATACTTCAGATTACCATTCTTTCGCTAAATCCGTATTCACTTACTTTATTTCTCAAAATTGCACTTCTTTATACTTCAGATTACCATTATTTCGCTAAATCCGTATTCACTTACTTTATTTCTCAAAATTGCACTTCTTTATACTTCAGATTACCATTCTTTCGCTAAATCCGTATTCACTTACTTTATTTCTCAAAATTACACTTCTTTATACTTCAGATTACCATTCTTTCGCAAAATCCGTATGACCGATAAAATTTACTTTCTCCATTACAAAAAATGACTTTCCTTTAAATCCTTGCATTACCATCCTAGCTACTGAAATATTAACAGTTCACAAAATCTGCCTAATTAAATTACGGGCATCAAAATATAGCTTTATTTTCCTTTCTGACTTGGGAACTACCCTTAACGAATTAATATATATATGGGCTAATATAGGGTTCTATAATTGTATCTTGCAACATGCTTTCAATCTGCCTACTTAAATTACGGGCATCACAATATAGCTTTATTTTCCTTTCTGATTTGGAAACTACCCTTAACGAATTAATATATGGGCTAATTAATATAGAGTTCTATAATTTTTATCCTGCAACATGCTTTCAATCTGCCTTCTCACAGCGTCCTGAAATTTGTAAGACACGGGGTAGCGATGACCTACAAAAATACTATGATCATGTACATATAACGAAAGTTCGTAGCAATTAGCTAATCCAATACGGTTCTCAAATATATACTAATTCTCTTACAACACCTTCAACACTCGATCCACACGATCAACAATCGATCCACACGATCACACTCTAACGCACTCTGTAATGCAGCCTCACGCAAGGAATCCTCTAGATAATCCTTCGTCATCATACTGCCTAAAAATGTAAAAAAAACAAGGTTCCCTCTCAAGAGATATCCCAACAATCTCACCACTCACCATCTCACTACAAATATCGACTCCTTTAGTCATTAATACCGCCTCAATCATACATATCTTCGTAGAACCACCATACAACTCATTTGAATTATTAAATGACATGATCACATCTTTATCCATCCATCTGAATTTAACATTACCCTTCTTATAACATAGCTGTGCAGAATGTTGCGACATCCAGTCCGAACCCATAATCAGTGATTAAACAAGATTTGGAATCACTAAACAAACATGAGTTCCAATCTTACCTCCTATTAAAATTTCTACAACCACTTGTTTAGAAATTATGTGAGATTTCTTGCCCACCGCAGTTAACACGAAAGTAGTTCTAATTGGAATTTCCTCAATTTTAATACCATTTTCCTTCCTATTATTATAAAATGCTGCACTGATGCAAGAGACCTGACAGCCACTGTCAAAAAGTGTATCGATACACGCCCCTAACACTTGTAATTTTAACACTGAGTTAAAATTAATAACGGTAGGTTCTTTAGATACCTCCATAAATTCACTTAATAAATCATTACGGATATTTAGGTCATACGGTTCGCTCAAAATAGTAATACCGACTTACATAACTACTCTATCTGGCATTTTTAAGTTCTTATCACCTTCTTCTTTGCTTCTATATTTATTTATAGTTACGCTCTCTTCTCTCCTCATAACAATAGTTTCTTCCTCCCCCGTATTATATTTATCAATAGTAACACTGTATTTCGCCTTTGCCCCTATTACTTCCCCTATTCTATCTTCTATTGCATGCCAATGCACTTCATAATCTTTCTCACTCTCTTTCATTATATTCTCTATTTCCTCTAACAACTTCATTTTCTCCCCTTTCATGTTACTTCTGGACTTACTAATTTCATGCCTTTCCTTCATTTCTCCACTACTATAGCTTAACGACCTTTCTAATTGTTGCTTTTTGCTTCTGCTTTCTTCTATATCCGTCCTTCTTTCGTCTTCTACACTATCTCTCTCCGCCATTTCCTCCACCATCGCGCTCTGCTTGTGCTTTTTCTTCCTATGCTTTGGATTACTTATCTCAGCTTTCTGCTTTCCTTGTTCAATAATTATGTCTTTCTGACTGTGCCTTAACGCACGCTTCTCTATCTCTGTTAACTTCATATTGACTTCCTTTATATAGGCTCTGACTTCTTCCCTTGTCTGCCTATTTTGTTCCTCTATAATTTTCTGCATTTTTATTTCTTGAGTGCTTATCACTTTCTTTATTTTTCCTACTTCTATTCCTATCTTGTCTTTAACCTTCATCTCTTCTTTCTTGCTACGTTCCATAATCTCTACCTTCACGTCTTCTACTCTTTCCCTTACCTCTTGATTAATCTTTTCTACTTTCTTGCCTATAACTTCAAACTTTTCCCCCACTTCTATCCTAACTTCAGCTATGGTTTTCTTTAACTCACTTTGCAATTCCTTTCTTATTATTTCTTTGAATTCTGACATATTCTCCTTAATCCTCTCATACTTCTTATTTAACTCCTCATTCACCTTTTCCATCTTATTTAGCTTCTGATTAATTTCTTTATTATCTTTACATATCGCCTCTTTTATCTCCCTACTCCTCTCCCTACTCATCTCCTGATTATTTTTATTGCTATCTTCTAGCTTCTTGTCTATTGCCTTGCTTATCTCCTGATTTTGCTTACTTATTTCCTCTCTCATCTCCCTACTCATCTCCTGATTTTGCTTACTTATTTCCTCTCTCATCTCCCTACTCATCTCCTGATTTTGCTTACTTATTTCCTCTCTCATCTCCCTACTCATCTCCTGATTTTGCTTACTTATTTCCTCTCTCATCTCCCTACTCATCTCCTGATTTTGCCTATTCATCTCCAGAAACATTCCCATGATCTCATCTAATTTGTTTTCCGAAATATCCAAAGGCTTTTGTTTCTCCTTCCCTCCACTAGTCTCAGGATTTATTTCAGGATGTACCTCTATATTCGTCTCAGGGTTAACCTCGGGATTATTCTCAGGATTACTCTCAAGATTTACCTCCGACATCTTGGTATAATCATCTACGCTCTCAGCCTCAGTACCACTATCAACTTTCGTATAATTAGCTTTCTCGCCTTTACCCCTACTCCTCAATTTCCTTTGTTCCTCATCCGCCATCTCGAAGTACACCGTATAAAGTTTACCGTTCCAAAATTCACCTCACTTTCCCCCAAAATCAATCACTAATAATACACTAATTCACTTCAATTTCCCCCAAAATCACTGACAATTTGCACTGAATTTACACTCACTCCTTCCGTAAATATCGTTAGGTTTTCGTGCCGCACAGTTGGGGGCCATTTGTAATGGTTTAGTGTTTTTAGAGAGTGTTACTGTTAATAGTAAAAGCGCTCCACTGTGTTGGGCGTTATTTGTAATGGTTTATGGGACTTAATAAGAAAAAGTTAATAAGAAACTGATTATTTAAATAGTCGCCCACTTTTGGGTGATCAAAATGAAACATTTAATTGTGTATTTGTATTGTTGTCAGCTTCATTAAAAAAATACATAATGTGTAGTATCATATGTATTGCCAGGGCGCCAGATCATTTATATATCATGATCAAAATAATATATTAAACCTCGGTTAAATAGAGGTAGAGCATCGAAATTCCTATCTCCAGCCGTAGTGAAACTTACGTAATCTAACCTTACGATAATTAGTTCAGGAGTATGGTGTTGCCTTATAGTAATTTCTAGCTACTAAAGGAAACCAGTCAAACATTTGAATTTAAAATGAATTTAATATATAAAAAGAACAAGTGCAAAAAGAATAACATACTAAAGATAATAATAATAATAAATTTAAATGAATGAATCTACTGAATTTACTTATATTATGGGTCTTGATTGGAAATTGGAGTATACTGAGTTAATTGAATAGAATATATTGAATTTAATAAGCATGAAAGCCTTCTGATTTGACTGGAGTATAACTGTTTAAATCGCTCACCGCATTGAAGATCTTTGTAGTTGGATTGTTGCGTAGAGAGTTCCTGATGTTCCTCGTAGTAATTAATTTATATGTGGATGACGGAATAAATTCCAAAAATCATCCCTGTGACAATAGCCTCGTACACAACCATGTCGCAGTTTGATGAGACAGAATGTGTTATCAAATTCACATACTTAATAGTCAACTGTCTAGTTTAGAACTGCGTTACAGACTCCATATCGCTACAAGTTCCTCTGCTCCACTCAGCATCCTTCCCTCTCCTCCAGCAATTCAATAATAATAATCCATTTGGGCGGCCGTCATATATATAACGTTCCCAGGTATGGCACGAGTCTCTCCCCTCTTCAGAAGTCGCTAGGCGATATAAGCCCGCCTTCCACATATCAACAATGACAATACTTCTTTGTAGCAATTCTCGGGAGGTCCAGCCCACCTTTTGTATCAAGTTGCAAAGGACTCATTCATCGGCTCAGCATTGTTAGTGGAAAGTCTTCATAGAATCTCTTCATAGTATGATTTGTATACTGGTAGAATATTTGATGTGACAGACATAAGTGTCTATTTATGTCATTTCCAAGAAGCCATGAATAAACCGCCCTTCTGTGAACAACCCTCTTCTTCTCTTGTTCGAATTTTCTTCAGAAATAATATTCAGTCAAGCGTCTTAACTTATTTCAAATATAATGTGTATCGCTCCAAGTCCTTTCAATTGCCATACTATACTACATTACCGCATAATAATATATATAAATATATTAGTTAACATAATAACTAATAAAAGGTAAAATGTAAACTTAAAAAATATTGATAATAATAATAATAATAATAATATATAAAATTATTTCATTCTGGTCACTAATTGGGACCATCACAAGCCTGATACACAACTGTCGTCATTGATATGAGTGGACGAGATGTGTCCCCAACATATTACAACTGTAACTGGACAAGAGCTTATACATGCTCAAGCGTAGAAATGTAGATTAATGGAGAATCAAATCGAATTGAATTTAATAGAGTAGAATCAGTAGAATGAACTCTTGGTCCTCGGGTCACGTCTTATAAAACTTTTCTTCAACCCCTCTCTTCTGTACCCCTCACATGTGTCAGCTGATCAATCATCTTCTGCGTTTCAAAGTAATCGCCCCTTCTATTTCAACCTGTGTTAGCGTCCAACTTATGATTCGTCCAGAAATGGCGTGATGTAGATTCTGAGAATTGCTGTGCTTGTATTCAAATAAGGATGTTCTTGTCGTTATGAGGCAAGCTTCCCTTGTCTGCGTGGACTTGACCTCTGGTGAACCAATTTCTCGGATATGCGACCCAAGAAGCGTCAGTCCTTGTTTCCTCAAATTCTCAGAAAGTATCCCGTCGTGTGGCTGGCCAAGTTTAACCTGAGTTGCGACATATCCTCTCCCTACTGCTAGCTGAACTAAAAGTCTTCGTAAATGCAAACCTAGCCCTCATGTTAAATTATTAAATATGCTTATTGAAAATCTTCCTTTAATTAAATTAAACATGTGCATAATAAACGACATTCTCCTTCCATATAAACTGATGCGCATAAGTAATTACAATCGTAAATTAAAAATAAATTATGTGGGTGGCTATGATATTTCCCCTACGTTGATTAATAATAATAATAATAATAATAATAATAATAATAACATCATTTATGATAGTATCACAATAGCTGCCAGATGCAATAAATACGTTGCAGAATTTGTGGACATTCGAAAAGCAAACGATTCAGATGATACACCTAATGACATCCTTAAGGAAATGAGAACTGCCAACAAGACATTACAATCAACAAAGGAAACTCTTACAAACACATGCTCAAAAGTCAAGTTAATGGTTGAGAAATCGAAACCCTTTCAAGTCAAGACAGGAGTGAGACCAGGAAATGACCTATCGTCGCTGCAGTTCAACTGCGTTCTGGTCAAGACCATCAAAGAATGGGAAAAAGCACTCACAGATGACGGCAGCAAGAACCAAGAAAGAGAACTTTGCTATCAACTGTTTACCATTTCCTGACGATCTCGCGCTGATATAAGAGAACATGGAATCGGCTATCATACAAGTTAAACACCTTGCAAGAGATAGCAGTGAAAACCGGCCTGCAGATATCATCTGGTAAGACACACTTCATGACTAAATTTAAAGAAACACATCATCAAAAAACAACGATAGTATGACTATAGTTGTTAGCTTCAAGTACATTTGTGAGATTATTCAACCCATCGTACTCGATAAAGATGCAAGCCATGAAAGAGAAAGAAAATTGATTGGACAATAAGGGTGGCCATTCAGACATGGTATGAGTTCACGTGCGACTCATATCAATCACAACTCCTGCTCCCGCACTTTTGGCTGACACCGCGGAGGCCCGAGTTCGATTCCCGGCTCTGCCAAGGTATGTAATTCTGGTCTGAGGGCTGGAACGGGGTACACTCAGACTCGTGAGCCTGAACCGAGAAAAGGCGGGCTTTATTCCCACCTCAGCTATCCTGGAAGTGGTTTTCCGTGGTTTCCCTCTTCTATACCAGGCAAATGCCGGGATGATTCCTAACGTAAGACCATGGCAGCCTCCTTCCTAATCCTCATCTTAATTGCAAACACAGTAAAACAGCCATCACAATAATACAGGTTATCAGACATATTCCACAGACACAAGTACACGGGGCTACATGACCACGATGTCACAAAGCTCCTAAAAGAATCAACAACAACAATTACAACTGACCTCACGCGAGTATCTTGGAATCGGTTGCAGTGCCAAAATTACACACCATGTCAAAAATATAGATCAGAACACAATTTAACTTCCAATAGTGCCACCAGATGGGGTTAGTGTCGCCCTTGTCGTCACTGGCCCTCGTAAATGCGATCATTAGTATTCTCAACGTGACACCACAAATTCCACAGCCGATAAAAAGCTAGAGTTGAGAATCCCTTTCTATTGCCATGCTCCTCCTTGGATGGTGTGGCGATTTCTTCGGAAAGTTGAGAGCCGCGCGAAGAATTACAATGGTTGATACTGATAATGAATAATGGGTCTGTTAGGGTTGACAGTATCAAGGATAGGGAACTTAGGCAGAAATACATGGAAAGGATTGCTACTCGGTGGTGTACTGTACATGATATAGTCCATCTGCTCCTATTTAGTTCCATTTAACCCTTATAACGTGACATCTGCCATTGACCTACAAGAGCGCGAAGTGATATTCTCATTTAGCATTTTTTACTTACAAAATGCAATTGAAATTGAAAATGCGTACAAAATGTACGGTAGATTCAGACGACTCATGTGGATTGACAATACTTACAAAATGCAATTTAGATTGAAAATACTTGACAAAATGTAATTTAAATTCAAAATACCCACAAAATGCAATTGAGAATCAAAATAATGGCAAAATGCCCACCAAACAAAATGCAATTTAGATTTAAAATTCTTGCGAAATGCGGTTTTGGTTGAAAATACTTACAAAATGCAATTGAAATTCAAAAAACTCACTAAAATGCCCTGAAACCTACATTGAAAGACTTACTAAAAAGCAATTTAGATTGTCAATCTTCACACAATGCAATTGAGGTTGAAAACAATCGCGAGATGTAATTTAGATCGAAAAAACTTACAAAATGCAACGTAGATTAATAATACCTACAAAAAGATCGCTTAAAGGGAATTTAGATACACGGGGAACCACGTAACAAGAACAGTGCGGGAATCTTAAAGAGAAAAGGAAATATAATGAAAAGCGGAGAGGATAAGGGAGGGGAAAGAGGAGAGGGGAGAGAGGAGAGGGGAGAGAGGAGAGGGTCCGCCCCAAAGGTAAGGGACAAAATGGGAAAACGGACCCAGCTCAGGAATCCCTCGGGGTCGCCAACTCCCTAACTCACCAGGCGTGAGCCCCTGAGGGTGTTACATTATCTAGGGTGCACCAGAAGTGGTGGGGCTACATACACCCTGCTCCTTAAGGGCTTTGAGCACAAGGCAGGAGGTAAAAGGAAAAGAAAAAGAAGGCTGACCACTCGCAGAAGGAGGGTACCAGAAAAGATGAAACAAGGGCCAATTAAGGCGGGAAAGGAAGAGACTCCCTAGGCCTCGGATACCCTAATACCGTCGGGGTCGGAAGAGAACAAGAGTTGACCAAGTGAGGTCGACAGGAAAGAAGACGAAGAGGAGCCCGGCACAAGTAAGTGGAAGCAATGCCCGACTCAGCTGCCCCGTGGTCGCCAACCCACATGCTGCTGGTGTGCTGTCGTGTTAAAGCCGTGTTAGTGAATGTTGTAGTGAAACATTACTTGCGTGCACTTCAATTTATTGAATATAAGTTTGTAAGGAAAAGACATGAAAGACATTACTCTTTCCTAATAATCTACTTTCATCACGTCATATTACACTGAAAGTTTACATTTACAGTCCCTTAATAATACAAGGCCATTTCTAACATGTAAACAATATATTTAAAATAATTCAACATTTGAAATAAAGAACTGCATTGATTCAGGGAAGTTTTCTTTATTATTTCAGAAACTTAATTTTGGCACTTATCCCCTTTGTAAGGTTAGGTATTCAATTACTCTAAACATTCACACGAAATATAAAAATAAATAATATTATGTAAATAACAAGTTAAATTATTCAAGTATGTAGGCTGTCAATATCCTATTCAAATAAACATTTAAGTATTTTTTTAATCAAAGTATCAATTATTTAGCATATTGTAACGTGCCACCCCTAGTGGCACTTTCGTTAACTGGATTACGGTGGGTAGAAGCACAACACAGTGGTACTTTTAAAGAAATAGTAGTTTTATTGCAGGTCTTAGCA
Organism: Meconema thalassinum; assembly: GCA_946902985.2. Classification (NCBI taxonomy): domain Eukaryota; kingdom Metazoa; phylum Arthropoda; class Insecta; order Orthoptera; family Tettigoniidae; genus Meconema; species Meconema thalassinum. The sequence continues at coordinate 1,429,451,623 of OX336389.2, read as the reverse complement.
AGTTACAGTTCACCACACAATAAACAGATACAAGCAATTAGTATCTCACTCTAGGGCACTACTAGTCACAATAGCTTCCTCACTTACCCTACTTTCACACTACTGTCCTCGCTAGTAATACCTGCAAATCTGCCTTGTACACAAACTACAGTTATTTACGATAGCCAGTCACTCACCACTACACACTGCTTCGCTGTCCGCTGGCTAGGGAACAGCCCACTGCGTCTCGCAATTCACCACAATATCTCTGTCGCACTAGGTAAGTACACACTCCTCAAAAATCAGTCCCTCCGTATGATTCACACTGACTCGCTGTCTGGAGAATCAGCCTCACTTGGGTTTCGTAACTTCGCACGTCACGTCGCCACACTACTGTCGCACTGGTAGAAACACGCACTAGCTCAAAAACACAGTCCCTCCCTCGTTGGTGAGGCCGCTTTATGTAGGGAGGGTGGTGACTAAATGGACGTTTCCAGAGTCGGAGAGTTCACGGCTCCTCCCGAGAGTTCCATCACCAGGTACGCCGGGAACATTCCAGATCATGTCTTTGTTCCCGCTGCGTAAGTAGCCGGCCGACAAAGACCAGAGGTAGCCTCAGGTGGCTGTGAGTCTCGCGAGAGGGAATGAAGCAACCCCACTCTCGTAACACCACCCCCTTCCTAAGAAGGCTGATCGTCCCGATCAGTCAATGGGCCGTCTGTGTCCCTCCGTATGCTGCCTAGCGATGTCGATGCACGATCTTCACCTTCGACCTCGGGCTCCGCTGGATCCTGTAGACGACATCGTTGATCCGTTTCACGACTCGGTACGGGTCCTCCCAGGACTTCTGCAGTTTGGGTGACAGGCCTTTCTTCCGTAATGGGTTGAGGAGCCAGACCAGGTCGTCCTCGTGGAATCCGCCGGCATCCGTCTGCTGGTCGTATCGGGTCTACATTCGGTCGGTCTCGATCCGCAGTCTCCTCCTTGCGAACGCGTGCACGTCTTCCAGTCGGTTGACCAGTTCTTGACAATACTGGCTTACCGGGACCTGATCATCCCCAGGTCGGTCGAAGGCAAGATCGACAGGTAGACGGAGTTCCCCCCCAAACATGGCCCGATCTGGTGTGCACCCGGTGGCTTCATGCACGGTGGCGCGGTAGGCCAGGAGAAATAGTGGAAGGTGTCTGTCCCAATCCCTCTGGTGCTCCCTGACGACTATTCGGAGATGGTTCTCGATGGTGCGATTGAATCGCTCTACCATTCCGTCGGATTGGGGGAGTAGTTTTGTCGTCCTTGTCTTCCGGATTCCCAGCAGCTGGCATAGGTTCTGGAATACCTGCGACTTGAAGTTCCACCCTTGGTCAGAGTGCAGCTCCAAGGGTACTCCGTACTGGCTGACGAATACCTTCAGCATGGTTTCTGCGATCGTCGCGGCTTCTTGATTAGGGAGTGCATACGCCTCTGGCCATTTGGTGATGTAGTCGCTGACGACCAATATGTAACGGTTCCCTGCCTCGCTCAACGGGAATGGCCCAGCAACATCGATGGCCACTCTCTCCATGGGGCCGCCCACGTTGTAGGTCTTCAGTGGGCCCCGTCGTCTTTGTCCTGGGCCCTTGCTGGCTGCGCAATCGTGGCATCTCGCGCAGTGGTTCTCCCCATCTGCTCGGCATCCGATCCAGTAGAACCGCTCTCTCAGCTTCCCCAGAGTCTTATCCCTAAGTGTCCATCAGATGATCCTCCTTGGACTTCTTTCAGGACTTCCTCTGTCATAGCCTTTGGAATGACGACTTGGTCCCGAGATGTCTTCCCGTCGGTGCTCTCCCAGATACGGCAGATGAGGCCATCCTTTACAATCAGTGAGTCCCACTGTGCCCAGAAGGACTTGAACTTTGGACTGCAGTCGCTCACAATGTTCCACCCGGGTCTGGGAACACAGGCCCTATTCCATTCGGCTATCAGTCCCAGGTCATCATCTCTCGCATGTGCCCGCGTGAATGATTCGCGGCTCCAGCTCCCTAGAAGTTCCACGGTAGTCATTCGGCAGTGTATCGCGGTGTTTTCCTCCCTTCTGACACAGAAGGTGCAGTCTTCGGGGCAGGTCTTCGTGACAGGGCGTCGGCGTTAGAATGCAGTTGGTCTTTCCTGTGCTGGATCTCAAAGTTGTACTGTTGGAGCCTCTCTATCCACCGCGCGAGTTGACCCTCGGGCTGTTTGAAGTTCAGGAGCCACCCCAGGGATGCATGGTCGGTCCTGATGAGAAATTCTTGCCCGTATAGGTACTTGTGGAAGTTTCAATGGTCTTCACAATGGCGAGCAGTTCCTTCCTCGTGACGCAGTAGTTTCTCTCTGGCTTTGACAAGGCCTTGCTGAAATATGCCACTACTCTCTCCTCGCCGTCCACTACTTGCGCCAGGACTCCCCCTATACCATAGTCGCTGGCATCGGTACCGACGATGAACCTTGTTCCAGGTCTGGGGTAGGCCAGAATAGGTGCGGTGCACAGAGCCTGCTTGAGTTGTTCGAAGGCATTGTGGCATTCTGCTGTCCACGTGATGTATTGGTTCTTCTCGGTCAGTCGATGCAGTGGTTTGGCGATGTCGGCGAATCCTCTCACGAAGCGACGGTAATATGTGCAGACTCCCAGGAAGCTTCGAAGTAGGGACTTGTCCTTCGGAACTGGCCACTCCCTCACAGCTGCAGTCTTTTCTAGGTCGGTACGCACCCCTTCCTCGGAGACGATATGCCCAAGGTACTGTACCTGCTTGTGAAAGAGCTGACATTTCTTGGGGCTCAACTTCAGCTGGGCAGCCCTTAGCTTCATCAAGATCTCCTTCAGGTTGCTGTAGTGCTCCTCGAAGCTCCTCCCCAGAACGATAAAGTCATCTAGGGAGTCCAGGTAAGTCTTCCAGTGTAGTCCCCTCAGGATGGACTCCATTAGCCTTTCGAAGGTCGCAGGGGCGTTGCACAAACCGAATGGCATGACGGTGAACTGCCAGAGTCCGCTGCCCACAGAGAACGCCGTTTTCTCGCGGTCCTTAGGGTTGACCTCCACCTGCCAGTAGCCACTCTTCAATTCCAAGGTGGAGATCCATCTTGACCCTGATATAGTGTCCAGGGTGTCGTCGATCCGGGGTAGAGGGTAGCTGTCCTTCTTCGTGACGTCATTCACCCACCTGTAGTCCACGCAGAACCTAGTGGAGCCGTCCTTCTTCTTCACTAGCACGACCGGAGAACTCCAAGGACCATGTGTTGACTCAATCACCCCCTGCTCCTTCATCTCTTCTGCCATCCGGTCGACTTCGGCTTGCTTGGCGAGCGGGACACGTCGGAATGGGGCCCTAATTGGTGCGCTGTCCCCAACGTCAATTCTCTGCTGGACCAAGCTTGTCCTGCCGAAGTCTTTGCTCCCCACGGAGAAAACATCCTGGAATTCGCGTAGCAGGTCCCGAAGTTGGCGTGATTGTTCGTCGTCTAGATGGTCCTGGGATCTTTGGTACAGCTTCTGTAGTTCTTCTGGCAGGGCGCGTCTTCTTCGGTTGTCCGTCTTCAGGTGTCCGTCCGTCGTGTCTGTGATTCGGGAAATCCAGGTAACGGGCTCACAGACTCCTAGGTTGGTGTCCCAGTGAACCGTAATGTCGTAGTCGTTCAGGTCGGACAGGCGGACGTACGGCCAAGACGTCGTGTTGATGAGGGTCTTGGCAAATAGCAATCCTTTTGTCTGGATGTCCTCATATTTTGGCTCGATGACAGCCGCCAGTCCCTCAGCAGTTTCGTCAACATTTACAGCAGCGCTGACCATTGTCCTGGCGGGAACGGTGACGTCCTCTCTCAACCTTACTCGTCGTGCGGTGATGGCCTCGTGTGCTGGTAGCAGAGCAAGTTCTTCTCCTCCGTAGTGGAGAGTGTTGGTACTCTGGTCCAAGATGATGTTGTTTTGGTCCAGAAAGTCCAGTCGGATGATAACTTCGTTTGCTACATCATTCACGAGCACTGGATGCTTCACCGCCCGTCAACCAATGACGAACTCCAGTGATGCTTCGCCATGTACGGGTGCCGTCTCTCCAGTCGCGGTTATTAGCTGGAGGTTCCTTTGTGTGGGTTGCACTCTCCACTTCGGGATCACGGTAGGATTGACGATGGTCCTCGATGCTCCCGTGTCGATGAGCATGGGCCAGCTCACTCCGTTGCCGACTCCGTCGACCATCAGGCTGCTATTGTCCCTCCGTAACTTCGTCCCACGGACTTGGACTGCCGGGGCTTGACAACTGTCATAAGCCAACCTTTGCCCCCCAAGGCTGGCTAATACTCGTTTCCCTGGGCTACGCGGTTTTCAGACGACTGATTTCCTGACGGGTACCCTCGGCGGCGGCGATCACCGCAGTCCTTCCTCAGGTGGCCTTTCTTACCGCCGGTCCAGCAGGTCGGTAGTCCTCTTCCGGACCGCCTCTCCGGGAGTCTTTCGGTTGCGTCGTTGTTGGTGGCGCCGCGACTATTGAAGAAACGACCTAGCGCCTCCATCAATTCATCGGCCAGGGGCTTGGTCTCATTGGTTTTGTCTGGTTCGTCGATATCCACTTGACGCATCCGCGCGTGCATTCTAGATGCCTGCGTTGCCGTCTCGAACTCAAGTGCGTGGCTCAGCGAATCTGCCAGGGTCTTATTGCGCTCGAGTCGCAGCGCCTGTTGAGTGTCCGAGTCCCGTAGCCCGTCGGTGAAGGTCTGCGTCGCAATCTGTTCTAGAAAGTCGGCCGGCGCTGTTGGATATGAGAGCCTTACGAGGCGCACGATATCCGTCACGAACTCCTGCAGGGTTTCGGCATTCTTTTGTACCCGGGTCTGGAGCTGCATCTGGTAGGCCTGCTGAAGATGGCTATCTCCATATCGGGGCTCCATATGGGCGATTAGTGAAGCGTAGTCTTGGGATCCAGTCGGGATGGCCTGATGGACGTTATGGGCGTCTCCTCTGAGCGCTACAATGAGAGCTGTAGCCTTTTATGTGTTCTTCCAGTAGTTTATGGAACAGGCCGCCTCGAACTGACGTAAGTATGTGCTCCACGGGACCTTTCCGTCGAAGTTTGGAGGCGTCACTCTGCACTGTCCCGTTTCTGACGTTCCCGGTGTAACTGGGGGCGGGCGTTGGCGCAGCTCGTCAACTTACTCTTGTAGAGCGACGAACTTCTTTTCCACTGCCGTGACTTCTTCACGTAGGCCCTGGCAGACAGTGTTGACTTCCTCGCGTCTGTTCTAATTTCGTTTGACTTTTTCCTTTAATTTATTCAGCAGACACTCTTCCAAATTTCTCTGGCCGTCCAGAAATTTGGTAGTCAGGTCCTCGGCTAACTTATTCTGTCCGTCTTCCATCTTCTTCAGGTCCTCTGCTAACTTCTTCTGACCGTCTTCTAATTTGGAAGTTAGGTCCTCAGTTAAATTCTTCTGGCCGTCTTCCATCTTCTTCTGGCCGGCCTCCATCGTGGTTTCCATGCCACTTAACTTTTCTAGCAATGCTGCTAATTGCGCTTCCATTTTAGTTGTTTGTCTTGTAAAGGGCATGCACTCACAGGGAAATTAGAGAACTGTGGTATAATGACCTGCTCGGATTCTGAAACCAGGACCTTCTGGTGTTGTATTTGTGCATGAGTTCGTAATCCGGCTTCTGACACCAGTTGTAACGTGCCACCCCTAGTGGCACTTTCGTTAACTGGATTACGGTGGGTAGAAGCACAACACAGCGATCCTTTAAAAGAAATAGTAGTTTTATTGCAGGCCTTAGCAAGTTACAGTTCACCACACAATAAACAGATACAAGCAATTAGTATCTTACTCTAGGGCACTACTAGTCACAATAGCTTCCTCAGCCTACTTTCACACTACTGTCCTCGCTAGTAATACCTGCAAATCTGCCTTGTACACAAACTACAGTTATTTACGATAGCCCGTCACAAACCACTACACATTGCTTCGCTGTCCGCTGGCTAGGGAACAGCCCACTACGTTTCGCAATTCACCACAATATCTCTGTCGCACTAGGTAAGTACACACTCCTCAAAACTCAGTCCCTCCGTATGATTCACACTGACTCGCTGTCTGGAGAATCAGCCTCACTTGGGTTTCGTAACTTCGCACGTCACGTCGCCACACTACTGTCGCACAGGTAGAAACACGCACTAGCTCAGAAACACAGTCCCTCCCTCGCTGGTGAGGCCGCTTTATATATGGAGGGTGGTGACTCAATGGACGTTTCCAGAGTCGGAGAGTTCACGGTTCCTCCCGAGAGTTCCATCACCAGGTACGCCGGGAACATTCCAGATCATGTCTTTGTTCCCGCTGCGTAAGTAGCCGGCCGACAGAGACCAGATGTAGCCTCAAGCGGCTGTGAGTCACGCGGGAGGGAATGAAGCAACCCCGCTCTCGTAACAATATATTATAATAAAATATATTTACGTGACATCTTAACAAATATCGGTAGGAGAGAATTCTTATCAAAAGCTTGTGATTTCACTGAACTTCGATTGACATTTTTAACATAACCATTCATAATAACATGGCATCAAAAGTGTTCCTACCCATCTGACATCAAGTGATCTAACATGTCAGCTTGTAACCTTTCGAAAAAATCTGTTTTTACGACCAGGTCATCAGCATAAGCCAGACTGCTTACATGGTAGCCACTTAACTGAATCCTGTTTTTGTTTGAGTCTTCAGTCTTTTGACTGTTTTGATGCAGCTATCTATGCTCCCTGTTCTGAGATAATCGTTTCATCTCTACATAGCTACCACACCCTACAACCGAGGCAATCTGTTTAACCTACTCTAACCTTGGCCTACCCCTACAGTTCATGTCCTCGAATCTTCCTTCCAAAACTAAGCTTGCTATTCCTGGGTGTCTTTGTATGTGTCCTACCAACCTATATCTTCTCTTCATTAGCAGTCGCCAGAAACATATCACCTCTCCCACACGTCTTAATACCGCTTCGTTTGTATCTACCCATCTGATCTTCATCATTCTCCTGTAACACCACATTTCAAACGCTTCAATTCTCCTCTTTTCTGCTGCAAAATTAGTCCAAGCCTCAATTCCATAGCGTGTCAAGCTCCAGACAAAGGCTTTCAAAAATGACTCCCTAATACATAAATCTGTATTCGATGTCAACAGATTCCTTTTTTGTAGAAATGCTTTCCTTGCCTAAGCCAACCTACTTTTTATATCTCCTTTGCTTCGTCCATCAATGGTTACTTTGCTTCCTAAGTAACAAAAGTCTCCTACTTCCTTTATTTTTTCACCTGCTAATTTGATGTCAATAGAGGTTTCTGATTTTTTTCGGTTGAAATCCAATATATTTCTTTTACATTTATTAATCCTCATCATGGATTCTTTCCTCAAGACGGAGTCCAACCATTCAAAAACTCTTTCAAATCCTCAGGCGTGTCAGCCAAGATGACGATGTCATCAGCAAATCTCAGAGTGGAAATGATTTCTCATTGAATCTTCACTCCCACTTTAAATTTTTCTCCTATTTCCGTCATTGCTTGTTCAATGTAAAGATTTAAAAGTATGGGTGATAAATTGCAGCATTGCCTCACCCCTTTCTGAATACCAGTTTCTCTCTCATGTCCTTCAGCTCGAATGACTGCTGTCTGGTTTCAGTATAGATTGTAGATCACCCTCCTATACATGTACTTAATTCCAATCGTTTTCAAAATGTCAAACAATTTAGTCAAATCAACGTTATCAAAAGCCTTTTCTAATTCTACAAATGCCATGAACGTTCTCTTATCTTTCATTATTCTACCTTCCAAAGTCAGCCTATGACTTAGTATAGCTTCCTTTGTTCCTACATTTCTCCTGAAACCAAACTGGTATTCACCCAATTCCGTTTCTATCTGTCTTTCCATCCTCTTGTAAATTATTCTAGACAGGATCTTTGAAGCATGAGTAATCAAGCTGATTGTACGGTAATCTTCACATCTGTCAGCTCCCACTTGCTTCGGTATAGGGATGATAACATTCTTTTTGAAATCAGAGGGTGCCTCACCTGTCTCATAAATCCTACACACCAAGTGAAATAACCTGATCAGACCTTCATCTTCTATGCAACGTAGCAACTCAATCGGTATATCATCTATGCCTGGTGTTTGTTCCTGCTTAAGTCTTCCAATGCTCTGTCAAATTCTGATCTCAATATTAAATTTCCTTTTGCATCCTCATCAATTTCCTCCTCCCTTTCCATTACATGATTCTCAATCTCCTTTCCCTTATACAAACACTCGATGTAAGCTTTCCATCCTTCAACCTTTACTTCCCTATCTGTTAGAGGCCTTGTGTCCTTAATATTACAGCACTTAGTCTTCTTTTCTTCATAAGTATTGTTAATCCTTCGATAAGTTGTGGCTACTTTTCCTAATTTCAGACAATTATCTCTACCTGCACATTTCTCTTTCAACCATTCTTCTTTCGCTTCCTTGCACTTCTTGTTAACCTCATTTCACAGACGTCTGTAATCTGCTTTCCCTTTTTCATCTCTTGCATTTTTGTGTTACCGCCTTTCATCCATCAATTCTAGTATATCCTGATTGATCCACGGTATTCTACCTATTCATTCCTTCCAACCAATGTTTTCTTCTGTGGATTTCTTTATTTCATTCTTCAAAAGTGCCCATTCGTCTGCAGTTGGTGTTTGTTTAGTTTTTTTTTCATTAGTCCTTCCTTTATACTCTTCTTGAATTTTCGTTTACATCCTTCTCTTTCAGACTGTCTATTGCCCACCTTTTTGGCTTTTGACTTTTCTTCAGTATCTTCAACTTTATTCTGCATTTCATAACAACCAGATTGTAGTCAGAGTTCATGTCAGCACCGGGATATGTTTTACATTCCAAAATCTGGTTTCGAAACTTCTACGTGACTATAATTAAGTCGATTTGGTGACGCCCTGTATCTCCTGGTCTCATCCATGTGTATATTCTTCTATTGTGGTTATTGAGTAATGTGTTAGCTATGACCAACTCATGCGCGGTGCAGAATTCCATCAGTCTGCTTCCTCGATCATTACTATCACCTAATCCAAAATTTCCTACTATCTTTCCTTCTCTTCCCTTTTCTACCATAGCATCCCAATCTCTCATTACTATAATATTTTCATCACCCTTGATATACCTCAGAATTGCATCTATTTCTTCGTAGACCTTTTCATCATCTTCATCATCAGCTTGACTGGTAGGCATACTGACTTGTAGCACTGTGGTACACGCAGGTTTTGTATTGATTTTTGCTACAATAATCTGTTCACTATATTGATCATAACATTCCACCCGCTGTCCAAGTTTCCTACTCAATTTGAGACCAACCCCCGCTTGGCCATTGTTTGATTTAGTGCTAATGACCCTATAGTCTCCTGACCAAAAGTCCTGAATCCTGCCCAGCCAATTTATGCCATTCAGCAAATGATAAATATATAAAATAAGAATACAGATTTGTCTTACCCCTATAATAGCTTTAAACCTAGAACTCATCCCAGTTTCAATTCTCACTGCAGCGTGATAACAAATACTTTGGATTGGTTGTAGCAACCTTGTGGTTAAGTGTGACAGACGGCCAAGAGCTCTGAGTTCACTGAAATAAATAAATAAATAAATAAATAAATCAATAAATAAATAAATATAAAATTGAATGTCTCGCGATAGTTTGTCCGTGTGCCTCCTGTGCGTTCATACACCATTCATCCGATTGCGATAAAACTTTGGTGAGTTTTTGTGTATACTCCAGGGAAGGCTTAGTAAATCCATTTTACAATAGGTAGCACACGAGTAGATTCAGCAAATGAGCAACGGCGCGCGAATCGTTTCAACAAAGTCCCGTATGCATTCATATACCATACATCCGATTGCGATAACACTTTAGTGAATTGATTTGTCCACTCCAGGAGAGGTTTCTGGCTTAGTAAATCCAATTTACAATCGGTAACGCACGAGTAAATTCAACAAATATACGACGGCGCGCAAATCGTTTAAACAAAGTCCTTATGCTTTCATATCCCATTCATCCGATTGCAATGAAAAATGGGTCATTTGTTGTGTACACTCCCGTGAAGGTTTCTGACTTTGCAAATCTATTTACAGTTGGTAGCGCACGAGTAGATTCAACAAATGAGTGAAGGTGCGCGCATCGTTTAAAACGGAAGGTTCCTGGGTTAGTAATCCACTTTACAATAGGTTGCGGACGAGTAGATTCATCTAATGGGTGAAGACGTTTGAATTGTTTAAAACAAATTCCGTATGCGGTCATATACAATTCATACAATTGCGATGAAACGTTGGTGAGTTGTTGTGCTCGCTCCCACGAATGTTTCTGAATTAGTACTCGTAGGCGCTCAGAAGAACTTCATACAACAAAAGATACCATACATCGCCAGACTACGAAACTTGGAAAATCAAACAGACGCTGTAGATCTGTATCTCATGAATTGGCCCCTGAACAGGCTCAACGTAAAGTGGATATCTGTCGTCAGCTTATCAGGAGAATTGTCACATGTGATAAAAGATGGGTCTATTACCGCAACGCTGACGCCTAGAAACAGTGGCTCAATCCCCGTCAGTCTGCCAAAATCATCGTTAATGGAATCGGTTTGGCCCCAAAGTGATGAAGTGTGTCTGATGGAATTTTGAAGTAGAGATTCACTGGGAGTTTGTTCAATACGGGCGTGTAGTCAACGCGGTCCGTTATTCTCAACAACTGAAACGTGTTCACGAAATTGTGAGACGGAGATACCCAGCATTAGTTAACCGAAATAGAGTTCTCTTGCAGCAGGACAATGCGAGACCTCATACTGCACGAACAACCATGGCAAGAAATTCAGGAATTGGGAGGAGTCAAACTGCTTCCACGCACTTCTTTGCGGATTTTCTCCTAAAGCTCTGCGTGTATTCTTCATAACCCATGGTTGTTTAGGTCTTCCAGAACTCAGTAAATCTGAATTATTTATTTTCTCCAGTGTTGAAACTTTGGAAACATCGTTGTGCCACACGCTCACTAACGACATATTCTCCTTCCACTTTACATATTCCTCGTGCCACGGCAGCAGCTTTGTAATCTCTTTTCCAGTAGTGCTTTAGAAGGACCCTAACATTCAAGTTTGTAAGATCCATTTTAGGTTGTGTATCAACAACTGACGACTGATGCATCCCCGCAATATAGGCAATTCTAGTCGTGGCCTTTTGTAAATAGCATTGGCGAACCAAAGAAAACCAATGCTTTCTTAAAAAAACAAATTTAAGAAACGGCTTTACATATGAGACATCCTAATATAAAAAAGACCAAATATATTTATGTGACTTATCGGTTCGTTGTCAGAAGATAGTTGGTTTGGCTAAATGTTTGATTAGAATTTGGTTTGTTGATATGTTGGTTGGTTGCTTGTTTGGCTATTTTTGGAATGGTTGGTACGTGTGGTTTACTTGTTAACTGATTGGTTGGTAATTTGGTGCCTTGAAAGTTTTGTTGGTTGGTTTGTTTATTAATAGATTGTTTGTTAATAAATTGGTTGTTAATAGATTGGTTGTTAATAGATTGTTTGTTAATAGCTTGTTTGTTAATAAAGTGGTCTTTAATAGATTGGTTGTTAATAGATCGTTTGTAAATAGGTTGTTTTAATAGATTGGCTGTTAATACATTGTTTGTTAATCGATTGGTTGTTAATATATTGGTTGTTAGTATATTGGTTGTTAATACATTGGTTGTTAATAGATTGTTTGTTAATCGATTGGTTGTTAATACATTGGTTGTTAATACATTGTTTGTTAATTGATTGGTTGTTAATACATTGGTTGTTAGTACATTGGTTGTTAATAGATTGTTTGTTAATAGATTGGTTGTTAGTACATTGGTTGTTAATAGATTGTTTGTTAATTGATTGGTTGTTAGTACATTGGTTGTTAATATATTGGTTGTTAATAGATTGTTTGTTAATTGATTGGTTGTTAATACATTGTTTGTTAATATATTGGTTGTTAGTACATTGGTTGTTAATACATTGGTTGTTAATAGAATCTTTGTTAATCGATTGGTTGTTAATACATTGTTTGTTAATATATTGGTTGTTAATACATTGTTTGTTAATATATTGGTTGTTAATATATTGGTTGTTAGTACATTGGTTGTTAATAGATTGTTTGTTAGTCGATTGGTTGTTAATACATTGTTTGTTAATTGATTGGTTGTTAATACATTGGTTGTTAGTACATTGGTTGTTAATATATTGTTTGTTAATTGATTGGTTGTTAATACATTGTTTGTTAATAGATTGGTTGTTAATACATTGGTTGTTGATAGGTTGTTTGTTAATTGATTGGTTGTTAGTACATTGGTTGTTGATAGATTGTTTGTTAATTGATTGGTTGTTAGTACATTGGTTGTTGATAGGTTGTTTGTTAATTGATTGGTTGTTAGTACATTGGTTGTTGATAGGTTGTTTGTTAATTGATTGGTTGTTAGTACATTGGTTGTTGATAGGTTGTTTGTTAATTGATTGATTGTTAATACATTGGTTGTTGATAGGTTGTTTGTTAATTGATTGGTTGTTAGTACATTGGTTGTTGATAGATTGTTTGTTAATTGATTGGTTGTTAGTACATTGCTTGTTGATAGGTTGTTTGTTAATTGATTGGTTGTTTATTGTTTGTTAACATATTGGTTGTTAACAGATTTTTTGTTAATAGATTGGTTGTTAATAGATTGTTTGTCAACAGATCAGTAGTTAATTGATTGGTTGTTAATAGATTGTTTGTCAACAGATCGGTAGTTATTAGATTGGTTGTTAGTAGATTGTTTGTCAACAGATCGGTTGATGATACATTGGTTGTTAATAGATTGTTTGTCATCAGATCGGTAGTTAATAGATCGGTTGTTAATAGATTGTTTGTCAACAGATCGGTAGTTAATAGATTGGTTGTTAATAGATTGTTTGTCAACAGATCGGTAGTTAATAGATTGGTTCTTAATAGATTGTTTGTCAACAGATCGGTAGTTAATAGATTGGTTGTTAATAGATTGTTTGTCAACAGATCGGTAGTTAATTGATTGGTTGTTAATAGATTGTTTGTCAACAGATCGGTAGTTATTAGATTGGTTGTTAATAGATTGTTTGTCAACAGATCGGTAGTTAATTGATTGGTTGTTAATAGATTGTTTGTCAACAGATCGGTAGTTAATAGATTGGTTGTTAATAGATTGTATGTCAACAGATCGGTAGTTAATAGATTGGTTGTTAATAGATTGTTTGTCATCAGATCGGTAGTTATTAGATTGGTTGTTAATAGATTGTTTGTCAACAGATCGGTAGTTAATTGATTGGTTGTTAATAGATTGTTTGTCAACAGATCGGTAGTTATTAGATTGGTTGTTAATAGATTGTTTGTCATCAGATCGGTAGTTATTAGATTGGTTGTTAGTAGATTGTTTGTCAACAGATCGGTAGTTATTAGATTGGTTGTTAATAGATTGTTTGTCATCAGATCGGCAGTTATTAGATTGGTTGTTAGTAGATTGTTTGTCAACAGATCGGTAGTTAATAGATTGGTTGTTAATAGATTGTTTTTTCAACAGATCGGTAGTTAATTGATTGGTTGTTAATAGATTGTTTGTCAACAGATCGGTAGTTAATAGATTGGTTGTTAATAGATTGTTTGTCAACAGATCGGTAGTTAATAGATTGGTTGTTAATAGATTGTTTGTCAACAGATCGGTAGTTAATTGATTGGTTGTTAATAGATTGTTTGTCAACAGATCGGTAGTTATTAGATTGGTTGTTAATAGATTGTTTGTCAACAGATCGGTAGTTAATAGATTGGTTGTTAATAGATTGTTTTTTCAACAGATCGGTTGATGATACATTGGTTGTTAATAGATTGTTTGTCAACAGATCGGTAGTTAATAGATTGGTTGTTAATAGATTGTTTGTCATCAGATCGGTAGTTAATAGATTGGTTGTTAATAGATTGTTTGTCAACAGATCGGTAGTTATTAGATTGGTTGTTAGTAGATTGTTTGTCATCAGATCGGTAGTTATTAGATTGGTTGTTAGTAGATTGTTTGTCAACAGATCGGTAGTTATTAGATTGGTTGTTAATAGATTGTTTGTCAACAGATCGGTAGTTAATAGATTGGTTGTTAATAGATTGTTTGTCAACAGATCGGTAGTTAATAGATTGGTTGTTAATAGATTGGTTGTCAACAGATCGGTAGTTAATAGATTGGATGTTAATAGATTGTTTGTCAACAGATCGGTAGTTAATAGATTGGTTGTTAATAGATTGTTTGTCAACAGATCGGTAGTTAATAGATCGGTTGTTAATAGATTGTTTGTCAACAGATCGGTAGTTATTAGATTAGTTGTTAATAGATTGTTTGTCAACAGATCGGTAGTTAATAGATTGGTTGTTAATAGATTGTTTTTTCAACAGATCGGTTGATGATACATTGGTTGTTAATAGATTGTTTGTCATCAGATCGGTAGTTAATAGATTGGTTGTTAATAGATTGCTTGTCAACAGATCAGTAGTTAATAGATTGGTTGTTAATAGATCGTTTGTCAACAGATCGGTAGTTTTTAGATTTTTTGTTAATAGATTGTTTGTCAACATATCGGTAGTTAATAGATTGGTTGTTAATAGATTGTTTGTCAACAGATCGGTTGATGATACATTGGTTGTTAATAGATTGTTTGTCAACAGATCGGTAGTTATTAGATTGGTTGTTAATAGATTGTTTGTCAACAGATCGGTAGTTAATAGATTGGTTGTTAATAGATTGTTTTTTCAACAGATCGGTAGTTAATTGTTTGGTTGTTAATAGATTGTTTGTCAACAGATCGGTAGTTAATTGATTGGTTGTTAATAGATTGTTTTTTCAACAGATCGGTAGTTAATTGATTGGTTGTTAATAGATTGTTTGTCAACAGATCGGTAGTTAATAGATTGGTTGTTAATAGATTGTTTTTTCAACAGATCGGTAGTTAATTGATTGGTTGTTAATAGATTGTTTGTCAACAGGTTGGTAGTTATTAGATTGGTTGTTAATAGATTGTTTGTCAACAGATCTGTTGATGATACATTGGTTGTTAATAGATTGTTTGTCAACAGATCGGTAGTTAATAGATTGGTTGTTAATAGATTGTTTGTCAACAGATCTGTTGATGATACATTGGTTGTTAGTAGATTGTTTGTCAACAGATCGGTAGTTATTAGATTGGTTGTTAATAGATTGTTAGTCAACAGATCGGTTGATGATACATTGGTTGTTAATAGATTGTTTGTCATCAGATCGGTAGTTAATAGATTGGTTGTTAGTAGATTTGTTGTTGGAAAATTAGTCAGTCTGTTTAGTCGCTTGATAGGTTGGTATTCTGGTTGGTTACTTGTGTGGTCTGTCTGGCTGATGAAATAACCTACTAAATCCAGTTCGATTACACATACAGGAGGTGCTAAAATCTAATTTTGGATTCCACTGTTAGCGCAGAGCTCATAAAAAAAACTAAATGAGAAATGAGTACAGCCTTTGCAATTGAGTAAGAAATTCCAAAATCCAATTCATTACTATTGATTGCATCTGTGTTTTATTTCACGAGTTTCCATATTGAACGCCACGGCGGACGAGAAGCTTCATCAGCAGTACATACAACATTTTATTTATAGGAATCGCTTGATTTCATCACAGTCGGAATGGGGCAGTGGTAATTAAACGAGCCACAATAATACCAGCGTGATGGATGGCAAGGTGGCACACCTTACCAGGATATTTATTGAAAACCCCGGGCTACGCTATAATATTTAAAGCTGTTTAAAATGCAATGCACGCCTATAAACGTAATGCGAACAACTAACTTTTATTTCGTTCAAGCTGACAAGGTGTGTAATAGGTATGATTTCCCGTGGATGAGATTAATGTACGCTGACCGCTTAATTAATCTTCTGAGTTAAATAGATCCACCGCTCCATAGACAAAATTCAATCATCATTTATTTAGTTTCCGCTGGCCATCAAACGCTTCAGAAATTCGATTATCGGAACAAGGCAGTTTGCATTCCGATTATCAATCACAGCTATCACATGTGTTGAAAAAATTATTTCCTGCCATTAACTCGACAATGAGGACCTAATATGAATGCACGATCCTCCGTCAAAAACGATTCACCTCTCAAATAATTACAGTGTACCTTAAGCTTTGTTACATCGCTTGCCTTGTCAGATCCACCAATCTCCAGCTCAATTACATCCTATGACGAGCCTACCGTGTTACATCTATCATTTATTTAATTTTAATAAGGCTTGAGATGTAGTTTCTGATGGGCTGCCGGATGTTCACTGAATTGAGCCATAACACGTTAAGTACGAGTGAATCATGTGTCTGTAAAATCCTGATGCTAGGCCGAAAATTTAACGATGATGTTTACTTTTATTTTTCCGTCATGAACCGGCAAGTGAAGACTCTTACTAACAGATGCCAATTTGTTCCTAGACATTTACCACAATTAAAACTCAGGTCACCACTTCGGTTATTTCACCTGCAATGAACCTGAAGACCTCACATAATCTTTCTGCTAATCTGGAAAGTCAATAACACGGCCCATGCGCAATAGTGACCAATTATAGATAACTCAGTCTATTAGAACACCCACGGCAATGGAAAAATTGCAGATTCCCTGACTATATCAAATTCCTTTGTCTTCGTGACAATGTGGACGAAAGGCAGGACTGTTCATTGAAAGATTCAAAGTTCGATTCCCAACTAAGTAGTGGGATTTTCACCTCGTAAATACCGACAGCAGTGGGGCTACGCTCGCTAAAGCGCAGCGTTAGGTCATGGGGCCAAGCTCTCTGCTGACTCGATAGACGCATGGGTTAGTGCCCCACCGTTGGCCGTCCTTGAAATGGTTTTTCGTGGTTTCCCCATTTTCAACACCAGGCAAATGCTGGGACGGTACCTTCCGACAGGCCACGGCCGCCTCCTTCCACATCCTTCCCCAGTTTCATTAATTTTCACCCATTCCATCTCTCATCGCGAGGCGCAGTTCGCCCACGGGCGTCGACTAGAAAGACCTGCACTCGGCCTCTCCGGAGACCACACGATCATTTCATTTCATTTTCAGTACCATAATTAAACCTCCTGCGCCCTTACGGCGGCTTCCTGAGTGGTAGATGATCACAAGATCGCGAGGTCCATCTCCCGGTGTAGCGGCTAGCATTCTTGGCTGTCAATTCGAAGGCCCGGGTTCGATTCGCGGCTCTGCCAAGAAATGTAATTCTGTTCTGAGGGCTGGAACGGAGTACACTCAGCTTCGTGAGGCAAAAGTGAGAAGAGGTGGGTTTGATTCCCCCCCCCCCCTCCTCCCTCACCCATCCTGGAAGTTGTTTTCCGTGGTTTCTTACTTCTACACCAGACAAATGCCGGGATGGTCCCTAACTGAAGGCCACCGCTGCCAACTTCCCGATCCTCACCTAAAATTACATTTACTCACACTACTATAGACACAACAATAACACAGGATAACACAAATTGAACACGCACCCGCGTGCACGGGGATAAATGACCACGATGTCTAAATCCGTCATCTAGAAGAATAACAAAACCGACAGCGACAAGATCGTGGGTTCCATTTGTAGAGACTAAGTGAGATTTTTGAAGTGGGTGAATATTTCACGGCACTCTGAGTCGTGCGACATTTGGTGCTTACATAACTAGCGAAGCCCCTTAACTCTACCAGTGATCGAGAGTCTGGAACTCTTAGGGGGGGGGGGGGGGGAATAAACACATCCGTCCTTTCGTAATGGAAGAGCCACGGAATCAGGACAGTTAAACACCCCGTAGACCTCGCAGGTCCGATTAGGGCAAGCATAGAGCAAGGGAGGCCGATAGTTAAGACGGTCTTAAGATCATGGTCCCTGGTTGTCCAGTCACGTCTTACAAGTTAAGAGTCTTTGAGAATTGAACACGAGACTTCACTTTCAAATGACGATTTTCGTGTAACTAAATTGAGTAGTAGTGGAAGATGCAATTAATTTGTCCCCCTTTTTTTTTTGAGGACACATCAATTGACCGGTGTAGGTACGCGGGCTAAGACGTAAGGCCATGGACAAGGATATCACCGTACTCGGAAGACAAGTGTGTTTGAATCCCACCGTTGGCCGTTTTTCAATGGATCTGAACTGTTTCTAAATCCCAACAACAGCCTAATGCCAGGGCCACCTTATTCCAGCTCTTTACTCAGTTCGTACAATCTTTAATGTAAACTGGTTGTAACTTTTTACCAGCCCTTCTTGGGCGACTGATTTAAAACTTCCCAAAATCATCCTCCTATTTTTGATCGGAAGTACTTCATCATATACCACACAATTGAAATGGCAGGGTCGTGGAGTGTTGGACACACATTTGGTCAACCTAACTGGTATCATTTGGGCGTTCAACTATTAGGTGTAATTCCCTATAAAGAAAACTAATTATAACCTTCAAAATATGTGTATTAATATCAACTTTAAACATATGGCGGGGACTCTCGTCGAACAGACTATGGTTTACTATCTTCTCTCCTCGGCAATGACGAAAACATGTGACCCAAAATGAATGTTGGAATATAAAGATGTTTGTTACTCACTCATCGACGATCTAGCAGATAATCTACGAGACATGCTCGATAGATCAGTTCTCCCCAGCATTTCTAAGATTTTCCACACGTGGTTTGAGGTTAGAGATGTTTACTGGTTTACATAGCCACATCTCTGCGAGAGAAATGAATGTGCTTCCGTACCCAACTTGAATTGTGCTAACAGAGATAACATCGTTGTGATATGTAGCCGTTTCGAGTACATTCACAAGCCATGCTTTCAACAAAACTGTTTCTCCAAATAGGCCTACGCCAAATTACGAGAACGCGACCTTTCCAATCAGACGCTACAATAGAAGTGAAGCCCCGCTATACACGAAAATCCCACCTCTCATCTTGTAAACACATGTTTTCGTCTTTCTCCGCCAGGGTCATGATACCCTCCAACCCATACAAAATACACCAATAATCTCGAACCCATGTATATTTCTTACAACTCGTGGCGCGAAACTCTTCTCTGACGTCAGAACCTTACACAATTTACACAAAGCTTTCTTCAAGACAAGGGAAGTTATTCTCGGCCCAATCTAAATTTGGCCTAGAGTTTCCTGCTGTTGCAACATCTTGTAGCTTACCTACACAATCCGCTGTCTTGTATACTGACATCTCCCATACAAATTAAATGAAATATTCCTGACTGAGTCCCCGAGATACACAAGATATATATACACTAAATAAAATGAAATTCTACAACCTAAATGATGATGATGAACAAGAAAAGAAATGGTATGAACAAATTACCCTAACCTGACTTCTCTTGCAGTCAACCAAATAAGGGTTTGGGAACATTGTGACCGGAACAGTCACAATACGCCCCCATGTGATTCACACGGGTGAAACAAGTGTGGATCACAAACACTCAAACAAGCAACGCACTGAAAACACAAAGAATTACACTATTACATAAATAAACCCTGGAAGACATATATACATACACACTTGTCAAATTTTCACACATTCTCACTCTCTCGAATGTCTTATTGTGTCCATTTCCTAGCCTCACTGATTTCTCTCAAGTGTCTTAGGTCTACCACTTCATTTTCTTCGTCTCATCATGAGACCCTATCGCTTCACAAGCCATGGTATTTGCCTGCACAGGCCTTATCATACCATCTATCCATCTAACACTCGATGCCACTTTGCTGGTTAGCATTCTTCGTCACATCTCTTGAGTTTTGTCATGCCATCACGTTATGTTGACTGATTCTCTAAGAGTCCATGCCATATTATTTTACAGAGTGATATCTACGGAGATTCCTAATATTATGTGTACTGACAGACTTACCATCCTGGTCCGTTAAACTATAGGCACACTCACCAATACGTTTAACCACCTTAAAAGGCCCCTGAAATAGATGAAAAAACTTCCCTATCTCCTTATCTACAGCTGAAGACGGATATGGAACCCCCAGAAGCACCTGATCGCCTACTTCAAAAGAATCAAACTTTACCCGCTTCTGCTGGCGCCTACGCTTATTCCCTGCCTTGATTAAGTTGTCCCTAGCCAGCTGGATACAAACATCCTTCCCATGTTCTTCCAAATGAAATGCTGCTGAACAGCAAAAAGAACCTTGCTTGATCCAAAATGCCCTAAAGCCTTGTGATGATACCAAATCATCGTTACCTGCAATGAGCTTGGCACACACACTCTCCAGGCACCTTCATGGCACAGCCTAGCCAAGAAACCACACTCCAACTTGTACCAATACTTTCCAACCTTAATTCTACTATCCACATCCATACCTCTCAACTGAGTCAAGATATCACCTAAGACCTCATCCTTCTCCTGCTCTACAAGCAGATTCCTTAAGCAGCGTATCTCATAATCACACTCGCTTACCTTGGTTACGCAGATAACAACACCTTCCTGTACCTCCAGTACCTGATGACCCTCATCACCCCCAATGTTTCTACTCATGAAGTCAGCCACAATGTTCTCAGTACCCTTAATATGCCTTACCTCAAAGTTATATTCACTTATAGCCAATATCCACCTTGACATCCTGTTCGAAGTGAGCTTGCAGGATCCAATAAAAAGTAATGCATGATGGTCAGTCAGTATCTGCAACTTACTGCCCAACACATAACTCCTAAACTTCCCTAGAGAGTATACGATTGCTAACATCTCTATTTCAGTAATTGTATATCTCTTCTCCGCCATGCTTAGCCCTCTGCTTGCTAATGAGACAATCCCTAGATTGCCCTCACTATCCTCCTGACACAAAATGCCTGAGATGCCTTGCATGCTCGCATCAGTCATCAAAATGTAGGGACAATCCAGACGAGGATACCTAAGCATGACAGTCTCTACAAAGCCTCTCTTCAACTCCTTAAAAGCCTCATCGTGCACCTGGGTCCATACCCACTTAGTACCCTGCTTCAGCAATTCCCTAAACGGTTCTACAAGACAGGAATATTTAACTACGAATCTACGAAAATAATTGAAAACCCCTAATATTGACCTCAATTGTTTGGCGTTACGTGGTGTAGCAGTGTTGTGAATCTTGTCTAATCGTGACTGTTCGGGAGACACCCCTTGTGTTGTGATAGTATGCCCTAAAAATGTGATTGATGTTGTGCAAAACAGAGACTTCTTAAGTTTAATTGTAAATCCCCCGTCCCTTAATTTCCCCAAAACAATGTCTAAGTGATCCAGGTGTTCCTTTAATGTGTAAGATGCAACAATTAAATCATCTATGTACATTGTCACAAACTCGTGTGTGTCCCTCCCTAACACTAGATTTAAGGCACTAATCAACGCTGAACTGCTGGTCTTTGTTCCGAAAGGAACGACCCTGAATTGGTACAAACCACTCTTAAAGCTAAACGCAGTCAACTTCCTGTCCTGTTCTCTCAACGGTACCTGCCAAAATGATGCACTCAGATCCATAGTGGAAAACCATTGCTTACCATTGAATTTCTGAACCAGTTCCTCAACACATTCTGGCCTCTGTTGGTCCCCAGATATCCTACAATTGAGCTGCCTGGCATCAATACACAACCTGACCGAGCCATCACTCTTCCCAACCACAACTAAGGGATTCAGATATGCACTAGTTGAAGGCTCAATAATACCCTGATTCAGCATAATGCCTATTTCTTTCTCCACAGCATCAGCAAATTTGTGAGGTATCGGGTACTTGGGTCCTGAAAATGGAGAATGATCTACAATTTCGAACTGATGCGTATAGACATGTGTTAGCCCTGGCTTGTCACTGAAAACTTCTTGGTTTAGCTCTAAAACCTCTAACAACTTATCCCTCTCCTCAACACTTAAACCACTCTTATCCACAGCCTGCTGGAGTTGATCACACTTATCACCCTCCACAGCAATGTGACATAAATCCACAACTTCCTCCTCATCGTCAGCCTTACCTTCTGCCATATCCCCTACAGTGACCTCAGTAACACATGCCTTTACTGTCTTATCTACACTCTTGCATTTCATTCTCATCTCCTGGCTTATATTCCCCCTCACAAAGTTGATGACACCCCGGTCAAAATCAATAACAGCACTATGCTCGTTAAGCCAGTCTATCCCCAAAATCATTTCATAAATTAGGTTAGGAATTACCAAGCAAGTCTTGTGATCAACTTCATTACCAAACCTCATGGGCAACAATACCTGCTTTCCCACTCTTTGGGATTTATTACCTACAGCAGTTACCACATATGTCGACTTAACTGGAATTTCTTCCAACTTACCACCGTCCTTGATTAAAGTATCATAAAATCCCTTACTGATGACACTTCTCTCACTCCCCGAATCCACCAATGCCTGCACTCTCTTACCTAGTATGCTCAACTCAACAGTTGACATAAAAGCCTCCTTCTCCCCGATACATGAGAACTCCTGCTGGTCAGCTAGCAGATCCTCCCGACTCATAGGCATAAAATCCTCCTCACCCACAATAACACACTGCTTGACTTCATTTCTTACGGACTGCCTGACTGACCTCCCTGCACAGCCCGTTCGGAGTTTAAAGCTCCTTGACCACCTTGTTCTTGTCTCCTCTGGTTCACCTGTACTCTTTCGTTACCACCTTCCTGACGCCCCCCACCTCTCTGATAGTTACCTTCCTGTCGCTGTGAATTATCCTGACGCCCCCCACCTCTCTGATAGTTTTCCTGCCTCTGCTGATAATCTCTTTGCTCCTGATTAAATCTACCCCTATTAAACTCCTGATTATTCCCCCTATTGCCCCTAAATTCCTGTTTGACCTCTGGCCTCTCCATGTGCTGCTTGCCTAAAACGTCAAAGCTCGTAAGAAGCTCTTCCAACTCTTCTACCGTCCTTACCTTCTGCATACAAGCTGCCTCCTGAATTCTAGGTGGGAAGTGCTTCAACATGACCCTAACCACATCACTGTCAGAGGTCAGCCCATCCAAATTCTTCCAAATAAGTACATGTGCCAAAAAATATTCTGTCAGGGATACCTCTTCTCTCTCCTTATATTTCCCAAAAGTTAATTTTTCCCTTTCCCTGGACTGTACCCCCTCCCCCCAGAACTTAGCTTTGAATTTATCCCTGAATTCCCTTAAACTATTCATGTTAGGCCTGTATATTTGGAACCATGCTTTCACATCCCCTTGAAATGAGTTAGACAAGATCTCCAACACTGTTTCCCATTCGACAACCCCGTCTTCTAGATCCTTGCTGAATTTCTTCTCAATGGTTTTTAAAAACTCCATAGGGTTGAACTGCCTTGAGTTAAATTGTGGCAGACCAGGGTCCCTGAGTAGCAAACTAGATGGCATCACAACCCTTTGACTCATCGGTCGCTCTTTCAACTCTCTCCTGACCTTTATCAGCTCTTCCTGCAGCTTTTCGTTTTTCTCGGTCAATGCCACCTGCTTCCCTCTCAGACCCTCAATCTCTCCCAACTTATTTTCAACGGCACCTACTCTATCTAAATATTCCCTCTTATTCCCACTTACAGTGTTGCATATCTCATCACACTTTCCCGTTACATTCTGTACTTCTGCCCTTGAACTAGCTATCTCTGACTTAATTTTCGTTATTTCCACATCTTGCTGGTTCTGATGGCCTTCCATTCCTTCTAGCCTACTTGTGATCCCAGCCTGATTCCCCTGCATTTCTGCCCTGATTTCCTCTCCCTGTTTGTTAATTTTCCCACTTAATTCCAGGTTCATACTCTCCATTCTACTATTAAGGACAGACTTATGGTCCCGTATTTCTTTGCTGAGACTCTCTATCCTTGTGTTCGTGGCCCTGTTGCTCTCCTGAATTTCCTTACTTACAAATTCCTTCACTTCTACTATCTGTTTGGTCACTGACTCTACCTTCTCATTTACAGAGCCTACCTGCTCCTTAATTTCCTTACTCATAGATTCTCCTTGCTTCTTAATCTCTTTTATTTCACTCAGTAGCATTTGGATCAAACTATCGTTCATAACCCCCCCATTTACATTTAAGTTACTACCTTCAGCGATCAGCTGCGACTCAGTAGTAACAATGGTAACATATGTTCCCACTGTCTTTTCCACATCTTCCTCACTGCCACTTCCCCCAGTTTCCTGATTACCTGACATTTTACTGTTTGATTTACACACAACCCTTGACCTTAATTCTAAATTGTCTGATGTGGACATACCCCTTAAAACAAAACAAATTACTGTGAACCCTAATACTCCTAAGGTGTCTATCGGCTGTGTGCATATGTGCCCTAATGATACCTGCTAGGTTTCCCTACTCTTGCCCCACGTTGAGGTGCTATGTTGTAACTTTTTACCAGCCCTTCTTGGGCGACTGATTTAAAACTTCCCAAAATCATCCTCCTATTTTTGATCGGAAGTACTTCATCATATACCACACAATTGAAATGGCAGGGTCGTGGAGTGTTGGACACACATTTGGTCAACCTAACTGGTATCATTTGGGCGTTCAACTATTAGGTGTAATTCCCTATAAAGAAAACTAATTATAACCTTCAAAATATGTGTATTAATATCAACTTTAAACATATGGCGGGGACTCTCGTCGAACAGACTATGGTTTACTATCTTCTCTCCTCGGCAATGACGAAAACATGTGACCCAAAATGAATGTTGGAATATAAAGATGTTTGTTACTCACTCATCGACGATCTAGCAGATAATCTACGAGACATGCTCGATAGATCAGTTCTCCCCAGCATTTCTAAGATTTTCCACACGTGGTTTGAGGTTAGAGATGTTTACTGGTTTACATAGCCACATCTCTGCGAGAGAAATGAATGTGCTTCCGTACCCAACTTGAATTGTGCTAACAGAGATAACATCGTTGTGATATGTAGCCGTTTCGAGTACATTCACAAGCCATGCTTTCAACAAAACTGTTTCTCCAAATAGGCCTACGCCAAATTACGAGAACGCGACCTTTCCAATCAGACGCTACAATAGAAGTGAAGCCCCGCTATACACGAAAATCCCACCTCTCATCTTGTAAACACATGTTTTCGTCTTTCTCCGCCAGGGTCATGATACCCTCCAACCCATACAAAATACACCAATAATCTCGAACCCATGTATATTTCTTACAACTCGTGGCGCGAAACTCTTCTCTGACGTCAGAACCTTACACAATTTACACAAAGCTTTCTTCAAGACAAGGGAAGTTATTCTCGGCCCAATCTAAATTTGGCCTAGAGTTTCCTGCTGTTGCAACATCTTGTAGCTTACCTACACAATCCGCTGTCTTGTATACTGACATCTCCCATACAAATTAAATGAAATATTCCTGACTGAGTCCCCGAGATACACAAGATATATATACACTAAATAAAATGAAATTCTACAACCTAAATGATGATGATGAACAAGAAAAGAAATGGTATGAACAAATTACCCTAACCTGACTTCTCTTGCAGTCAACCAAATAAGGGTTTGGGAACATTGTGACCGGAACAGTCACATGGTCAAGAAAAGTTTTGCATATTGCAAGCTTATGTATTTGTGGATCAAATATAATAAACGTGCTTTATCCGATAACTGTTTTATTTATTTATGTAGGCATTGGCATTACACATGAATCACAATAATAATAGTTAGTTTTTTGTCGTGTAGCCTCCTGAGAGGCTACACATGTAGGCTACATACTAGCCCAGATATCAACCTTATTACGACCTTATATCCAGTCTATTTCTCCAGTCCATGCTCGATGGTGTAGCACTGAAAAAGTCGTTAGGGTTACTTAGGTACGCTCTTAGTTTGCAAACTTCGACAATGTGCCTGATGGTCTGGTTCAATGAACCGCAATCACAGCATGGGTATGGCCGTTTCCCTCATTTGTGCAGGTTGTATGCACAAACACTGTACGGTACAAACAATCAAACATTGTTATCTTAGAGTTAACACAGGAGCCAATGTGCAAACACGAAATGTCGTCATACAGCAAGGAAAATACAACATCATGCAATATGGATTTTTTTACTGTATTAATAACTCCTCGGATGATGTAGTCGCCAGAAAGTGCATCCTACATCCAACCGTAGAACCAGGAATTCTATCGAACCTATTCTCGGACCACGTACAAAAAGGGATAATAGGGGCAAAATGCATGTGTCCAATTGCTGTGTACTCATATAAATATAATTGTATGATTGCACATAAGCACAGCAGTTGTACAAGCAGGGTACAATATTACTTCTCCTTTGATTTGTAGGTACAGGAAATACAGGGAAATGAGTTTTATGCACGACCTTCACAGCCTCAAGAGTAAGGTCAATCATTAAGCGCTTGTGGGTTAACAGTCAGCCTATTCTCAGCTCGCCACACTCATTGTGTATGCGATATAGCCTCATTGTGAACTTCTGAATCACTGTAATCCAAGTGCAAACATATTTATACAACGTTATCTAGTATAGCCTGCTAATAGGTGTAGCGATACAAAAACATTAGACTCTTTCAACACCCTGGAAACTTAAAACTTGGCTAACGAGGCTAACTGAGAAGTTAGGAGACGAGAGAGTTCGAACTGAACATCAGCCATCTTTGAAATCGTTTTCCTTGGTTCCCATTTTCCACTGCAGGAAATTGCCCGCTTAATAAATTCTGACCAGTCAAGGCCACTTTCGCCAGTTTCATTCGCTTAATTTATTTTATATTTCATTAAAACCTCACACGAGATTGGTATCAAGAAAGACCTCGGACAGTACAAACCAACTAACACATGGATAACTCGCCTCACTTCTTACCCGACTTCACAGAAACTACAGCAACAATGGACAGAGACAAGCTGGCAAGCCTAAATGGATGTTCAGTACAAAATATCACAGCTGAACAGCAAAGCAAAAGATGGGACTGAGTGACTGATAGGTCCAGTTTTTGTTAAGCGAAGTCACACCGAAGCAATCCCTTCTGAAATTTGCTTTCGATATCTACTACTCGAGCTGGTGATTTATAAGTTCGACAGACAATATCGCTGGTCGTTACATTCTTGTGTACGGAACAATTATAATTTTTTCCACTTATGTTCCGATTTGACGAGACATTAACGTTTTGTATCGAGGGACATAACTATGCAATTGGTTTGTAATTGTACGTAAACAGCCCAATTATGGAGAATCTATCTTAAACAATAGGCAATTACGAGGCATTGGCGATAGGCAATTAACTTCATCTCTTGCCCCACATATCGGGGAAATTGAGGAACTTGTAAGGTTTTATGACAAATTAACTTCTTAATTTGGAGTACCACATCTGTTGTGCTTGAAGGAGAAGTGAAGCAAATCGGTGATAAGACAAACATAATGGCCACCTGGCTAATATGATGGTGATCCTAGAAGGGACAAGGACAATTTCAGTAAATGTCGGTTGCGAAATGAAACACTTGCATGCAGTGATTGGGGAGGAACTGAATACCATCATTTGTATATTTGGGGCAGGTGCACGATTTATAGGAGTCGTGCAGTTGCAAATGAGGGTGCCTTTCGTAACTTGCGATCAATCTCCAGATTTACGTGCATTAAATCGCATTACGTTTCTACTTTGTATTTTGGAATTTAGCAAGAATGCAAGAAGTTTTAAAAGATCAACTAGAACGATACGTCCGTGTCTCCCCTTAATCAATCCGATTTCTTGCATGAAGATACACAATGCCAAATTTCATAGTGCTCAGATGGAAGTTTACGTGAAAAATCCATTTAAATATTTACATTTCCTGTCGCCACCATGTTGGTTTTGTGCTCACCAAGTTATTAAGTGATCCGTAGGAGAACTTATGAGCATAGCCTCTATCAACATACAAAATGTCAGATTGCGATCGAAGTGTATGCTAACATTTGATTCGAATTTCACGCCATTTGGCGCTTCCGGTGGAGCCAGATTGTGTAGTATATGTATTTAATCTACTATAAACTACAGCTCTATTCTTCTTCTTAAATTTGGGACATTTCCGGTTGATTTCTGTACAACCGTTCACATTAAATGGCAATTCCAGTGAGGATATGCACATTTCCAGGAGTCCAGGAGTTCCAGGTCCTGGATTTCAAGGAAGCCGGCAATGGAAAGTTGGGGACTTTTAATATGTTGTTAAGGGCGTCATATAGGACAACTGTGCCAAAAATTAGCCTTAGATTAATTATTCCCACCTCAGACCACAAAATTCTTGAACTATTTCTGCATCTTGACGGTTTCTCTTTCCACATACTACCATCCCGAGAGAATACACAGCCCAATTGTTTCACGTGCTCCAATTTACTTGCTCCTACCTGGCATTCTATTTTCTTGTCTTTCATCGTTACCGACATCACCTTTGTTTTTGTAACGCTTATTTTCATACCATAGTCCAGACATTTATGTTGAAGTTCAACATGTTAGCTTGTGAACTTTCAACGGAGTACGTCAATAAAATCAGGTCATCACCAGACTGTTCACTGGATTACCACCTAATTGAATCCCCCCTAGCCTGTTTATGCTCTTCAGAAAAGTGTTTATATATAACATGAATGGTACTGATGAAAGATTACAGCCTTGCCTCACTCCTGTGATAACTTTAACCGTTCATGGGGTCACAGCCAATCTAACAGGCCCCAGACACAAGCTGATTACTCTTCCTACTTTAAGGTCTCCTTCAGCCACGTGCAGGCTTGCCTTTGTTGGATCATTCTCTGTACTGTAATCCACCTCTCTGATCTGTAAGATCATTGCGACTATTCCCCCGTTATGTAGCTATTGTAATGCGGTATAGGCGACACAGATTCTGTTCTGGAAGTAGTAACAGTACAATGCCAAAAGTTACGAGTTTGATCCCCACACGTTTGATGATATTTGGACTGTCTGAAATCCATGTGGCTTGTACTCAATGTACACAAACGTTTTTGTCATAATTGCAGTTTTGAATTTATTTGTGTTTGGAAATATAGTGCTTCCCATAACGTGTGTAAGACTTCATTACATATCCCATACTACTGTATAAGTACAAGTACAAGGTTGAGCTGCAATTTGTATATGCTAGTGCAATTGGGAGCAAGGGGGTACCGCTGCACCCATGCAAGTTCAGCACAACTGTTAGTTACTAACTTGGCAATCCGCAATCATATCACAACACTGGCATCAATGTTGGCTTCACCCAGAACTGAAAGGTTTATGTACCGCAAATAGAAGGCGCACAAGTCAAAATGTTAAACCAGTTCAGATCAAAATATTGTCCAAATGAAATTCATTGGACTATTATGTCTAGATTATGTGATTAATGTTTCACAGTTGTATAAATAGACTTCAGAATAAGTATAGGCACGTAAGATCTATTGGATATATTGCAACCTTTTGTGCAACTTCATCTCTTGCGACAAACAAAAATAAACTAGAAACTTACCCATCAACTGCCACCAAGCCTGAAGCCAAGACGCTCAGTATATAGGCCTATAAAATACAAACACAAATGTCCAATCATTTCGTAGCATTTCTTAGTAACTTGACTCATAGGCCTACTTAAAACTTGATCCTGCCATTCTCGCTGTGGTGTAAAGACACATAAGTTTTCATTCATCTTACTTTCGGTCAATGAGCGAACTTTCCTTCTACAATGCCTGAGTACAATTTGCTCGGGACACATATTAAAGGAATACCTCTATAATATCTGCAATTCATTCATCTTCATTTACCATTTTCCAGCTGACACTGGGTGGGGATAAATATGGTTCCTCTCCACTTTGTTCTGTCGTTCCACCATTCCTCTTCCGACATGGTGTTCCAATTCAGGTTCCGTTTTCTAATGTTATACTTCACCGAGTCCATCCAACGCATTCTTGGTCTTCCTCGTCCTCTTTTCCCTGACATCCGTCTCCTCTATTTGGCTTTCTACCTTTAATGTAATTCTTTTTTCTAGAATTATTTCCATTACTTTGGCAACATGCGGAATGATGGTGATTCCTCGGTAGTCACCACACACCTTCCTGTCACCTTTTTTGAATATTGGCAATATTATTCCCTTTTTCTAGACTTCAGGAACTTTCTTCTCTCTCCACACACTCCTGAGAACTCTGTATGTCCACTGCAGTCCCACTGGTCCTCCCGCCTTGATCATTTCTATTGTCACTTCGTCGTTTCCCTCAGCTCTCCCCATCTTCATCTTCCTAACTGCCCATTCCACTTCTGCCATAGTAATGTCCTCTTCGTCTTCTTCTTCTTCTATTTTTCCTCCGCCGTTTTGGCTGTTTGAGTATCTTCTACGCATGCCTGACGTGTCACCTTCAACAGCTCGGTGAAATATTCTTTCCATCTGTTCGTTATATCTTCTGGTTTAGTCAATATATCACATTCTTTGTTTTTCACGAACCCAGACTTCACCTTTTCATTCCTTCTACTTTTTATAATTCCAAATAGTTTTTTTCCACAATTTAAATCCTCTCTTATTTCCTGGGTGAATTCTTCCCAGCTTTCCTTCTTTTCCTCTGCAATTACTTTCTTGCAGTCTCTGTTTACTTCTATATATTTTGCTCTACCTTCTGCAGTCCTTTTTGTTTTCCATTCCTTCCACGTTTCCTTCTTCTGTCATACCTTTTCTTTCACTCTATCATTCCACCATTTTGTCGCCTTTTCCCGTACCTTTCCTGATGTTCTACCACATGTTTTCTCTGACTGTTTACAAATGCACTCTTAAACTTTTCCGAGTCTTGTTTCACATGGGTAATACCCGTCCTTGGTATCTGTTCTTGCAATTCTTTCTTAAACTCTTCTGCAACCTCCTTTTCCTTTAGTCTCCAGACCTTAATCTTCCTTTCCTATTTTTCTGGTAATCTCATGACATTTCCTACGTTTAGTTTTGCTACCACTGCTCTATGGTCTCCTCCAAAGGCTTCCTCTGCCACGGCGGTGACATCCATTAGCTCTTTCCGATGTCCTTTTTCGACTAATACTTAGTCTATCAGAGTTTTCATTCTTCTATCTCCCCATCCATACCTCGTTATCTTCTGACTATTTTTCTTTCTGAACCACGTATTCCCTATAATTAATTGCTTCCGCTGACAGAAGTCCAATAAGAAATCCCCTTCTGGGTTTTTACTGCCATAACCATATGGTCCCAATATCTCCTCTCTTCCTTGTTTGTCTCTTCCCACTTGTGCGTTCAAATCACCCATTACCATTATTTCCTTATCCTCTATATATTTTTCTACATATTCTAGGAATTTTTCTAAATTCTCTTCTTTATTCCCCGTTTGTGGAGCTTATACTAGGAACAGATCTTTTGTCCCTGTCTGTAACTGTATCCTTCCTATGGTCATCCTGTCACTTATCTTCTTCACCTCTTCCACATACTCTAGGACATCCTTTCTTATAATCATTCTTACTCCATTTCTTGCGTGGTGGCTCAGCGGTCTAGCTGAATGCCTCTCACCAAGGCGGTCCGGGTTCGATTCCCGGTCAATGCATGTGAGATTTTCGATGTGAAATGCCATGTCCTGTGGTTCGGATTCCACGTAAAAAGGAGGTCCCGTGGCTCATGATCTCGCGATTAACGGTCACGTTAAACTACAAGCTTCCTTTTCCTTTTCCTTCCAGTCCATGTTGCTTGGCAGACGCGTGTGAGCTCGGCTCCTCAGTGAAAGTGAATTAGAAGGTGTTATTGTGTAGGCACATTGAAAATAAGTTGTACACGTGTGAGTAATACAATAAGTGTAAACTGTGTTAAGTTATTTAACTCCGTAGTTATATAGTAAATGTATAACTTAATCAAGATGACCAGAAGCAAGGGCAAGGGCAAGCGCGCCTCCTGTGACGCCAACGGCAGCGCCAACTTAGTTGAGGAGGCCGTAAATAAGGTGCTCAACGAGACCCTCAGTTCGGATAAGTTCCTCGATACAATCATCTCTGCCATATCTGAGAGAGTGACTGAACTTGTCGTCAAACAACTTGAGAAGTCTCTCCAGTTCAATATGGACTTGGTGTCAGATCTCACTAAAAAGCTTGCGAGTCGCGAGAGTGAAATACGAGCCCTTAGAAACGAGCTTGAAGAAAAGTACGACTCATTAGAACAATATAGCAGGAGATCCAACATCAGGATTTTTGGCGTGCACGAAAGTGCAGAAGAAAATACTGATGAACTAGCTCTAAACATCTTTAGTGATATCGGCGCAAGTGTTAACCTGCATGATATTGCCAGGAGCCATCGAGTTGGACCTAACTCCCCGGGAAAAACGCGGCCTATTATTGTGAAATTTGTGTCATTCCGTACCAGGAAGGAGGTGTTTCTCAAAAAAAGAATGCTTAAAGGTAGCAAGGTGAAAATTCGCGAAGATCTCACCTCCACCAGGCTGGCCATTTTGAAGACTGCAATTTCTCGTTTCTCTGTTAGAAATTGTTGGAGTTTGCAGGGCGATATCCTAATCAAGCAACCCGATGGTAGCAAGATTAGGATTAACCGCATGTGTGACCTACCAAACTAGTTAGAAACTGTAGTCAAAGAACATTCACCTAGCTGACAGCGGCCACTGTATGTCAATTGAGTTCTAATTAATATTAGTTTACCTGTATAGTGTAATCTTAGTCTTAGTTCAGTAAAGTACAATTTGGTTAGTTTAGTTTTCATTTCCCAAGTTGACAAACCTAGTATGTGGGTCTACGACCTCTGACAGCAGCCCGATAGAGCATACCCCCTGCTGTGAAAGGAATTCCACCCTTCCCACCCCTCTCTCGCCGTGGCCTTGTGAAGGTGACAGAGCGCCAGAAATATCTCCAGGGAACAATGACTCCACCCCAGCCCCTGATTACCCGTTCGAAAAACTGTTACTTCGTCCGACAGGTCTTCACATAGCGCACGTAAATGTACAGTCCTTATTGGCACATTTCCATGAACTAGAACTTATTATACCTGATGTATTCCATATTTGCTTGATGAGCGAGACATGGCTATCGCCACTCCATCTTTCAAAATCATTTAACTCGTCCGGCTACACACTATTACGCAACGAACGAGTAGGAAAGATAGGAGGTGGGGTCGGAGCTTTTGTTAAGACGAACTTAAATCCCAAAATCTTAGAATGCTCAGATAGCCAGTACAATAGGAGACCCGAATTTATGTTATTCGAAATAGAGACCGCCCATCAAAAGTGTACTGTCTGAGTTGTTTACAAGGCACCTTCGCTGGGTCATTTAGAGGACGTAGAGAACGCGTTATTACGCATCCTGCCTCTAACCAGGACGTAATAGTCATGGGCGATTTCAATACCATTATAGGCGATAATACCAAAGCTGAAACTCGGCAACTCTTGAATATGCTCGTGTCACGTGACATGAAAATATTAGACCTACTACCAACTCATCACACACGCACATCACACACGACAATTGACCTGATATCAGTAAAGAACACACACAAAGTGCTTCAGTATGGGCAGATATCTGTACCAGGAAATTCTGCCCACGACTTAATCTACTTGTCCTACTCTTTAAAATATAAGAAGACCAAACCAAGGACCATCACGTACAGAGACCTCTCTAAAATTGACACGCTATCCTTGATAGAAAACGCTCTCAATGTACCATAGTATGGCATACTGAATATTCACAACTTAGATGATAAAGTACACAAAATCAACGACTACTTGACAGGACTATATGATAAACATGCTCCAGTGAAAACTGTTTGAGCGACGCGACCTCCAGCACCCTGGCTCAGCAAGGAACTGAAAGAACTAATGGCTAAGAGAGATTCTGCGCACAGAAAGTTTAAGGAATTACTCACGCAACAGAATTATGATGACTTTAAAAAGCTCCGAAACAGAACATCCCAAGCAGTACGTTACGCTCGAGCCAGGCATGCTCGCAACTTGCTCGGGCGTAATATCAAACCTTCTGCGGCGTGGAATGAACTAAGAAACATGGGAATAGGCAAAGCAAAAAATGACAACCCCATTAATCTACCTCTTGACACACTCAATGAGTATTTTACTAGTACAGGACATTCTGTCAACCCAGACATAAAACACAGAACTCTAAAACACAGAACTCTCACCAATAACTACAACACCCCCAACCCCAACAGAGAAAAATTATACTTCTCGCATGTTACCCCCTCACAAGTCAGACGTGCCATTCTTAGAATCAAATCAAAATGGAAAGGGATCGACAATATAGAAATAGAAATATTCAAACGAATCATTGACATTATACTTCCCACAATTACACACATATACAACTACTCGTTAATGACCGGTACGTACCCATCGCTATGGAAAGCGGCTATTGTCATTCCAATCCCTAAAAACACACATGCCAAAAACGTGAGTGACTATCGCCCAGTCAGCATATTATCTGCCGTCTCCAAATCTCTCGAATTTATCGTGTGCGAACAACTCTCCTGCTATTTGCAAGCACACAACATCCTTGATGAGCACCAATCTGGCTTCCGGAAAAATCGCAGCACTACTTAAGGTCACGGATGACATAAGAAAGGCTATGGACAGTGGGCAAGCAACAATCTTAGCACTGCTTGATTTCAGCAAAGCATTTGATTCTGTTGATCATGACATATTACTCTCTAGCCTAATGAAAATTCATCTATGAACAGTATCCAATGGGTGGACTCATATCTACACGGGCGACAACAGCGCGTTAAAAGTAACTCAACTCAAATGTCTTCTTGGCGCTCCGTGGAGACAGGAGTCCCTCAGGGATCAGTTCAAGGACCCCTTCTCTTCTCGATCTACATAAATGATATCACTTCATCGAGAACTAAATGCAAATATCACTTATACGCTGACGATGTACAACTCTATCTGCATGCTGCACCAGAAAGACTATCGCAAGCAATCAAAGCTTTCAATGAGAACTTAACTGAAATTTGTAATTTGTCCAATTCACATGGACTACGACTCAATGAAACAAAACCCAAGCTATCATAATCTCCCACCCAAAAATTCTCCGTAAAATAAAAAATAATCCCACTCTACCAAACTTACGCTTGCGCGACTCCCCAATCGAATTCTGAGAATCAGTCAAAGATCTGGGCGTGATTATTGACGAACATCTCTCTTGGACGCAGCAAGTCCACAGCGTCTCTAGAAAAGTATTTTCCGCACTGAAATAATTGCGAAGATTTGGGAATATTTTCTCTCGCGTTTTAAAAGAACCACTTGTTTCCTCCCTAGTACCGCCTCATTTTGACTATTGCGATGTGGTATACAATGACCTGTCTGCTACTCTTAAAAACAAACTCCAACTAGCACAAAATGCCTGTTTACGCTACATATGCAACTTACGGTATTATGACCACGTCACCCCTGCGTACGAACAACTCAGCTGGTTACGACTAAATCAACGCCGCGATCTTCATTCATTATGTCTTTTCCGACAAATACTCTTAAGTTCCTCTCCAGCTTACTTGCATTCTCAGTTTCACTGCCTCTCACACGACCATAGTCTTGGTACACGGTCAAAAAATGATTCACTCATACTCATGCCTATACACCGCACGGTACGCTACAATAACTCCTTCGTAGTTTCTACTGCACGACTGTGGAACAACCTGCCGCGCTCTGTCAGAGGAGTAACCCCGTCCAGCTTCAGGCAGCAATGCCAGCTGTACATATCACTAAAGTAATGAAAGCTGAACTCAACACGTCAAATATTTGAATCGTTATGCTGAGTTATATTCGTGTTTCTAATTTACATTTTATTTATTTTCTGTTTAGATGTCTAAATGATTTCTTACATCATTTTAAATGCGCATTGCAAAATCAATATTAGGCTATAATAATAACTCCGTCATGATGCTTATCATCATCATCAACATCAACACATCATCATTAGTTTCTGTTTTACTAGTGTTTGTATTTCCCTATTATTTTCTTACTTTAGCAATAATTAACTAATTACAATAATTTTTCCTACGCCATGCTTACCTGCCATTATATGTATTGTGATCGGATCTGAAATGTATTCCTGTTAGATTTAAGTACCATTGTTAAGTTCTGCAAATAATGTAATAATGTATTAATTGTAAAATCTGGTTAGATGGAAGAAAGTGCCCAATGGCCCTAATCTTACCAGACAAAATAAAGCTATCTATCTATCTATCTATCTATCTATCTATCTATCTATATCCTTCTCCGTCATGAAGTCCACTAGCTCTTTAGTCTTGTCCGTCAGGGTTAAGATATTGACTGTCCCTATTCGGATATATTGTGATGCTGCAATATTTTCTTGAAGTACTGTATGTTGGTATGTTGGTATGTCTTACGTCATCTCCCCCTACCCTACCTCCCCGCTCACTCGCCAGTCGGAACTCCACTAAGTTCATCATTCTGCTATATCTGCAATATTTTCTGTTATTTTATTTCAGACTCTAGCTATTAAGGCTTTTGTATATATGAATTCATTTTATTCCCACCCATGGCCGCACCATCTACTAGGCCAGAGGAGGGGATTGTTTGGGAGATTTAGAGTTATAGGAGAAGGGTGATGGTGAATTGTAAAAGTTGGAGAAATGACTTGACCTCTTGGCTAAGATTAAAGTTTTGAAATGTTTTAAGTTTGAGAAAAATTACTATTTTATGTTCGTACTATTGTAAAATGTGGAGTTGAAAGGTTTGTAGTTTTGTGATTTATGAATTTATTAGTGTTGTAAGTTAGAAATTTGGAAAATGTTGTGATTTTTTAAATTGTGGAGTTTGGGAATTTAGATAATTTTTGAAATTGCTGAGAATGTTTTTTTTAATTTTATAATGTGAGAAATGGTTGATGATGTATTATGAGCTGGGAGTAATTGATGAGAAACGGTGCTGAGAGAAAGAGGAGAAGAGAAAATTATATATGAGATGAGAAGATTGTATGAGGTCGATATTAATTTTGAATTGGGTGAATGTGATGGGATGATGTGATTGGGGTGGGGTGCGAGAGATGAGAGTGATTATTATTATTTTTATTATTATTATTATTATTTATTTTTAATATTTATTTATTTATTTATTAGTGAATGACATGGAAGAAATGGATGATTGTGTTTGAAATGGAGGTAAGGGATGATGTGGATGATGTTTGTAGAGATGAGAAAGAGTGCGGTGCTGTAGAAGATGCAGAAAGAAAAGAAAAGATAGAACGATATATGAGATGAGATGATTGGGGACGAATTGTTGAAATGAGGTGGCTTGTGCGAATGGAGTTATGAAATGGTTGTTTGTTGGATAATAGATGGGTTGTTGTGTTGTGATGGACGGATGGATGATAACGAAATGTTGTTATGATATTTTTTTCTGGAGTGGCGCTCTGATACCACGTTTTGGTTGAGGAGAAGGGGGCGGGATGTTAAGTCGGGGGCTGGGATGAGGGATTTTAGGTGTGTGAGGCCGAGTTTGGTGTAGACAGGTGCTCGGTCAGGGAGAGCTTCAAGCTGTTGTAGTATGGGGTTGTGAGTACGGCGAGCACGTTGAAGGTAACGAAGTTGGAGGAGGTGGATGTAGGTGGTGATGGGTGGCAGGGGCATTAGTCGATACAAATCCTCACTTGGATGAATCGGAGAAAGGCGAAGAGCGATGCGGGAAATACGGCGTTCCATCGTAATTAGAGGACAGAAGTGACTGGCGGCGCAGCCGGCCCATACCACGTGGCCGTAGGTGATGTACGAATGGATTAGTGCCTTGTAGGTGTAAAAGACTGTAGGTGGATGGAGACCCCAGGAAGTGCCAAGTAGGCGGGTGAGTAGTCGAGAGCGTTGCTGTGCGGAGGCTGTGAGAGCTCGGAGATGGGACCTGAAGGTGAAGTGCTCGTCGAACTCTACTCCAAGATAGAGAAGAGACGGGTCAGTGTGGAGACGATGGTCGTGGATTTGAAGGTTCAGTAAGGCAGGATTTCGAGATGATCCGTTGGCGTGTCGGCGAGGACGAAAGAGGACAGCGTGGGTTTTGTCTGTGTTCAATGTTAGGTGCAAACGGTCACACCAGGCCGTGAAGATGTTTAGATATGGCTCAATAAGACGATTAATGCCATTGACGGAGGAGCAGGGGGCGAATATGGTGGTGTTGTCCGCAAATTGTAGGAGGTGAAGAGGAGCGGGAGGCCGGGGCATATCTCCGACAAACAGGATGTAGAGAAGAGGTGAGAGGACTGAACCTTGGGGGACACCTTGGTTCAGGGTGAAGGAACGAGAGAGAGTGTGATGAATGGAGATGCGAGCGGTGTGGGGGCCGAGGAAATTGCGGATGAGGCGGATGAAGTTGAGAGGGAGGTGGTAGTAGTGGAGCTTCAGGAGGAGGGCGGCGTGCCAGACTGCGTCGATTGCGCTTTGGAAATCGAAGGTAAGGAGGAGGGTTGGACGAAGTCGGTTGGCTGTGAAGGCTTTTGTCCAGTCAAAGGGTGGTATACTCCTTGAATATACGTAATACGTAGCTTGTACCCATATTGGGTTTTCTCTAGTTTTTTCGCTTTCTCTTATTATTATCCCGTGAAAACCACCAACAGAGATTTCTGTGTGTTTTCTCGCTCTCCCCTTGTGCGTTTGCTTATTCTCTTCCTTAGTACGTTCCTGAGAACGAGATCCATTGACTTTTTGCCAGCACAAAACGTCAGACTTCTCCTTAGAGCGCCATCACGCGGCGCGCTCTGCTGAACTCACTCGTCTCTTGCTGTGAAAGGGAGAACTCGGTCACTCTCTACCTATTATACTTGGAGTTCGACTCATCCCCTGAAGATGGCAACCTACACACTCCTACATTCCTTGAACTCTACCTCAAGAAAATAAATTTGTGTATTTAACTGCATTTATTTTTCTATGTTGGTATATCTTACGTCATCTCGCCCTACCCTACCTCCCCGCTCGCTCGCCAGTCGAAAGCTCCACTAAGCTCATCATTCTCTTGAGGACAGCCAGAAGACTCACTCGGTCTATCAATAGGGGACTGTTGTCACCCTGTCACCCATCCGACATTATTTGAAAGCCATGTAGTGATAGTATACATACTTTCAGCACCGCCGCCAGCCAGCCAACCAAAATGAAAAGATAAGTTACACACTATTTTAACCTAGCTATGAAGCTTTTTTAATACTTGCAAGTAATCAGTCCACTAAAGTTTTAACTTGCCAGCTAGGTATAATTTCGTGATGTCTGACATCATTTTTTTTCCACCGATGGAATGTATGCTGAATGTAAAAGCACAAAATTGGTTAGCCGCTACGAGGTTTTGCTCTTTTTTCATCTATACTGTGTCAAAGTCAAAAACTTGACAGATCGTGGGAATTTTCTACTTTAAACTGTCAAATGCCCGTAATTGGGCTCG
Source organism: Meconema thalassinum (assembly GCA_946902985.2). Classification (NCBI taxonomy): domain Eukaryota; kingdom Metazoa; phylum Arthropoda; class Insecta; order Orthoptera; family Tettigoniidae; genus Meconema; species Meconema thalassinum. Next base: position 1,429,412,283 of record OX336389.2, on the reverse strand, counting down.
TCGCGGGATTAACTCTGTACTCTATTCAATCTAGTCAAAACAGTCTAAAAAGTTCTTCAAGTATCATCGTCAAATTTAAAGTCTGTAATTGTCACATTGGGAATTTCACCTAATTCCGCTCTTAACTGTCTAAAGGGTCAACTCTGCTCATACCTCGAGACATTCAACTTCAAGCAATTACGTAAACGTTCAAGATTGAAACAGCTTTGAAACTATACAAATTTTCAAACCAGAAATAATTCATTCTCTTAAACAGTGACTCTTCTCAAGATAAACTTTGTCCCCATCGTTCTAGTGCGTCGTGCCTAAAAATAATCTGGTTTACCGTGCAATCCGTTAAAGTTTTGGCTACCCATAAAGACTGACAGTGCAAAAACCCTAATTTCCTTCCTCCTCATTTCACCCTCTATCAACAGATCTAATTTATGTTACCTGCGCTTACTTTTGTTTGTAAATTCTAGGCTACATCCAAGTAATGTCCTCCCCATTTTGAATTTGAAACAACTGTCACTCTGTATGAATTCAGTGGTATTTGTGAACCACGTCTCTATATCCAAAATGGACACTTTTCAGGAGAAGCGTTTAGAGATTTTGAGCTAATAGGAAAAATATAAATATTTACCTATTTAATGTGAAAGTAACGAATTACTAACTTCTAACATTGTTTAGTACAATACAATGACACAGGAAGTTCTTTCATGGATTATAATTATATATTTTAATTAAATTAATAATAATAATTTTGAGTTACGGCAGTTTTCTATTAAGTGCCGTAGAATTGCTATTTGTAGGATCTGAGTTGTGGCAGTTTAACAGGACACGGACTTTATCATAGACATCTATCAGTACCACATACTTCAAAATTCATGTTTCTTGACCTCTGGCAGTCTTTCACCGGGGGTGCTTAATGGATAGTTGGTGCCTTCTCGAAGCTAAAACCCTTAATCTAATGTAACTTTAGCAGCTTGTAGGCCTTGTTTCCCACTTACAAATGGTATCTCAAATTTTCTCAGCAAGTACTGCTGTTCCCAAGTTTCTAGGAGCAACCTAGATTTCTCTATATTGACTAAGTCAATCTTAATTGTGTCTAATGGGACACGTAATCTTGTAATATTTTTACTAAGCTGATCTAGTCCACGCAATAATTGCAATTCTTATATAAATAATATATGAGAGACTAATCTTGGCCTGAGACACACTATTTAGGAGCAACTGCTCCCATCTTTTTGTATTGAAACTTAATTAGAGATTATATTGCTTTAAAATTGTATTCGTGGCATTGCTGCAAAGTTTTAGCCACGGACGTCTCCTAGTTGTATTTCACAATATTTGTCAATTACTTAAGTCTATCCTCGATTTTTCGAAGTTAATTACTATTTTCACTATTATTTCACTTGATCTTCACTTAGGACAGCAACTTGAGATGCACCTCGTGAACTTTGGCAATTATTTATTTTGCTTGTTGTGCTCCTACCAATGATTCCTTTAGATATCCAGTCTACTTTTTGAGCACAACATCACTTTCTTCCTAAAAGTTTTAATTTCATTTAAATTATGACCATTGCCAGCATTAGTAAATGGGCCACCCCATTCATTACACTACTCTGCTTTAAGAAACTTTAAGTTTTTCTTTATCATCATTATCATTACTAAATCTGCATATTTTTGGTGTGTAACATCTTTCCACTAGGTATTTGGACTTTTTTGTGGGGGTGATTTTGGAAAAGAGACGGAAGTGGATGGGACGGAAGTGGATGGGACAGAAACAATGAGCGCGCGCGGTGGCGGAGATCGGTACAACGACGTACTGTAAGCCATGTGACTATGTGGAGTGTAAATCGCATATGGTTTACCTCAAGGTTTGGAGGCCCCATTAAAGAAATTCCTACAATAAATCATCTTCAATTTGTCGTTCTTTGGTGTGAAAATATTCATTATATCATATTTGCTGAAAACAATTACGATTTATTAAATCTTCATACTTTTGCTGTATTCTTATTTAATGTAAGCACTCGATACCTCGAGTGCTATATCGCATGAACCAACACTCCAAACAACGTAGGAATTCAGTATATTAACACCGACTACTAACAATAATTGAAACTTCGTTGATCTAAACGTATCACTGGGAGAAACGCATTTAATATACCTACTGCACACCTAATTTTTAATCGTGCCTGTACTTGGCAGTGCGCCATATCGGCAATAAGAGGTCATTTTCAATAACACCGCTGGCATGGCTTCACTAACTGGCCAGTATAAAGTGCTGCTTGCATCAAGTTGGCAGTGGATTGCTCCCGCATACAGTTGCAGGTATATGTCACAACTGCAGATGCATTGGAGAATCCTTTCATGTTTGCTGTTACAAGATAGCACTATGAGTTCATTCTTTCAAAAATGCGAGTAAGTAATATGGAATTATTCGAATAACATGTCAGATGTTACACATCATATGCGACTACTGCAAGTCTCGTAATTTTTTTTCTTAATCTGTTTAATGTTCTTAACACTTTGTGTGAATAAACATTTGTTTTGATTGTGTCTATCCCGTTTGAGCCAACTCATCTGATTTCTCTCCCTATTCTGTTTCCTAATCCTACCTCATCTTCCCTACGGGGGCGATTGGACTCTTTCAAGTGTTCCGAAACTTAACCCAATGCCAATTCAATTTTTCTATGCAACCATTACGTTTCTGTTTTCCCACTATACTTTACTATTTCTGGCTGAATTTTATCTACCCCTGCCACCATGTGAAACTGTAGTAACTTTATCGCCTTCTCTACTTTATCAACCGTGATCCTGTTCCCGTTCTCGTTCTCCTCTTGCATAATCCGGAATTCTGCACATTGCCAGATATTCTAAGTCTTCAATTGCAATAAGCACATTTTCGAAGTATTCGTGAAATCTTCCCAGTGCATCCTTGTCATCTACATTGAGTTTCTCTGTATTATCCAATACACTACTTACATCAGTTGTCTATAATTCCAATTTCTAGAATTTGTATAGCACTCCTTTAAGAATTTCCTACCACCTGACCTTTTGGACTCTAATATTATGCGGCTAACTTGGTTGATTTCCACTACGTGAAGCTATTGGTATCCTTATTTTGAGACGTTTTTGGTAAGCCTTCCTTTATACATTTCCACATTGTCATTGTCATTCCACCAGCTAGGTGAAGTATCACAGTGTTTTGGCAAGTGTGAGTTATCGGTTAGCTGAGGTACAACGGTGTTTTGGCAAGTGTGAGTAACGCTTAGGTGAGGTACAACCGTGTTTCGGCAAGTGGGAGTTATCGATTAGATGATGTAACACGGTGTTTTGGCAAGTGTGAGTAATCAGTTAGATGATGTAACACGGTGTTTTGGCAAGTGTGAGTTATCGGTTAGGTGAGGTATCACGGTGATTTGGCGAGTGTGAGTTATCGGTTAAGTGAGGTATCACGGTGATTTGGCGAGTGTGAGTTATCTGTTAGATGAGGATCACGGTGTTTTGGAAAGTGTGAGTAATCACTTAGGTGAGGTACCGCGGTGTTTTGGTAAGTGTTAGTTATCAGTTAGGTGAGGTATCCCGGTGTTTTGGCGAGTGTGAGTTATCAGTTAGATGAGGTATCACGGTGTATTGGAAAGTGTGAGTAATCGCTTAGGTGAGGTACAACCGTGTTTTGGCATGTGTGAGTTATCGGTTAGGTGAGGTACAACGGTGTTTTGGCATGTGTGAGTTATCGGTTAGGTGAGGTACGACGGTGTTTTGGCAAGTGTGAGTTTTCAGTTAGGTGAGGTATCACGGTGTTTTGGCGAGTTAGAGTTATCAGTTAGCTGAGGTATCATGGTGTTTTGGCGAGTGTGAGGTATCAGTTAGCTGAGGTATCACGGTGTTTTGGCGAGTATGAGTTATCAGTTAGGTGAGGTATCACGGTGTTTTGGCGAGTATGAGTTATCAGTTAGGTGAGGTATCATGGTGTTTTGGTGAGTGTGAGTTATCGTTGGAAGCAGGAGCCGTAGCGTTAACATGCATTTGACTACGAAAAACACAATTTAGTGCCGGATTCAAGGCATAGCATTCACGATAAGAGAAATGGGACAGGTCGTGATAATTCGCTAATTGGATGATATTTTGCATTGTTGTCAACTTGCACGTTTTTGTAGAATGTCCATTATTTTGCAATTTGAAACTCTTTCTTGAAGACGACAATTGTCTGTGTGGACATTAAATAGTAGGTCTATAAAATTAGTGTGTATTTATAGTGACTCAGCGAATGGAAACACATATACTAATAAGAAATCATGGGGTGTCTCGTGCTCTATCAGAGGTTTTCAGACTACACTGGAAGTTGAAAAGCTCAATATCCTAAAATGATTGAATAATTGAATGACATATATCATCCTGTGCACTGCTTTAGATGGTATTCTCTCATTCACTACACAGCTTCCCCTCCCTATCGTTGTATGGTGGCATATCATTTCGCTAACTATTTTAACAGCTGCTGTCCATAAACGCACGTGTATGATATTCTCAGACTAATGGTCTAAAATTAAATGCATTGCTTTATGTGAATTTCTTCTTAAAATAAAACGTACATCTGAGCTCACCGGCTATTAAGTGCAGTTTTATGGCTTGTTTGCAAATTTGAAGTGCTGTGTATTTTACGATGGACTCCTAGCGCTCGATATTTGTGACGGCATGCGTATTCAACCCGCCTTCCTTCCATCATAAATTAACACCGTGTTTATTGCTTCGCCTTTCTGGGGCACTGGCGGCAACTCACCCCCTGCGCACAGGTGCAAGACTGCTGACATTCGTCCATTGTGCGCATCAGCGACCTTTAATGCTGCAACAGTAGAAGGCTGAATGAGTCGTCAAGATGCAGTCATTCTACTTAACACATCGCTCACGATACTGCGATAAAACATTCCAGGGAATGAGGTTGGCGAGTTTCAAACAATATTGCTATTTCTACCAGATTACGACATCCGATTATATGAATGGGCACTTTGGAGGGAGTGTTTCACTCACATCAGAGGAGGGGTGTACAAAAGTCTGTTAGCCAATACACCTTCGTGATGAGTCCCAAAGGCCTGTGTTTAGTCCTGCTCGTTGGTTAGCGAAGATTATGAAACTGATGCCAGTTGTTGTTTTAAGGGGCCTTGACATCTGGGTTATCGGCCCAAGGTTAGCGAAGACTGTTCAGTTTTGATAGCCAGTAGATCGTAAGAACATTTTCAATCAAAGTTGTTGCTAATTGTTTGGGACAACTGTATCATCATCCCCGTGTGTGTTGAATATATCTGATAACCTGTGATTCTGCGGATCCAGTAACTGTGTTGTTTGAGTCTTCAGACTTTTGACTGGTTTGATGCAGCTCTCCATGCCTCCCTGTCCTGAGCTAATCGTTTCATCTCTACATAGCTACCACACCCTACATCCGAGGCAATCTGTTTAACATATTCTAACCTTGGTCTACCCCTACAGTTTTTGTCCTCGACCCTTCCTTCCATAACTAAGCTTGCCATTCCTGGGTGTCTTAGTATGTGTCCTACCAACCTATCTCTTCTCTTCATTAGCAGTCGCCAGAAGCATCTCTCCTCTCCCACTCGTCTTAATACATCTTTGTTTGTAACCCTATCTACCCATCTGATCTTCATCATTCTCCTGTAACACCACATTTCAAATGCTTCAATTCTCCTCTTTTCTGCTGCACCAATAGTCCAAGTTTCACTTCCATAGAGCGCCACGCTCCAGACAAAGGCTTTCAAAAATGACTTCCTAATACCTAAATCTATATTCGATGTCAGCAGATTCTTTTTTTGTAGAAATGCTTTCTTTGCCTGAGCCAACCTACTTTTTATATCCTCTTTGCTTCGTCCATCACTGGTTATTCTGCTTCCTAAGTAACAGAAGTCTCCTACTTCCTTCAGCTTTTCACCTGCCAATTTGATCTCCATAGAGGTTTCTGATTTATTTCGGCTGCATTCCAGTATTTTTGTTTTACATTTATTTATTTTCATCATGAATTCTTTCCGTAAGACGGAGTCCATACCATTCAAAAACTCATTCAAATCCTCAGGCTTGTCGGCCAAGATGACGATGTCATCAGCAAATCTCAGAGTTGAAATTATTTCTCCTTGAATCTTCACTCCCACTTTAAATTTTTCTCTAATTTCCTTCATTGCTTGTTCAATGTAAAGATTGAAAAGTATGGGTGATAAGTTGCAGCCTTGCCTTACACCTTTCTGAATACCAGCTTCTCTCTCATGTCCTTCAACTCGAATGACTGCTGTCTGGTTTCTGTACAGATTGTATATCACCCTCCTATCCCTGTACTTTATTCCAATCGATTTCAAAATGTCAAACAATTTAGTCCAATCAACGTTATCAAAAGCCTTTTCTAAGTCTACAAAAGCCATGAACGTTCTCTTATCTTTCCTTATTCTACCTTCCAAAATCAGCCTAAGACTTAGTACAGCTTCCCTTGTTCCTACATTTCTCCTGAAACCAAACTGGTCTTCACCCAACTCCGTTTCTATCTGGCTTTCAATCCTCTTGTAAATTATTCTAGACAGGATCTTTGAAGCATGAGTAATCAAGCTGATTGTACGGTAATCTTCACATCTGTCAGCTCCCACTTTCTTTGGTATAGGGATGATTACATTCTTCTTGAAATCAGGGTGTACCTCACCTGTCTCATAAATCCTACACACCAAGTGAAATAACCTGATCAGACCTTCATCTCCTATGCAGCGTAGCAACTCAATCGGTATATCATCTATGCCTGGTGCTTTGTTCCTGCTTAAGTCTTCCAAAGCTCTATCAAATTCTGATCTCAATATTAAATCTCCTTTCGCATCCTCATCAATTTCCTCCTCCCTTTCCATTACATGATTCTCAATCTCCTTTCCCTTATACAAACTCTCTATGTAAGCTTTCCATCTCTCAACCTTTTCTTCCCTATCTGTTAGAGGCTTTCCATTTGTGTCCTTAATATTACAGCACTTAGTCTTCTTTTCCCCAAAAGTATTCTTAATCCTTCGATAAGCTGTGTCTACTTTTCCTAATTTCAGACAATTTTCTATACCTGCACATTTCTCTTCCAACCATTCTTCTTTTGCTTCCTTGCACTTCTTGTTAACCTCATTTCTCAGACGTCTGTATTCTGCTTTCCCCTTTTCATCTCTTAGATTCTTGTGTTTCCGCCTTTCATCCATCAATTCTAGTATATCCTGAGTGATCCACGGTTTTCTACCTATTCTTTCTTTCCTACCAATGTTTTCTTCTGCGGATTTTGTTATTTCATTCTTCAAAAGTGTCCATTCGTCTGTAATTGAAGTTTGTTTAGGGTTTTTCATTAGTCCTTCCTTTATACTCTTCTTGAATCTTTCGTTTACATCCTTCTCTTTCAGTCTGTCTATTGCCCACCTTTTTGGCTTTTGACTTTTCTTCAGTTTCTTCAACTTTAATCTGCATTTCATTACAATCAGATTGTGATCAGAGTTTATGTCAGCACCAGGATATGTTTTACAATCCAAAATCTGGTTTCGAAACCTCTGCTTGATCATAATGAAGTCGATTTGGTAACGCCCTGTATCTCCTGGTCTCATCCATGTGTATATTCTTCTATTGTGGTTATTGAATAAGGTGTTAGCTATGACCAACTCATGTTCGGTGCAGAATTCTACCAGCCTGCTTCCTAGATCATTCCTTTCACCTAATCCGAAATCTCCTACTATGTTCCCTTCCCTCCCTTTTCCTACCACAGCATTCCAATCTCCCATTACTATAACATTTTCATCACCCTTGATATACCTCAGAATTTCGTCTATTTCTTCGTAGACCTTTTCAACATCCTCATCATCAGCTTGACTGGTAGGCATATAGACTTGTACCACTGTGGTGCAGGTAGGTTTAGTATTGATTTTTGCTACAATAATCCGTTCACTATATTGCTCATAATATTCCACCCGCTGTCCAAGTTTCCTACTCAATATGAGGCCAACCCCTGCTTGGCCATTGTTTGATTTAGTGCTAATGACCCTATAGTCTCCTGACCAAAAGTCCTGTTCTTCCTGCCAGCGCATTTCACTAATCCCAACCAAATCCAACCTCAACCTATCCATTTCCCTTTCTAAGTTTTCTAACCTTCCACTTCCTAGCAGACTTCTAACATTCCACGCTCCGATCCGTAGAATGTCAGATTTCCTCTTTGTCACTTCTGTGATGTTAACCCCCTCTCGAGTAGTCCCCACCCGGAGATCCGAACGGGGGACTAGTTTACCTCCGGATTGAAATTTTACAAGGGAGGAGGCCATCATCACATGTAATTATGCATAGAGAGGTGCATATCCTCGGGAATAGCATACGGCTGTAGTTTCCCGTTGCTTTCAGCCGTGCAGCAGGACGCAGTGTAGCCATTATTTGGCTTATATTATCAATATCTTAACCGTCTATAAGACTAGTAAAGAATTGATTTATTCTGAAAGGCTGCTACTCCCTTTCAGAATAAGTAAAGAGCAATTCTACTAACAAAAATACTAACCTTCTACCGTACTAACAATTAAATACCAAAATTCTACTAACAAAAAACTTAAGTTCCACCAACCACAAATACTACCACTAAAACAGTCTGTCACCAGGCACACTCACATGCACCCTCACACATCACAGTCTACTGAAACAATGAACTATAACTAATAAACAATGCAACTGCTACCAGACACACTCACACACCACAGTCTAATAGAATAATGACATATATCTAATAGACAAACTAGCTACCTACTTACAACTAAAACTAACTACATACTTACTGTACTGTTATTTGAATTGACAATATTTACAAAATGCAATTTAGATAGAAAATACTTACAAAATGTGATAGTGTGTGTAACAGGGAGTCGACGCTTTTGGATTTTAAATAATGACGTTCCTCATATTGTGCCAGTAAGGAGCGTTAAGAAGTCACATACAGGATGGCCACTGTCTGCTTCAGGAGTCGAACCTATGATCACCGGACTTCCTACGTCCCCTTGCACGTGTGGCACGTGACTTCACTCTCATGGCTACACCACGGGGTATGTCAGCTGTTTCTGTGCAGGAGCGCTTGTTAAGTGATGAGAGTAGTAGTGTTTACTTCAAATACAACAAATTTTGGTCACCTACCAGAGGAGCGATAGTGAGGAGTCACTTTGATGTGATTGGTTCGTGTTACAAAGAGAGCATGAGACCTGGTTGTGATTGGGGGGTGGACATGCTGGAAGAGCATAGTGTTTAATTCGAGCCCAGTTCGATGCCACGCGCGTCAGTTTTTCCCTGCGGTTTTCTCTGCGTTTATCTTATTTATTGTTAGAGCTAAACTACACGTCTGTATTTGAAGAGTAGGTGATGTGAGAAGTATTATCATTAAGTATGTGAGCTGTGGTCTGAGGGCTGGGGCGGTGACACTCAGCAAGGTGAGGCGGAACTGATTCTCATGTCAGCCATCCTAGAAGTGTCTTCGTGTGGTGTCCCACTTCTACACGAGGCAATTACCGCGATGGTTCCTAACTTAAGGCCATAGCCATCTCCTTCCCAATCCTCACCAGGCTTATAAATCCACACACACCACTACTGACACCACAATTACACAAGTTATCAAACATATTCCATATATACACACACATCCAAGCCCACGATGCCCAGTCTCCTCAAATGAATCAACAACAACAACAACAACAACAACAACAACAACAACAACAACAACAACAACTACAAACATGATAAATTCATGAATTTGACAAGATTCAGTGAAACATTTTGTTGTTGTTGTTGTTGTTGTTGATATGTTTAGGGACTTTGCTGCATCGTGCTCATGTAGCCTCGTGTAGAGTTTGTCCTAAAATCTGTGTCACTGAGATGTTTGTAGGTGTGTGCATTTGTAATTGAGGTAGGATTTGGGTAGGAAGCAGCAATGGCCTAACGTTAGGTACCATTGCGACATTGGCCTGGGGTAGATGTGGGAAACCCCGCAAAACCACTTCCAGGATGGCAGAGGTAGGAATCAAACCCGCCTCTTCTCAGTTTTGCCTCATGAAGCTGAGTGTACCCCTTTCCAGTTCTCAGAAGAGAATTACATTTTTAGGCAGAAATGGGAATCGAACCCGGTACCTCAGAATGACCAACAAGAATGCTAGCCACTACGAAACAAGGCGGACTAAAGATGAAATATTAATTACGACACTCATCATACGTTTAATTTTAGTAAGCAACTAGCAACCCGACCCTGCTTCGCCCGGGAACAGTTATTAATGCATTACGTGATAAGCCCTTTTTTCCAGTGTCAATGAACAACGACCAATATCCGTTGTACGTCTCGGCATGATGGGTTAAGATCACTGACTGGATTATTAATTATATTACCATGGAGATGCATGTGCAACAAATTCATGTAAGACGTAATTAAAGAATGGCGAGGTGCATGAAACACAAATACCCCTTCCATCCAATCTTAACTTAACTGTGAATTTTGTGGAACGAAAAGTTCACAGGCGAAATGAAGAAAAGCCGAGTTGCACTTCCAGGGAAACTCCAAACACAACCTCTCTTCTCTAAAATTTTTAACTCAACACGACTCGACAGTTTGCTGCTGGCTGTATCTGGGGCAATAAGCTAGTCCGCTAGCTAAGCTGTAACTGGGGTAATAGACTCGCCCCTAGCTAGCTCATAAACTGTCGCCTCAGTAACCGAATGGATATTGTTGGAAGAAATGAAAACGTAAAAACACTTATAGTAGGCGATGTATTGAAGATAGAGATATGCTCTCCCTGGCTTTTTTGTAGAACTTTTCATGCTGAACACTTCTTACTCTCATAGTATATAGATATTTTTAACGGTTTGCCCAGCGTAAGCTTAAAAGCGCACGGACGCCAGTTTTTTTTTCGACATTTTAACTGAAGTGCTTGACTTTTTTTTGGTCATAAATAAATTATTTTCTACAGAAACCTTCCTCGAGATATCCTTTACAGAATGGTGAAAACCGCATCAAAATCCATTCAGAGGTTCTTGAGATTACCCGTGACATCCAAGAATCGGGGACTTTGTTTTATACTAAGTAGAGATTATACGCCAATCAGTATAATTAAATATAATATAATCCCCCTTCCGTCCAATCTTAAATTGACTGTGAATTTTGCGGAACGAAAAGTTCACAGGCGAAATGAGAGTTGCACTTCCAAGGAATGGCGAGGTGAATGAAACTCAAATCCCCCTTCCGTCCAGTCTTAACTAGACTGTGATTCACAGGCGAAATGAAGAAAACCCGAGTTGCACTTCCAGGGAAACTTCAAACACAACCACCCTTCTCAGAAGTCTTAACTCAAACACGACTCAACGATTTGCTGCTGGCTGTATCTGGGGCAATAGGTTCTCCCGCTAGCTAGGCTGTAACAGGGATGATAGACTCGCCCTTGGCTAGCTCGTAAACTGTCACCTCAGTAGTTGAATGGACACGGTTGGAAGAAATTAAAACGTAAAAACACTTATAGTGGGCGATGTATTGAAGATAGACATATGCTCTCGCGGACTTTTTTGTAGAACTTTTCATGCTGAACAATTCTTACACTCATAGTATTTAGATATTTTTAACGCTTTGCCCAGCGGAAGCTTACAAAGCGCTCGGACGCGAGGTTTTCTTCTTTGACTTTTCCACTGAAATCTGTAATGCTCGACTTCCTTTGATAATATATAAATTGTTTTCTAAAGAAACCATCCTCGAGATATTCTTTACAGAATGGTGAAAACCGCATAAATATCCATCCAGTGGTTCTCGAGTTTACCCATAACTTCCAAGAATCGGGGACTTGGTTTTATACTAAGTAGAGATGTAATACTGAAAGTTCTAATGCACACATTATTGCGCCACCCTCGGACCGGCTCTCCCAACCCAGTATCTTGCGATTCGATAATGCTAGAGGCTTGTGTGTGGTGTTAAATTACTCGGGATGAAGCACTCTTTAATGGGCTTTTCGTCTCTTTTTTTTACCATAAATTAGTTATATTTTAGATTTTTGTCATTTTTGTTTGGAAAGTAGGCTATATTTTGATAACTAATTATCGTAGAAAGCTGTATGTTGGCTTAAACGGAAGGTTTTTATACTCTTTATCCCCCAGAACAAGCTATATATCCCTACTATGTTATCCCTATTATTCTCGCTGTTCTCGAGTTAGGGTCATGGGTATTTGGTTTTACTGTAACCCTTGTACATGGTCAGCCAACTGTATGAGTTCATTTTTAAGAGCCATTTAGCACAATCTGGGCCTTGGTAGGATTTAAAATAGGACTTTGTGTGGTCTACGAACACATGTCATTCATTCCTATGGCATAGGATTCGTGCTTCTGAATAGGGGAGGTTGGGCTTATGCTGGGATATGGTTCGCATCGCAGCATGGGCATGGTGCGAGCCTCAAAATCGGTATACACCACAATGGGAGCCATATCACGCTTGTATATGTTTTTAAATTTTAACACTGCATCGTCCCCTTGCGGTAATATCTGTCTGACTGCCTCCTGTGAGTTGCAATCTAGCCTATGTCGTTCCAAGAGAACAAAATATTTTAAGCATCAGTCGAATATCTGCCTTTTACCATCATGTTCTGACAGTTGATTGCTAACCAATCTACTTAAATTCTGAATAATGCGATAGTGATTCACAGCTCCCTTTGACAAATATAAAAGGTAAAAATAGTGTTGTTTCTGCTCTTTAGTGGCATATAGGGGATCCATAATTTCGAATATCTATGACTTTAGTCATTTTTTCAAGTTTTTCCGTATTGATTTTGATAAGTTATGTACTTGTCCACTATACAATACAAAATATTTTGTATTGTATAGTGGACAAGTACATAACTTATCCATAATTTCATCAACGTCAAGATCGTAAACCATAAAATAATAGTCGGGATTATCCTGTCCAAACCTGTGGATCTTGGATAGATGAATAGGGAACAACACACGGATTTAAAATTAAATTTTGTTAAACAAATCAAATGTGGCCTCGTATTTTCATGGCCGACAACCGACGCGTTGTACTGGCTGCAAATAGGCAGGTATCAACCATAGGAAACAGTCATCGTCCCGGTTTTCAATGTTGACCACGCCTTTTTTCAAAGCTATCGCCCGTGGTGTGGGGATTTAACTGGACCCAGCATTCAAAGGGTTAAATTGACAAATTATTAATTTGTAGGTGATAAATGTTTTCCAAGGCAAGGCCACTGTGTCCTTCTTGTAATTTATCAAATTTAGCAAGGAAGGCATTCCCACCGTGTGTCTCATGCCACTGTTCCAAATTTTCCGATACAAGCACCTTTTGCATTTTCATACAAACATGGAATTTATGTTTGTGTTTTACATCGTTGTCCTTGTATACAAAATCACACACCATCTCCATATTTACTTTCAAAGATCTGTAAAACCCTAGGGCAGTTTAAATTTGTTCTCTAAAATTCGGGAAACAAGAATCTAAACATTATTTGGGAATAATACATTCATTTACATTGACCATTCGACCAGGGCACACCCAAGTTCTAAAACAACAGTCAAGGGGTTCCCACTTTAAAACATTGTCGGTAGTGGTTGAATAGGCTATAATTTTAATATATTCTTACCTGAGTTTTCAACAGTAGCAAGTATACGGCACAAGCATTCCAAATATCTAAAAAGAAATATAATAAACCACAATAAATACATGAATTCAGGTTAATACATGCATTTCATAAAAAGAATTGTACACAACAAATTAAAACAGTTTATTAAAAATGAAGTCTTACCTTAGCTCATAAAGCCTTGCTTTTCCCGTTCTCGTAGTCTTAAGGGTAATAGACTCTTTCCCTCACACGGACAACAAGCAATCGTAGACAAGAATTATCTGAAAATAAAATAAATTAATAAATAACTAGCGGTAAATAACATTAACATCAAAACATTAAAAAAAAACATTAAAACATTAATAAGTACTTACTTCAGAAAAATAAACAGTATGCCGCCACTGACTGCACCTGGTACAGCAATCACCCAGGCAACCGTAAACCAATTATATATAAGCAATAAATTAAATCATTCAATAAATAATGAATACAAGTAAATAAAACTAAAATATTTATTAGTATTAAGAGACCGAAAAACCATTAATCATAAACTTACCTCGCAAATATTTTACAAAATGCCACCACTGGCTGGACCTTGTGCAGCAATCACCCACCAACAGGCAACCGTACAATAATATCTAAAATAAAATAATCGATCAATTAATAAATAAATATGCACCGCTAAATAAAACGTTAACGTTAATTAGCCTTAAATCATAAAAAACATTAATCAGTACTCACCTCGCAAATATTTTAAGTAGTTATCCTCCAAAAATTTTCACTTTAACAGAGCGCACAGTCGTTCCTTTGTCACACGTATTTACTCAAGTAACCGCAATAATATTTATTAAGAATTAAAATGGCGTATGTAATAGAGTGGCGTATAGTCAGAGCTCTCGAAGTTATAACCAACATAGGAGAAGAAGGCGGATACCCGAAAAAGGTAATAGAGAAGACATCCAGAGAGCGGTGAGTGGTATCAGAAACTGTTTTACAGAAATGAACTACGCATAGGAGGGAATGGAGAGCTCTCTCTCAAAATACAAGGAATGTGAGGTTAGCAAAACAAAAGGCCCACTCAAGGGGACAGACGGAAGCCCAGCGGCACACGTGGTGCTATCTACTGAAACTGCACACGAAACAGAAGACCAACCCAAGGGAGAAGACAGAAGCCCAAAGGGACAAATGGCGACATCTACCGAGCATCCGCACGAAACACTGAACAAGGGAGGAGACAACAAACCAGCAAGACAACAAACGCTGCCTACTGCGCCGACGCACGGAACAACAAACAGCAGCCAGTACCTACCACCGCGAAGCGGAGCTAAGCAGGACCAGGAAGACAACCGAGGCACAAACAAAAGCCGTTACCTACCGCAGCCAAGTGAAGTAGAGCGCATCAAGAAAGACGACCGTGGAATTTGGGATAGAAGCCAACACCAAACAGCAATCCACACACTAATGACGTCTTAGAAGAGAAGATTATAGATAAGGTAAACAAACATATACAAAACATACTAGAAGACATGAAGTGGATGATAAAAATGAACTAAAAATATAGGAGCCAACACCATAGGACCCGCCGGGACCCACAACAGGAGAAACAAGCGATACATCAGACCAGTCACATGAGGAAGAAGAGAGAAAAGAAATATTCGGGCAAGTAGATAACGATGGGGACAAAACAAATGACAGGAGGGAGAAATACACTGCAGGCGGCTGAAAAAAGGGCATGGCTCTATATAGGAAGGGTACACAGCTCCTCCACACCTGAGATGGTAGATGAACACCTATAGGTAAACTACATCGACGGTGATATAGAAGTGGAGGAGTTAAACGCCATGGGAAGGAACAAGGCATTCCGAATCGGAATTGATTTTAAACACTACAAATTCGCCGAGGACCCAACCTTTTGGCCCAAAGGAGTAATCGTACGGCCTTTTCGTTTATAAAGGCAAAGCACAGGCACCAGACACAAGAACCAGAACAAGAAAGAAAAAAAACACTACTATGGAACATGGAAGACCTGAGAAATGCAATCAACGTGTTACCGGAAGATATCTTCAACGAGTATGACATAGTAACACTCACAGAAATCTTCCTAGCAACCCAATGGAACACAGAAAATGTCTATGCAGTACACTCGTATGCAAGCCAGGGGGAAAGAGGCAGGCCAAAAGTAGGGATAACAATGCTAATTAAACCAAGGCTAGCACCGTTCGAGATATTGCAAAACACAAAGAACACACTACTAGTAAGGACTAACGCATGCACAGTTCTGAATGTCTACTTCCAGCCAGAATACAAGGCAGAAGAAATTCAGGAGGAGATAAACCAGGCATTAAGCTAGACCGAGAAGAGGGACAACTTGATACTAATGGGAGACCTGAACTGCAGAATAGACGCTCCCACGTAGAGATGAAAAACTGTAATCAGCCACATAGAAGAAGAAGGACTGGCCCTGGTAAACAATGGGAAAGAGCACATATGTCTCGGTCCAAACGGGGCCAGTACAATTGACCTCGTGTTCACAAACAGCGACAAAACCCTCCAGGAGATAGGAAGAGACATCCCAGGGAGGAAAAATATACCGATATGTACCGTGGTATATATAAAAGACCCACAGCAAAGAAACACCTTTAAAAAACCAAACAACCAAGCCGTCGAGGGAAGTCGACAAGGACAAGCTAAATTAAGTAGTGACAAATAAAGCATCGAAGCATATACAAGAAGGGAAAACAAACGAAGTTCTTGACACGGTCGAAGGACATATAAAACAGGCAATTGAAAAGAAAGAATGCAAACAGAGAAAGGCTAAGCCATGGTTCAAACAAGAGTGCTACGTGGCAAGGAGACCCGCGATCACTGCCCTCCACAAGGCAAGACAAACAAAAACGCACGAAGACCTAAGGGAGTACATCACTAGGAGAGCCTACAAACAAACGCAGGAAAAGCTCAAAGAGATACACTAGGTGGAAGAGGAGAAAAAACTCTTAGAACAAGCAGACGAGAAATGGTACAATGTGGCCTCAGAAACGCAGCCCTGTTTCCCAAGAGACCTTTCAATCGACACGCGGGAAGAATATTTCAAAGAAGTACTTCAGGCGAAAGAAACACGCCCAGAAATCTCAAACCCAGAGTACGAAGTAGAGGAAACCTGCCCTTTCTCCGGGGATGACGTACGGAGGCAAATCGCAATCTTAAAAAACTATAAAGCCTGCGGGCCAGACGGTATTGATTTCTAACATCTGATGGAAACAGCGCACGCTCTCGCAGAAACCTGGATGGAACTCTTCAACAAATGCCTGAGGCAAGGCAACATCCCAAACAAATGGAGAATAGCAACACTGAATGTTCTCTATAAGGACAAAGGAGACACAAGGGATCCAATTTCCTACAGGGGGATAGCCCTGGAGAGCACAGCCCTAAAAAGACTAACAAGCCTACTTACCGAGCGATTAAGACTAACGACGGACCACACTATTCCAGAACAACAGTTTGGCTTCGTAAAAGGGAAATCGACTACTCAGGCAGTGAAATGTATACAAGATGACATCGCAACAGCCAAACAACCAAAAGGAAATCTCCACACCCTCTTCATAGACTACACTAAGGTGTTCGATCTCCTAAATAGACAATTGATTGTAAGAAGAATTGAAGAAATCACAGGAAGAAATCAAGAAACCAACTAATACAAAGCATCCTATCCAAGAAGCAAATAGAAATAGACGACAGATTTTCAAGACCAGAGTTGATAGAACAAACGAACGGAGTCCTTCAAGGCGACAGAAAATTTCAAAATATACGCCTACGCAGATGACATGGTAATCGTATCCCAAGAACCTGAAAATGCCCCAGAAGCCTTCAACAAACTCGTGGCGTGGGCCGAAAAAAAACGACTTAATACTAAACGAGAAGAAACTTCAAATATTACATTTAGATGGGGTGGAAGACTTGCAGCGAAAGATTACATCCTGTATAAGGAAACCACACTGCAAAATGTCTCACACTTCGAATATCTAGGAATCCCGCTGCAAAGCCGTGGGGACACATATGACATACACATCAGAGAACGTACCTCAGCAGCCAGGACGACATGAAACACTATAAAGAAACGGAGGAAGCTATTCCTGGAAACATCGATGACTATATTCCGCCTAAAGATCACACCTATTATGACCTACGGACAAGAGGCGATATGGAAGAAACTAAAAAAGAAAAATTTAGAAGACCTAGAAAAAGTCAAAGCTCACTTCCTGAAAAGAGCACTAAGTCTATGGAAGTACACACATTCACGCCTCACCTACGTGCTAACAAACAATTCTTCATAGAAGAACTTCACCTAGACCTACTGCTGCCATCCGCCGAAGCCTACAACGAACATCTACGAGATCTCATGGTCGGAGTTCTTCGCCATGGATCCGATGATCTACAGGGACTCGACGGAAGCCAGATATGACCTACGACACACAATGACGAGAGTAGTGGTCCATGGGTTTCACTACCGAATATACACAACAGAGAAATACCATAACCCAAAAGACAAGTGCAAGTGCAAGCTATGTGGGTCAAACAGCTACCGACGCCATTGCCTGTTGTGCAAAAACAGAGGAACCTCCCTAACAGACTTCTGTAAGACTGAATACAAATGCAATTATCTCTTGCAACATGATGTTACATTCTACATGGCAACTGGCTGCAACAAAATTTATTATTAATAATAATATTTATCACTTGCCTTTTAAAAATCACAATATGCAGCATCAGCAGTTTCCCACGCTTTGCATTTCGGTACTCATGCACGTGCGAGTCTAAAGTCCAATGGGAACACCTGTGTGGTTTCCTATTTCACTCAAAGTAGCATTTTCTCACGTATAAACTTTACAGGATTAATCTTGTTTAAACAACAGCGTGATCTCGACCAATTCCCACGTGCAGCGATCTACATAGCCGTGCATCATAAATAAAAATTAAATATTAAATAATTAGCGGTTGGCATTCTATATCGAGTCATTAAAATATTCCAGCTGCCATTCTTCATGCCCAAGGAAAATGTTTCCGTCAACATAGCTATCACAACCAATCAATAATGTAATTACCTAATAATACTAATAATCCAGTAGTCACGTCTTTAGATAATTTAAGAATAAATAATCCATAAAAAATCATTTACAAAGACCGACAGAGGCTTACCACTAGTCACGTGTCCACAGTAACGTACAGTCGCGTACAAATAAAATAGGTCCCTCGCATGTCGTTAAGCTCTTTACATAAATTTAAAGCAATTAACAAATCCACGGTAAAAAGAACTTCATCGACAGTTAAACGAGTCCACACACGCCTTTCTAACGTTACGGGTTCGGGAAATATTGTACCCGCTTAGCGGATGTTTAGTCAGTACTCGGCTTAGCTACTTCGGTATCGGGGCGCGTTACGTTCCCTCCACCACTGACCTCACATCCGATATGCAAACACAATCAGGTTAACAAGAACTACAGAAAAACTCAACATTACAATTTACAACCATTTATTATATTCAAATGCTATCAAACAAAACAAATCATATAAAAGCAATCGTTTACTTGGTAGGGTCCCTTCAAGTAAGAATCAAAAATATCTCAAAAATCACTTCATATTCACTGGAAATCACTTAAAATTGTCTTGCTTATTCTATTTATCCTTTATTTATTCTTTTAAGTCATATATTTATTTCGACATCGAGCGTGCCTTTCGCTTTAGTCACTTTTATATCTTCTAAGGCTTTGGATATTTAACTTATATTCGCAATACCCTTCAGGGTTTCTTTTACCTATACCTTTCTATTTGCATTTCATTCAGTTTCTAGACTGATTTACCACTTCCACAAAGCCTTAGGTATTTAAAACAACAACAAATATATTTATTTACAATACACCATGTCATGGTTCTTCCCTCTACTTCTCTGTTCCTCTATTCATGCTCCAGGCAATTCATTTTACATTGCACCATGCACTATTCATTTTATTTTAGGGGATCCCTTGAATACATTAAGCTTCATTATATCATAACCCGTTCATTCTTTATATTTCAAGGAAAGGAATCGCTTTTCATCAAAACATTTAATATTGACCAAAATCTGTCAACAATTTACTTAATAACTTCAAACTGAGGCTTGAGAGAAATTGTATCAATCTCAGCCTTCCAATTATATATTCCATTTCGGATAGCACCTTTCATTTAAAACTTCCCTGTTGCAAGAGTTTACTGCTTGTATCCCTTTAAAAACCGCTCGGCTGTGGAACTCGATACATGGTCTCATCATTTACTCATTAGGGTAGGTTCGGGCTGGCCGGCCTTCTCCCCTCCCTTGGCACTTCGTGTGATTTATGGCGACTCGCGTATCGCCTTGCTTTTACACTCCTCTTAGTTTCTTTCAAACAAACGTGATTATCCAAGCTCTAATTCGCATACAATTACTTACTTCCTCATTTACATTTTGTTATTATCATCTATATTTCGTGTTTCCAGGATATTGGACACTAGTTTGGAGAGAATATAGGACGACTTTATTTATATAATTTCACTTACGACGATTCATTTCAACAACATTATTCCGACGAATGACAAAGCTGGGAATAAACATCCAGTCTAACTACAACTAACTTCACTTACGACGATCCATTTCAAGAACATTATTCCGACGAATGACAAAGCTGGGAATACTCATCCAGTCTTACATGTGAATACCATAACTTCAATAATAACCTGACCAGAACCCTTAGTCTGTCAGTGGGTCGCGCCCTCATACCATAACATATTACCAACATTTTTATAACTTTTCATCTCGCGAACGAAGTATATCCTGGATCACGCATTTCTTTGTTAACTTTGAGCTACACTTATTTATTTATAGGCCCTTTCGGCATTATATCTTTCTTGGATACTCATATTTTATTTATTATTCAACAACACTTTTATCCCTTAGCGGTAAGACTCCGAATCTTCCTGTGATTTTTCTTTCAAAACTTTGGCCTAATAGCCTACCAAACAACATTATGTTTTTATTCTTTGGTGATCAGTATTCACCCATTACTTTGCTTTATAAATTCATTATCACGACCATAAATATCAAGATAAATCCGAGTTCCTTATATTTATTTTATCAAAATTTCAATTATTTACTCTAGCTTTTATTTAATTTATAATTCATTACTTGGTAACATTTTAAACCATTTACATATATTATTCTATCAATTTTTCAACATTTCATTATTGCGCTTAGCTACTTTACTTTTATTTATGTGAGCGAAAATTCAAGCCGTTTCATTAGATTAATTTCCCAATTTTATATATCATTATTGGTGCGTCTTTACTTGATTATTTGGTGGAAATTCAAACCATTTATAATATTATTTTTGATTCCTTCCTTTCAATCCATTATTTATTTATCATAATCTTTCGGGTTTTAATTATTTTTACATTTATTGATCCCATTTTTATCTTTATATCCGGCGGGCATTCCCCGTGGTCTTCAACTTTTACTTCTATTCCCAACATGTTTCAATCATATAGTGCATTTTAAATACATAGCAGAAATCAAGGCCAAACTCCCCAGTTAATACCTGATTTCCACTATTCAGTGCATGGTTCAATATTAATGATAATAAAATCATTGCGGCTTACCCCTTGTACAGCCGTTGATCATAAGCTTGGATGGTGTCACCCATCTCAAATTATTCTTAGCACAAATTCATGACACTGCTTTTTACACACTTCATATTATAATCACTTATCCTAACGCAATAAACCCCGAAATACATTTTCCCTTTTTACATGTAGCAGTTCCTATCCACTAAAACAAATATTATTATCCTTTTTACAACACTTCAGATACCACTTCACTATACACCATATCTCAGTGATTTCGGCAACCTATCGGCGACTTCCACCTCGACGCAAGTCTCTTGTACCAGCATTGGACGTGTGATCGTTCGAACGGTCCTGCTCTTATCCTGGGATTATAGTCTTAGTTCTCTCGTTACCTCGAATGTCCTATTATTCGGTTTTCCTGTTACTGTCCTTAGGCGATAACTCTCCTGACGATTTCCTCACTATGAGTCTTATATTTGGCCTACGTCTGATTTAAGACCGTATATCTCCGTTTGGATCAATTGATCTGCGTGTTCAGAGTCCGAACTGACTTTCCTCCGCACCTCTTGAGTTCACCTCTATCTTTTAATGATGCGACTTGGTTTACTGTGCTTCTTAATCTCTGATTGTCCTTTATATTTCCTCGACTGGGCGTATTCGTAACGATGCTTAATGAAAATTCCCTATTTTCACTACTGTTTCTCGAACTCGCGACCTGGAACTCAACGTTCCTCACTTTTTGACGCCTAAATCGCTGTTTCCTTCGGACGATAACTGTACTTTGCCCGTAAAGACTATTTACTAGTCTTGCCTTTGTAATGTTCAACGCGGCGCACTTCGTAATGTATTTGCCTGTACTCTAGGCGAAGATACTGTCTTTTACTATAGCGCGAATATTACTTGTCCTCTTTGAGGTTCTCGATAACTGTGTCCTGACGTGACTATTGACGTGACGTGACCTGTACTAGGTCCTGATTAAACTTCACGAGTATGACCTGCATGAGGTTCAAACGATACTGATGATAATGTAACACCATGACCTATCCAAGGCCTGGGATATCAGAAGACTAGACGTAATAACTGATCTAGCGCGGCGTGCCTCTGCACTCCACCAGACTGAATAACTGACTGTGACTGTCTCATAATAGTGTTTATATGCCCTTCCGGGCGCAACTTCGGCCTAATGATTTCTGATTTTCACTTTCTACTGATGGTCTTCATCTTGGAGTTCTCTACGGCCTGGAATAATGTAGCGCCTCACCAGGCCTGCTTAAAACTGTACTGAGCTGTATCGAACCAGAGTGTCCTCTCCAGAGAAGCACCAACTTGAACAGCTTGAAATAGGGCAGCGCCTCCACGGGTCTGCTAAAACTGAAGACTGATTGTAGACTGTACTAGAACTAACGTGGAGCGCCTCCACGGGCCTGCTAAAACTGAAGACTGCTATAGCGTGCATGCAATGGCTTCCTATTTGCACGATTTGTAGAAAATATACTACTTTGCTTACGTTGCAAAAATTAACTTCTAAACCATTTGTGGTATCCTTTTGAAAATTTTATAGTCTTAAAGCTTATAATCCAAACGTTCCAAATGTGCGAACTATTTCCAAATTCGAACATGGGGAGAGTTAATAAAAATTTGTATCGCTCCTCAACTGCGTAGGCGGGTGTTTCTTTTTAATATCTTCCTCACTCCCTGACGCGGTAAATCACCTCTTACATATTGCTGACAAAGCTCTTCTGTTTGGCGTAACTCTTAAGAACTTTGGCCATCCTAGAAATTCTAGTTCCCAAAATAACTATCATCTGTGGAGACATTCTCTAAGAATTTTGCGAATTTTGGCCAATATCAATGATTTCTGCCGACTTCCTGAATGCGACGTTGTCAATTTATCGCTGCGTTAGCACTTATTTGTTTCATCTTCTCTCTCCGTCTAGAGTGGAAAATTAGGCTGGGTTATTTTAATCTCTACGTCAACTCCTTTCTGCATCGTTAACACTGACATCATCTCGCAGCTGCCGTATCGCTGTAATATTGCCTCACAATTTCGATGCGTCACCGTTATGTGTCTTAAGGTGTTAACCCTATTGATGCTTTAAAAGTTTGTAAAAACGTCCCATTTTCTTATTTTTCTGATCCATCGTGGGTTCGACTCTTGTACCAAATTCCAATTTGGGTACAATATCGGGGAGGAAATTCAATGACCTTGTAGTTTTGGTTTATTTGGGTAAATAAGTGGTCCATGGCAAAGGGAGATTTATCTCGAGTAATTCGACACCCTAAATAAGTCTCGAGCATTATTGGTTCGCGAGATACAAGGAAAAAAACAAACCCAAGATACAGTCAGGTTCCAAAAAAATGAGTAGTATAGGATCCCTGTAGGCTCACTACTTCTACTAGTTTTTTTTTCGTCCCAGGGATATACGACTTGTTCTGGGAGATAAAGAGTATAAAAACCCTTCGTTTAAGCCAGCATACAGTACAACGTTCTACGATAAATAGTTTTAAAAATATAGCCTACTTTCCGAATAAAAACACAAACATCTAAAATATAATTAATGCACGGT
Organism: Meconema thalassinum; assembly: GCA_946902985.2. NCBI lineage: Eukaryota > Metazoa > Arthropoda > Insecta > Orthoptera > Tettigoniidae > Meconema > Meconema thalassinum. The sequence continues at coordinate 1,429,388,476 of OX336389.2, read as the reverse complement.
AAAAAGATAAGAAAAAGCTCATTAAAACGAGCCATCGTGCAAAAGCTGCTAAGTGCACCTGCGTATAGAAAAATAAATATTTCACCCCCGGGTAAGGTTTTTTTTTTGCTTTGAGTAGAAATAAGTAGTCCATAGGAAAGAGTGCTTTATCCCGAGTAATTTAACACCCCACACAAGCCTCTACCATTATCGAATCCCGAGATATTGGGTTGGGGAGGAGAGCGGTACGAGGGTGGCTCAATAAGTTGTGCGTTAGAACTGTCACTATTACACTACATTAGTCTTATATATTTGTAATGACGCAGGTCTTCTGTGTAGTACATGATCGTCACATCGCGTTAAATCACGTTCCATGGCTGCTACAGAGAACTGCAAGACCAGAGATCCCAGGTTCAAATCCCAGCAAAGATAGCGATCCACCTAACTGGGGATTACACTGGTTTTTACCGCATTTTCTCCAGACATATTACAGGATGGCACCTGCATTGAATTCTCGACGCACATGCGCACTTCTTAATCCTTATTTTGCACCACAGTCAGCACAGCACCACAGGCTCTCAGGCAAATACAATACACTGCTCTAATACTCACCCAGACACACGGGACTAACTACTAGAACTCTTTGATGTACACTTTATAGGGTGTGACGTTAATGGAGATATAACATCATCAATTTCGTTCATGTTGTGCGCCTGGTAGATGACAAGATCCTTTCCCCTCTTCCATAGGGATGGGAAATATAAAAATCATCTAAGAAAAAGTATAGCTTTTTAGTATGCTAATAGCTGAAACCACAGACCAATGGCAAGCTATGGTGGGCTTGTGTAGTGAGGACTGCTCATCTTGTGGATTTGAGGGTTATGTCTACAATCATAATAATAATGTTGTTGGTTTCACGCCCCTTTTAACTACTCTGCCTTTTGAAGACGCCGGGGTGCAAGAATTTTGGCCCGAAGGATATCTTTAACGTGCCAGTAAATCTACTGACGTGGCTTCCTCGCATTTGCGCACCCTCAAATGCCAGCTGACTGCGCCAGGATACAAACCTGCAACCTTGGCCCAGCAAGCGAGAACGTTACCGCTGAGCCACGCAGCCAGTCAGTAATGTCATAAGCCTTCATCGTACTGCAAGGAAGGGATGATGTTTTCAGGCTCACCCATACGGTAGCAATCGTGGAAAGGTAACGCGAGCTGGTGTACTGAGGGCTGTTCATCTAGTGACTGTGAATGTAGCGTTTTCAACCTGTATCATGCTGCCAGAAAGGGGTGATATTTCCATCCTCAACCGTACAGCAAGGCAAGGTCTAGTGTTGAGCAGACTGCTCATATTGTAACTGCGAGGGTAATATTTTCAGCCTATATGTGTTACTAGAAGGGAAGATGTTTTCAGACTCAACCGTAAGGTATTGTTCAAGATAAGAGACGGGGTCTAGTGTAATGTAGGCTTCTCATCTTGTAACTGTGAGGGTAATCTTTTCGACCTGGATTCTATTGCTAGTAAGGGGTGATGTATTCAGCCTTGTTTGTGCAGCTAGGAAGGAGTGATATTTTCAGCCTTGTTTGTCCTGCTAGGAAGGGGTGATGTTCTCAGCCTGAATTGTGCTTCTAGAAAGGGGTGATGTTTACAGCCTGGTTTGAGCTGCTAGGAACGATTGATGTTTTCAGCCTGGATTGTACTGCTAGAAAAGGGTGATGTTTTCAACCTGGTTTATGCTGCTAGGAAGGGGTGATGTTTTCAGCCTGTATTGTGCTGCAAGGAAGGGGTGATGTTGACAGCCTTGTTTGTGCTGCTAGAAAGGGGCGATGCTATCGGCTTGGAATGTGCTTCTAGGTAGGTGTGATGTTTTCAGCCTGGCTTGTGTTGCTACAAAGGGGTGATGTTTTCAGCCTTGTTTAGGCTGCTATGAATGGGTGATGTTTTCAGCTTGGATTGTGCTTCTAGGAACGGGGGATGTTTTCAACTTGGTTTGTACTGCTTCAAAGGGGTGATGTTTTCGGCCTTGTTTGCACTGCTAGAAAGGCGTGATGTTTTCAGCTTGGATTGTTCTTGTAGGAATGGGTGATGTTTTCTGCTTGGCTTGTACTGCTACTAAGGGGTCGCGTTTTCAGCTTGGTTTGCACTGCTACAAAGGGGTGATATTTTCAGCCTGGTTTGTAATGCTAGAAAGGGGTGATGTTTTCAGCTTGGATTGTTCTTCTAGGAATGGGTGATGTTTTCTGCTTGGTTTGTACTGCTACTAAGGGGTGATGTTTTCAGCCTGGTTTGTACTGCTACAAAGGGGTGATGTTTTCAGCCTGAACCGTACAGCTGGTTGCCAAGGCAAGAGAAGCGGACTTGTGTAGTGCAGGCTGCAGGTTAGTGCACTTGGTGCTGTTGTGCATAAACTAGAACATCTGTCGCGCTGGCTCGGCTAACCACTTGGCACTGCGCCCGTCGTGCCTCTCCTGTATTTACAAGATGCGGGGTTGGGATGGGGAGTGGAGGGAGGGGGCGAGAGGTGAATCTCATCAGCCAATTGATCTGCCGACAGACGTGTTTCAAAGCGCAACAGCACGGACATAAGTACCACCCTAACTAAGGGGGATGGCTACATTCTGCTCTTCTATACCACCTAGCTTACTGTCGACCAAAATATTATGTGTACTCGAGTTTGAAGGTTGTTTGTGAAGTAACCAATAGACCTACATAAAATACAATAACATCATCATTTTTGTCGTTCTATTTTACGTTAGTTCATATAGGTTTGGGATTTTAAATTTATATTTTAATATTTTTTGTCGCAGTTGGAACACAAAAAGTGCCCGTTTTTAAGCGTGTTTCAACCATGCGTCATATTAAGAATTATTATCTCACAAACCCGTCATCAGATCGCATCCAGATTTTAACATAATATACATTGGAATATTGTATAACTGGTTTATTAATTTTAAAATTTTGTGTGTCCAAGAAACAAAGTTGTTATCATTTTTGTAAGGTAATTTTTTCTCGGCTCGGGGTGGTTTGAAAATGTAGTTCTTGGTCGCGTTGTAATCCTTATACATCAAAAAGGTATGCTGTATGATTGTGAAATACGTCAATTAATTCACTTATTTTATATCGGTTTGTATTTGTACGGGGAATTAAGACATGGTTCACCAGTTAGCCGCTCCGGTGAAAGCTGTGCAGCGTTGCCAAGATGGGCTCGATCACGCGTCATGGCGCGCCTCGCTCGGAAGAGTAAGGATTACAACGCAACCTAGAACTACATTTTCCAACGACCCCGAGCCGAGAAACAGTTACCTTACAAAAATGATAATAACTTTCGTTCTTGAACACATAAAATTTGGATTCGATCTGATGACGGGTTTGTGAGATAATCATTCAAAATATGACACATGGTTGAAACACGCTTATAAACGGGCACTTTTTGTGTTTCAACTGCGATAAAAAATATTAAAGTATAAATTAAAAATTCCAAACGTAAAATAGAACGACGAAAATCATGATGTTATTGCATTTTATGTAGGTCTATTGGTTACTTCACAAACAACCTTCAACTCGAGTGCACATAATATTTTGGTCGACAGGAGTGCTAGTGCGAGGGGCGTTTTCTCACACACACAGTGAGTTTTCTGGAGTTGAGGTATCACCAGTGTGGACTGTATCTTGCCAATAGTCTAACTAACCAAACCGTCAAAAATGAGATTTTGCTTCTTTCGTGAGGTCTATCCATACTCTACTTTTCGCATGAATACACCTATAATAATTTGAGTTAGAAGGGTAATATTGTTCTATCTGGTACAAGCTTGTTCTAATTGTAACAACATTCAGTAAAATTTAATTGTGTTGCTTCAATCAAGGACATATTTCCTCAAATTATGATCTATGATTGTATGGTTTAGCTGAATCCGGGATGTGTTGCATTGTGTTTGTGTTGTCATCTTGTTTATTGAAGAGCTTTTGGATACACAATAGTTTTTTGTTTTTCCGTCTTGGACGTACAAGAATAAATCATAAAGTGCTCCGACGAGTGAGATGGTAACAAACAGTTCTCCATTTGACAAGCAGGGACTTTCCAAATTTAGACCACACACTTCTAGGGATTGCCCCTGAGCTTTGTTGATGATCATCGCAAATGCGAGCCGCACCGGAAACTGCGAATATTTGGAAACACTTGAACTGCCACTGAGCTGTATGATATACAAACATTTATAGAAACGACTCATGAACCAGCTATTGTAAAATGGATTTAGCAAATCAGAAAACTTCACAGCCGTGCACAACAGCTGACCAAAGTGTATTTGCTGAAATGACTTCTTGTCCACCAATTGCAATATGAAAATGAAAATCCACAGCCTGCTTCCAGTCTCCGACCGGGTCAGGAATGGAATGATTGAAGCCCCTATCTAGCGGCGAGGATATGGACTGTGCCGGCTGCCGAGGCCTGACGCACTCCTCTGGGGCAATGATTAAATGAATGACAGATGCAATGAAATGATAGTGGAGAGTGTTGCTGGAATGAAATTTTGACAGGGAAAACCGGAGTACCCGGAGAAAAACCTGTCTGCCTCCGTTTTGTCCAGCACAGATCTCACATGGAGTGACCGGGATTTGAACCACGGACCCAGTGGTGAGAGGCCGGCGTGCTGCCGCCTAAGCCACGGAGGCTTCCAATTGCAATATGTATTTATGAATTCCTAAACAAGCGCGGGTGTGATCACAACAACTCACCAATGTTTTATCCTAAACTAATAAATGGTATAAGAACGCATACGGGACTTTGATAAAACGATTCCCACACATCACTTATTTTTTGAAAGCACTCATGCGCCACCAATTGGAAAATGGATTTACTAATTCAGAAACCTTCGCGGGAGAGTGCACAGCAACTCACCAAAGTTCCATTTTACTCACATTGGTCAAACAGACAAACCAATTATTAAGAAACAAACATTTTTATATAGGCCATAGAGATAGCCAAATTTAATCACACCTTTTCGAATACGAAATGATCGGTGGATCACAATTTAGGCGCCAACTATGAGAATGTAGCATACATGAGCTCAATAGGAATGTAGTACGAGTAATGTAAGTAGTCGATGTGTTCACGTTGTACTGGCTGTTTTATCTACATATTAATTGGGGTGGGGAATTAGGGGGTTTTAATAGGTAAATGTTATCTGGATCAGGTGTACGATGTACTTTTCTTATGCAATAAACCAAGCCCCGTATTCGCGGCAGTATTAAAGGTGCCGGGACGTCCTCATAAGACCGGGAAGCGCTTAGTTTGAATGGCTTATGGTCCATGCGTGGCAAGGAATGTTCCACGGTATTTGATAGTTGTAGACCCACCTCATTCAATAACATACATCTTATCTAGGTTGGCAACACCCCACATAAACACATCGCACTGACTCCGCACAGCACATATGGACAAGGGGAGAAAAGGGAAAAGCCAGTGTCGTTGAGATAACAGCCAATCTCAGTCGACCATACCTGGAGTAACAGTGAACACGAAAACTGCGCGTTGCTCCAGCAAGGAAGACAACCAGATAGATAGTAGCCTGTTATATTACAGTTTAACCACAGTTGATTTTTACAACCATACAATCACTCCTAATTACAAACTCCGGATATCTATCACCATTTAGCATTTCACCTAACATCATATATACTGCATTTAGCATACACCGACAGTTGCAGTAGCATTACTGCAACTAAATAATTGTACATATTGTAAACATTTTCACCTGTATTTTCAAACATAGATTTTATTGCCTAAGTGTAATGGATCTGATGATGATCGCTTGACGATCGAAACTGGTCATCCTAATGTATTTATTAATCTCATGTAATTTATTTCAGGATTAGTGCATAACCCAACTCTTTTTGGTACATTCGTGTTGACCGGCTGAAAAGCACCAAACTCTTGCTACATATTAATATTTAAACAACGTGGCCATCAGCTTCAAGTAGGTCTATGGCGCCCTTGCAGTGCAAGTACATATGTGGTTATTTCGAGGCATGAACTCGCGATCGTAATGAAATGCACTCGAGACCGTGAAAATCACTTACATGTTATGGCCGCGAGTAACGTTATAAAACAAGAATCACAGAGGTATTATGGGAATATTCCCGTGATTTATTTATAAGATACGAATGGAAGCAAGGCGACATGTCTACTTGACATAAGACGGACCAACAGTTTGTGCCACCTGCTCAAGTGGAGATAAAACAGATGGCCTTTGAGAGATCCCACTGAGCTAACCTGGGCCACAGAATCATTGTTTTAAGACTGATGTAAGATGAGGTGGAGCCTGCAGATTAATAACCACGCCCCTGATTTTAATAGCATGAGAATGCATGAATTAAAATTTAAACACAAGACATATTCGTACTCTACAATAACGCACAATTTTATGCACTTCCTAAATGTTATAAGATAAATACATAAAATAATCTACGTAGTAACTACTGTATTAACATAGAGTCATGCGCTTACATGACCTAGTAGCGAAATCCCCGAAACGATGTAAATACGACTGGTGATGCGTAAACAATTACTCGTTACCATATGATTGATTGTCAATAAGATAGATTGCACTGAAATGCATTTTAGATAATCTACTAGAAATTGAAGAAATCATAGGAATATGATAAATCCAGATATTGGCAAAATTGGAAATAACAATGCATTTTGCATGTTCACTAATCAGCATCCCAATTATATTGCTAAGTCTCACACTAGGAGGATCTTTCTAAAAGAACAGGCACTCGAGTTAATGCATCCTCGTGCGGAGAATTGAGTCAACATGTCAACAAACCTAAACTACAGTGCATTGTGCTGAATGCCATGACCCGCTGTGGAGTTGTATGTAACAATCTATTACTGCTAGCAGTGTAAAATCACTAAAATGGCTTTGCTTCATTTGTCCTCGCCGAATTGGCACAGAGGTGACCCAAATGTTCTGCAAATGTTCCAAAAATATGTGTAATGAACATAGCTGCATGGTTTGCAAAGAATGCCTCATGATATGTGCAATGAACATTGCTGCAAACTTCGTACGGTGATAAACGGTACAACTATAGATTCACGAATGTATTTTTCATTAACCTCTTAAGTACTGAACGAACATGGCGGCCAAGCGAATTTGAAACATGTAAATAAACTTTTCTCGCGTTTGAACCATCCGAGCGCAGTGAAACGTGGTACAGCAAATGTTCATACACATTGTAACTCACTGGCATCTAATTTAATTCAATTGTTCATAAAACCTCCAGATGGCGGCTGTGCGATATTTTAAAATTAAGTTGCTATTTCTTGTGTCATAATCATGCGATCGAAGTGAGCGATTGAATAATGAACCTACGCAATAATCTTCATCTAATGGCACATAACTCTATGGGCGACACATACAACAATCCAACATGGCGATCATCCGAATTATTTAGACGGTTCTCTATATCTACCAATCTATTACAGCAATCAAACTGAATTTTTGTAGATTGATAGATGCTATTAACATAGGTTCAACTATGGACCATTCAGTAACCTAGTGAGCACAAAACCAACATGGCGGCGACGCGAAATTTAAATATTGAAATGGTCTTTTCTCGCGACTTGTCATCCAAACACTGTGGAACTGGTGACAGTATATCTTCATACAAGCCTTAATAATTTATACTGAGGTCTAATCAAATAGCCTATTATGAGAACTTAAAAATGGCGTCCGTGCAATTTGTAATATCTTGTTTTCATTTCTAGTGTCCTAAGTAAGACCAGTAGGATACATGAAAATGGGCTATTCAGTTCCTCACGGAACAACTTCTTTATGCTTTATCACAATATTGGTGCTGCTTGTGACAATTTGCTCGGCACTCGATGCTGGGTTGTGTGAATCTCGCAACACAAGAACTGTTGACTGGTGGTTGCACACACCGACAACAGAGGAATTAACCTACAACATGAGCCATCCAAGATGCTGGCACAGCAGTTACTGCAATTCCTTTATAGTTCAGGTATTATGTGCCGACAGTGCTCCAGAGGAATCCGGGTCACTCGCAATGACGCCAACCACATCAGGGTCTTGAAATAATACTATTTGTGTAGACATACCGTACATTCTGCAAGTTATGATCCACCTTTTTGCACCGCGTGTGAAAACAGAGATAAACGGTATCCACTCTTAAATGTCATACAATGCTTCTGGTCCATTTTAATGGTTTGGAATATCTTTGAGTACCAATATTGTGATACCGTGTACTGTGAATTAAACGATCGTGTCATCTCTCTATATGTAAAATAAATCACGCTGACACGACGTCTAACAACGAACTAAACAATTTAATAACATAAGTAAGCTAATTCTAACCATACACACAATTAATAATAAAAACACACACTCCTTCACTTCTCTCCTCATCTACGCCTCTGATAAGCCGTGCTTCTAGAACACCGGGACATAAATGTTGGTCGACCTAAGTCTTTTCTACATGTTAAAACAATTAACAGAGACTGTCGTGCTTTGCATTCCTCTGCCACGCTTAAAAGGACACCTGCGCTCTCCCGGCGAGTGCCTGAGTCATGTGACTGCGTTATATAATGAAACCGTTGCTTCACCGATCTGCTGGCTGATTTCATTCAAGAATTAATGCATTGACAACAACTCTTTTCATTTGTGGGCTATGCATTGGTCTTGGGCGCTAGAACGAGTTCTCCAAGCAAACCTTCGTTCGAATGCATTCCGACAAGAATACACATCTCTGTTGCGATATTGTAGCATTAAAATCTCCTTCACACTTCACAAAATAGCAAATATTCCAGCCATCCTTGCTCGAAATCCTTAAAACATTCACACAACATTACATGCATCCTCTCACATCGTGTTAACCCGACGGAGTTGTCTTCATCCATACTGAACAATAAGCAATACTCATTCAAAACATATCGACTTTCACACTAAGCACTTTTCAAAACCATTAGACAACTTACTATTACTAACACGTTATTCTCTTGATTGAATAATTATATAAAGCTTATTTACATCATGAATCTGAGTTACAATTAACAGCGTGGGCTATTATAATTATAAAAATGTTATCTATATACACAAAAGAGCATCAGCTCTGATCTCGCATTAAAGCTTACCGCAACTTAATGGGATCCTTACAATCTTCCTCCACTTCTTTTGAAATACTACTGCACAATTGTTATTACTGGTTCGTAGTCATATTCAATCGGATATGCTCGACCAATTAAGGCAAAACATACGCATTTACATAATCGTGCTTAATAAAGGTTAATAAAAATAATACATAACAGACGTTAATATCCGTCTTCTCGTCTAAATTTCAGTACAACCCTATCATCTCCACATACCCAAAGCCGTGTATAAAATCAAGAAGAGTTCTACAAACTCACATCCTATGCCATAATGCCCAATAGTCTTGCCTATGCAACGACTTTAATACAATGCGGTAACTACCTCGCAAACGACTCCTCGTATACCAACTGGATACGAAAATACAAACACATTAATACACACATAAAGGTTATCATCTTCTCTTCCATAAAACTAGCATTCATTTAAATGGGCATACTCCTCAGCGTTGCCATGACCAACCGCTGGTATATCAAACAATTACATCAGTTGTTAATCCATTATCTTTATACATGCTAACGACTTATGGACAAAGCGTGTGAGACCTCCTTGTATTTACTGTATAAACGATACTGGGATATCTCCAAACTGTTGCGTATACATTTAATAAAAATACTGTACTGTCTTTTCATACTTCTCTGGTTTCACCTTCACAGATGAAGGCATATCACATCTACAATATGACGTTATATTACCCATTGTGAATAAATAACTACAAGTGTTATTTCTGTAAGTCCGATAAATATCAATCTCGACGGGGTAATCTAGCTAGGAATTCCCTACCTTCGAATGATAATGATCTTCCAAGAAGATTCAACTCTCAAATAATTTTAATTGACTGAAAGATCTTAGCTTTCCCCAATAAAATATACAATTTGTCAAATTCGGAATGTGTCTCCATTCTATACGAATGTCTATGAGTTCTTATGACATTCATCGATTACCAGTTAAATGTTTCTTTCCAACTCGATGCTAAGTTCATAACGATGCTATGATATTTCACAATATATCACTGGTTCTTTCTTCTGTCTTCAAGTTTCTTCTCGATGAATAGGAAGCCCAAATTAAATTAAGAAAATAATTTAATTGGTAACATAGACGAAAATGTATATCACCTGAATTCAAAGAGAATTCATAAAAGTCAAACATAAATTTACTGATCTTTAATGAAAATTACAGGAATGCTGATTCCTTAAACAAGTTAAATATCTCAGTTCAGAAACTGGATCGTAGACAAACAAAATGAAAATGTCGAAAGACGATCACCACAAATGATCTCGAGGAATAAAATGTTGTTACATGGAATACATAATGTGCCGAAATATGGATATAGGAATTGCTCTAGAATTCCACTATAATGCTCTAACTACATATTAATAAACACTGCTACCTTGACTGGAGATCTCGACGTTCAAATTAAGTGTTTGACAATACTCAGTCGTTTCATCCTTCAAGGAACTAGGTTGGATCCTAGATCGTCCCCACGAACTTACGACCTCGGACGAGGGAGGATTCCCTCTTCCGGAAAACATTAAGCTCCATCTGGAATCGAACTGCGGACTCCCATCCGTCATCTTCATTGTTGCCGGGTATACCCTGGACATCTTGAAAATCTTCTCGTCTCTTCTTTCTCCGTCATGGTACAGCTTCATTATAGTTCGAGTAGTGTTGAAAGTTCAGCTTCATATTCCGAAGTAAATTCGAAATGGAAGTCATGGACCTCACTCGTATATAAAATATTCATTGAGATGGACTATGAATATTATTATGTACACACTGGTGATAAGTTCGAGCTAATGTCTGACGATAATGTACTAGAAAGTGGTTGTACATAACGTCTCTTGCTTGCTCGAAAAGTAGACAATCATGAACAATCTCCTTATCGAAGCTCCATTGCTGAATATACTATTCTGTCATGAATGTATTCCTGGTGCACATACTTTCTTAGTCCATAATTTCTATCATATTGCAGTTCTTAAAAGTCTTCATTCGTTGAATATACACAGTCATCATACTTGTGTAACAATATAGTTCCTCAATAATAATAATGTCAATCACTGTTACTCACGTGAGTCTGTGCACACGGATCTGTACTCGCTGCAGTCTGGCCTGAAATAAAATGCTTTACTGAGCTGAATTCCGTTACTTTTCTATTTCATTTCTAAAATGTCTGTAGTTCTCAAAATCTTCCTTCAATCGCACTGAAAGTTTATAACATGCGTCTATGTGTTCTGCACTATAGACTGTAGTTAAAATAATTGTTCTAATGTCGAATAGTCAAAAGTTATTGCGGTATTAACACTCCTCGCAACTTCACCTATATCGCAAGCACGGCGATCTCTACTATCTAGCCTCAATCTGCGGTGTATCCACGAGTCAACCACTCTCGGACTCGGCTAAGACCTTCGGGACTGCAACTCTCCCGGAATACACGTCTGAACGCTTCCAACTTCACAAGAACAAGAGCCCTGATGCCTTGCGTCTCCCCTCCAAGACACCAGATCTAGCCGTAATTTTTCGTTCCCTCGAAAAATTTAGCGGGCACTAGATACATGCTTATTCTGACGTATTTCGACCTCCTGTCGACTTCTAAAATATTTCTAATATTTTCTTTTAATATTCTTCATATAATCAATTCATAAAATGACTCTCTTGGGGCTTAAATGTGATAATTCTCCATACAATTTAGTTGAAGGAACTCCCGTCTTCTCTAAGACTTCTCCTTATTGGCTGTGGGATTAAAACCAATGGTTTAATTTATAACAATATTTAAACATATTCTGAGATTATTCGCTGTTGCTAGGTCAATTCTAAGCTTCTAGAACCTTCGGTTGCGCAATAATATCACGTGACGGAGTCTCCCTCCTGCTCAACGTAGCAACACGACTGGTTTGTGCCAAGTTCCAGGTTCGATATTGCATGGTTCAATTTTATCATGGGGCTTCAAAACTAATCCCATTTTCATCCCAAATAATTCATTTTTCGGGGGCATACACCCTCCATCTCAAGTTAAAAACAGTTGCAAAATTGTTTTTAATCGCTTCGAATCAGGATCTTAGATATATCACTGAACTCAAATAATGAATTATTTTTCAGCCTACTTTCTTAAAATATTTATTTAGGTTCTTAGCGTTGTATTTCCCCAAAATAACGTTATTTTCTTATCATACAGCTCGTAACAGTTATTTCCATAGGCAGTTTCTATGTGGAACGTTCTTTCTTCTACCCTCTCGTTCGACTTGGTTATCTTCTATTGGACCGTTCATCCTCTCCTGGTGCAGTGTAGTAGTATTTCCTCTCTTTTCTACTTCCGATTGGAATATGAAGTTTTCTTATGTTCTTGAGCGACCTATTCCTGGTTTCCCTGCTGGCTGGTACCGGGTTTGGGATCCAAATTCAAACTTTGATTACTTCCATTTCCATTTTCCCTTTTCCTAAATTCCTTTAATTATTCCTTTCCTTCCCGATAACGTTCGTCGCAAATTTCTTTCGTGAATACTTCACTTCTTTGGGGTTCCTCTTGGTCACAATCTTGGTAATTCCGGTTGTTTCTACCGTTATAATTATTACGGTATCTATGGTTGTTGTTATGGTGGAAGAAACCACTTCTGCGATTCTCCTGATTGTTACCACGTCCTTGCTGATGCTGATAGGGACGACCTCCACAAAATCTCCTATACCTGGGTTCCGGTCGCCTATCTCTGAAATACGTGTTTCTTTCGGGACCTAAGTTTCCCTTCTCTTGGACTTTAGGGTTTTAGGTTTGCTGCGTTTGTTCTATAAACACAGTATTGATCTCTTTCACGTCCTGACGTTGGTTTCTCGCTATGGCATTGGGCGTTGGACTCGTATAGTCCAGTTTCCTGAGTAGTTCGTCCATGCCCGCCAAATCGCTTATTCCTGACGAAATTATCAGTCTTCACACCTACACTGGCAGCATCCTGGCGATAGCATCTATCAGTTGTGCCGTGGATAATGGGGGCTGAAGAAAACGTAGGCGGGAAAGCTGCGTTGTAAAGAAATCAGCGTAGCGCGTCGGTCAAGTACCCGAATACTTCCTGGAATATACTTCCACGCGCAGACTGTTCTGTGCTTCAATTGACCAATAGCGCCTTGTTAGAGCTTCTGCGTACTCTTCAAAGTCCTCGAATGTGTATCTGAAGGCTAGGAACCACTCAAGAGGTCCGTCAGCAAGATAGCGCTCCACAATCTTCTTTGTTCGGATGTACTCTATTGGGGTGAATGAGTCAAGGTTATTGAACTTACGAGGCTTGTCCTCAAAGTTGCGGATTACCGTCACGTTTCTCTGTTGAGAATCTTGGAAACTAGGACGATACTCTCTCCTATCTCTTTCGGGTTCTCTACTTCTTTCTTCGAGTCCATCAGTGTATCTGAACAATCTGTCTTCTGGCCTAATCTCTCTATCTCCTATCTCAATACTGGGTCTTCTATGACGACTTTCGTAGTCTTCAACTTCCGTCTTTTCCTTGTCCCCTATTTCCGTAATTATATCCTTCAATTGCTTTCCTACTTCCTTCTTCAAGTCCTCCTTATAAACTTCGAGGTTAGCAACGTCCCCTAAGTTAAGACTTTGCAATCTTCTGCTGATATAATTTTCTATTCCTGACGATCTTCCCTCATTAATCGCATTCATGACTGTGACAAGTGTATCTATCCGCTCATCTAACGTTTTACTTCGATTTTCTTACGATTCTGTCAAAGCATTATTAGCTTCGGTCGATTGATTTTTATCGTCTACCTGTCTTTGTAACAAAAGATCGATATGCTTTCCCAGATCTGACCTTACACTCATAACATCACGGTTTATCTGTAATTGTGCACTGGCTAGTTTACTTTCAATTTTACCTTGAATTAACTTAATGTGTTCTGCACTGGACGTATCCCACTCATCCTTCCAAATTACCACATTAGCCTTTAACATTTCGACGATGTCAACCTCTATGGCATCCTTAAGGATCTTATTGTGATCTATCACCTGATTACGCAGAGTATCAACGTTAGTTTCCAACTCAGCTAATGAAACAGAAGTTTTCAGGGTGTCATCTACAAAATGCGTTCTTAAAGCACCTATGCCTTCGGAACATTGTGTCATAGATTCCTCTACTTCCCATCTGATTTTGTTTATGTCCCCTTGGACCTTAGTAACATCAACAAACATAGAATTCACTTCAGATTGAACCTTGCTAATATCACTCTTTACGCTATTTATTTCGGGTTGTAGATTATTAACATCAACCTGCATGTTACTTACATCTTCCTGTACTTTATCTACCTTAGTCTGGACATTTAAAACACTGGACTGAACAAGGGACACCTCAGACTGAACATTGGCAACATTGGTTTTAACATGGGCAACCTCAGATTGGACACAATCAACTTTGGTCTGCACATTTGAAACATCAGATCGAACACTGGCAACATCCGTGCGGACACTACTTACATCGTCCTTAATTTCAGTGGAGCTGGACTGCAAACCCTGTAAAGGAATTTGAATACCATAGATATCTTCCTTAAAACTTTCGTTGACACCGCCAACTTTAACAACATCAGTGTCAAGATCTGTCTTGCGATCCTTTTTAAGCTGCTCCAGGTCTCGCTTCGCCTCCTGAAATTTTCGCTGCATATCAACCATATTCACCCTCAAATTTTCCTTAATCTGACCTTCAACACTATCCAAACTTTCCTTCATATTACTATTCATTTTCTCCAACATCTCTGCCATCATCTTCTGGACATCCTCTGTCGCCATCGTTGCCATTACAACAATATCAATTAAACAAATGCTGTAGGAATACAAACAAACAGTGCAATATACCAACATTTTTGAGCATCCTTTCAATCCATGTATTTGGGCATCTTATTGTCTCGCCTTAATATTAACTTAATATTAAATTACCAGACATCCTATATCTAAAATACCTGTCCCTATAGTTCGTTCGTGTGTGATTTATTTTAAATATACTACCATAAAGAACAATTACATTTATTGTCGTTAAAACAAGTTAGCTTTACATTAACACGACTAGCATCGGCCATGAACCGGTCAAAATGAAATTAGATTCAGATCGTAGGTCATTTCGAAAAATTCCACCTATCATTCCTTTCTCAGGCTATCTATTGGATCTGATCTTTATTTGAGTGCAATATTATTATCACCAATAGAAATTACCTATATAATTATACTCCCGTACATCACAGATGGTATGGTTAATTAATCACATAAACTCAAATAATCTAGTTATCATCTGGATGACTTCTAAATGGCCTCAGGAAGCTATTTTCGTTGCCCCAAAAGTTGAGGGCGCCATCTTACCACTGTGCCCGTATATTCGGGAGGAGATCTGTCGGATATCCGTAGCAAAGCTGGATTGTAGATATTGACTGCATCGGCTAAATAACTAATCAAAAATCCACTCCGACATGATCCTCGAGAATATACGCAGAAGTAAATACGATGAAACTGTGAATTACGTATCGTCCCCCCTCTGGCAAACTAGCGAAAGTGAAAATTCTTCATTTTACAGGAGAGCTAAAACAAGTTTCATCTACTTGTATAAAATCCAATTATTTTCTTTTTCGGTCACTTTTAATACTCAGTAGACTGGTTAACCAACATGTTTATAGGGTGCATTGATGTTAGCTCTTGTCTTAATTTTAAGGGCCTAAATGGCAGTTTCGTTACTTTTCCAGAGTGATTTTATCTTATTATCTCTAGTATTACTGTTCCTAAGTATCGAATCTGCAATACAATTACAAAAGAAACAATTATTTAAGTTAAATTTTAGACCATTAGACTTCCATTTAAAGGAAAAAAGTCTAAATTCCAATAATTTTCTTCAAAAATTGAACACAATAAAACACAAGAAGTTCCGTGACGAACTAAAGAGCCTACTTTTCTTAAAATGTAAGATTCATGCCAATGATTAATCTATATGGACCTATCTAGAATAATGTCGAAATTAAATTGGTAATATCGAAATTTCTAATTAGTTCGAAATATACGTGGTATAATGTAGCCTAATAAAGCAGTATAGTTGGCAACCCTGGTGACTGAATATATTCTTAGGTCCATCTCTTACGGTTGAGAATACAAAATTTGGTTGAAGTCCAATGGATAGCATGGACGTTACATACAGTTAGACATTGGATCTATCAACGCGCGTAAAATCATGTTGGCAACAATGTCATGCATGTGTTGGTCAGAAATAATCTGAAATATTATGATCTCTTGTTGTGCCAATTTAGGATGAAATCCATTTGTTAGTATAGAAGTTACATGTAATTTTAAATTTGACCTATCATGTTGGCAGCATTGACGTATATTAGTTGCTCCAAATTAATCAAGAATGGCAGGTACTATACGTGCGCAAAGTTTAGAGCTGTTGGATTACATACTTTCTGATATATTGATAATGGGGTAAGAAAATAGAGACAGCCATTATTAACAGTTGGCAGCCCTGGTGGCTCTTAAGAGTACGCTCAGTCATATCTGTTTATACACGAAATTTGGTTGAAATCCAATTGATAGTGTAGAAGTTAAATTCATTTAAAAATTGGACCTATCAGCAAGCTTAGAATTATTTTGCAACACTGCCATGTGTGGCCTCCTGGAAATTAAACTTAAATATTATCTATATGTGTGCCAATTTTGGAATAGCTCCCATGCATACCTTCCAAGATATCCAACATGGAGCTCAAATTTCAATTGAGGTTTTTCAGCAGTTGGTAGCACTGACATATTTTTCACACATGGGCTGGAGATATTCAGATATATATATTTACTCATACGAAATTTGGTTTCGATTTCTGCAGCCATTTAGGCACACAGACAGAAGGACAGACACACATTTGTCCGGATCAATCTCATAAGTCTACTTTTTCCTCATTTTTGCAAAATGTGAAAAGTAGGCTAATTACAATAAATTATTAACTTACATAAATTAGCATACCACAATCTACTCAAAATCTGATTCTTCTGAAACATCAGGTTCGGGGAGTGTATCTCTCACTGTTTCTGGTGACGGAAGGGTTTCATAAAATGCATGATAAGCCTTTGGAATTTGCAGGTTATAGAAAAGATTTTTCTGATACTTTAATTTTGCACCGGAGATGCAGAATCTTGCAGGGTAAGGTTTCACTACTTGACAGTCTGAGAACGAACCTTTGTATAACGAAGCCAAACAGTTTTCGGAAAGGCAAAGGATTCTTACCTTCAACCGATATAAAACTGTTCTTTTTCGGGCTGAAATCTATAAAGTCAGTGTGCACCAATAAAGAAACATTGTAGGGTGCTGGATTCTTGCATGCATTTCGTATCTGTTGAACCCATCCTTCAGGAGTGCACACTGGGAGGTTCTTTGCAGACGTATATATTGTTTGATGAATAGAATCACATTCCATTAAAATGTGCCCTGGCTCAAAATAAATGTGATCAATCTGCTGGAGCTTTTGGTGTTTCTTGATTGTTTCTAGACACATACAAACAAAGTTGGCATATTTTTGTTGTCCCTCACAGCTATCTGACATCATTACATTCTCAATATCAGGCGAATCTGACACATTCGTTACTTTGCTGTAGTAAACATTGTTGTATGCTATTGTGATGACTACGGCAAACTAACCAAAGTGTAGATTCGCTACTTTACCATTGTCAAAATCCCATTGTATGCAGTTTCGTAAATAAAGAAGAGCTAATTGTTGCCAAACGGAACGAGCTACAGATACAATAATTTGCCAAACTGTAGATCTTATATTAATAGTAATTCTATGATATAGATTGCAGATTCGCTATTTTTGCACTTTCGCTAGTTTGCAAGAGGTGGGACGATATATGCACTTAAGCTCAAGGCGAGCACCTACCTTGGTTCTCTCTTGGGGATTACGTAGTCAGCTCCAGACCTAAAATGGGGGTTTCACAGTGTCATCTCTTTATATCTAAAATAAATCACGCTGACACGACGTCTAACAACGAACTAAACAATTTAATAACATAAGTAAACTAATTCTAACCATACACACAATTAATAATAAAAACACACACACTCATTCACTCCTCTCCTCATCTACGCCACTGAAAAGCCGTGTTTCTAGAACACCGGGACATAAATTTTGGTCGGCCTAAGCCTTTTCTACAAGTTAAAACAATTAACAGAGAATGACGTGCTTTGCATTCCTCTTCCACGCTTATAAGGACACGTGCGCTCTCCCGGCGCGTGCCTGAGTCATGTAACTGCGTTATATAATGAAACCGTTGCTTCACCGGTCTGCCGGCTGATTTCATTCAAAAATTAATGCATTGACAACAACTCTTTTCATTTGTGGGCTATGCTACGCTAGAATGAGTTCTCCAAGCGAACCTTCGTTCGAATACACTCCGACAAGAATACACATCTCTGCTGCGAAATTTTAACATTAAAATCTCA
The DNA here is from genome assembly GCA_946902985.2 of Meconema thalassinum. Classification (NCBI taxonomy): domain Eukaryota; kingdom Metazoa; phylum Arthropoda; class Insecta; order Orthoptera; family Tettigoniidae; genus Meconema; species Meconema thalassinum. The sequence goes on along the minus strand of OX336389.2, from coordinate 1,429,369,892 downwards.
TTCACACTTCACAAAATAGCAAATATTCCAGCCCTCCCTCGCTCGAAATCCTTAAAACTTTCACACAACATTACATTCATCCTCTCACATCGTATTAACCCGACGGAGTTGTCTTCATCCATACTGGGCAGTATTCAATGGCAATTGTATAGTCATTTATGTTGCTAAAACGTTTTTACATTTCTGAATATACAGTCACTTGTCCCTGCGTGAGCAGTGCGTCCTGATAATTTCCCTCAAAAATTATGTACACTGTTTGAGAGAATTGAAAGAATGAACAGAACATGCTCGTCTAACAGTTAACTGATATATTGGCGTACCGTAATTGTCCCTTTGTATGGATTGAACGTAATCAACTTCCTGCAGGAATACTGGAAACAAACGGTGTTGGTGTGGCTTCAAAAATTGTCATTTAAGGAGAACAATTTCAACCGGACACTTGTTCACCGTACAATTTGCAAAAACAGTCACAAAATCAAACACCATGGGTTTCCCTTTCTGAGTGCTTCCATGGATTTCAATGTCTCTCTGGCTTTCAATCATCAGCTCTGGAATCATTATGAGACATGTCAGTTCATCAGGTGGGCTACAATTTAGCAAAACTACCAATATCAGGCCATCTCTGTGCTACGCTTTTGCCAGACAAGACGTGCAATTAGCCCTCAGAAGGGTCTCTAGAATCACAGTGTCGAAGCAGACTGTAAGAAAAGAACCAAGGAACGTCATCAGTTAACCTATACCATGGCCTCTTCACAATTGGAGAGCTGTGTTGTTCATTGAATTGTCATGCACGTATGGAGAGGCCGTGGAGAACGTTACACACCAAATTTTGTCGAGCTAGGTTAATGATGTAAGGTGGCATTAGAAATGACGGCCGTCATTGTCCTTGGCCACCGTACCACAAGGGAGTACATCGAGCAAATCGCGAGAGGTCATTTTGAGGTTGCTGCATATGGTGTTGGCCATGAATTCCTTCTCATACACGAAAACGTCAGGGCACCAGCGATGTGTTGTTAAGGCTGCAAACAATAAATTCCAACTTTGTCTGTTTGTAATGTTGTCAGTAACTTGAAGCATGTGGACTCCAGTGCTATACCCCTATAAGTGTTGGCGTCTGCAGTGTCACCTTTTCCTTTGTGCAATACCTTTAGTGTTGCATGTCTCCAAGCTTCCGGTATGTTGAACTTTCTTAAGCATTCGTTGAACAGATTTACCCATTGTTCTTTTAGGAAAGGAGCAGTAGTTTTCAAGTGTTCGTTATATATTCCATCTGGACCACAGGCTTTGTTATCTTTTGTCTTTTTCTATAGCGTTCTCTATTTCTGTTGTTATGAATAGTTGGATAGGAAAATCACATTCCTCTTCCTGTTGTTCAACTGGTGGTCTCGTTTCCTTAGATTGTAGAACATTCATAAAGTGTTCTTCCCAAGTATCAATTGGTATGTGTCTTGTGAAGTATGGCTGTTCCTTGGTGACTGCTTTGTACCATTTTTGATCGGCTCTGTTTATTTGTTTTTCTTCTTCTTTAGCCTGAAAAGCAGATTTTGCTTCCTTTATCTTTTCTTTGTATTCTCTCTTTTTCTGTGCGTAGAATAGCAGATCTGCCGTAGCTTTTGTACTTAGAGCCTTGTGTAAAGCATTTACTGCTATCGTTCTTGCTTCGTAACAGTTTGAGGTGAACCAGGGCTTTGATTTCCTCCTTGGGTTTTCACTTATTATCATTGAATTTTGAATTTGATGTTTTATTACTTCAAATGCCTTATTCAGATCACCATCACTTAGAGCATCATCTATGTTTTGTGCGTTTTTACCGTCGAAGTAGCTCACGTCAATCTTGTATCTTGGTGTATAGTTACGGTTCCTAATGTTGTCTTTCGCAGTAGTAGTACTTAAGTATATTGTTGTATCTACTGGTAGATGTTTCCGTGGTACGATGTTTTTCAAAACCTTTTGGTTTGCTACACACTCAGTTGTAAGAACAAGATCGATTCTACTGCTTCCTGAATGACTAACATATGTCACTTCGTTAATGTATGAAATCTGCACATTGTGCGTTATCTGAATTATTATTATCAGTGTACATTCTGTCATGTAAAGGCTACTCAAATTAATCTGCAATTTTATATTCTATGCTTGAGCAATGTTTTGAACTATTGACCTGTATACTTTCTGATATGTTGAGACTAGGGTATAAAATTACAGACAACATTTATCAACAGTTAGCATCCAAGGAGACTCAGAATTTATGCTTAGATTCGACGCAATTAAACTATGCACACACAAAATTTGGTTGAAGTGTAATAGATAGTATGGACATTGCATGCAGTTAAACATTCAACTTAGCAAGCGTAGAATCATTTTGGAAACTGTGTCATATAAGGGTAACTGAAAATTAATCTGAAATATTATGGTATATACCTGTGCAAATTTTGGATGAAATCCATTCTTTAGTATGGAAGTTACATTCACTTAAACATTGAACCTATCAGCACGCGTAGAATTGTATTGGCAATACAATCAGGTAAGTTATGGATTGCTCGAAATGAATCTGCAAAATTATCGTCTATACACATGTGCCAAATTTTGAACTGCTTGCCTGCATACTTTGAGACAAGGGATCAAAATTATAGAGATTACTTTTAACCAGTTGATAGCCCTGATGACTCTAAAATGTGCCGAGTTATATCTCTTGAGACAAACGAAATCTGGATGAAATCCATTTCTTAATATGGAAGTTACATGCAGTTGATTGAACATCGATCCTATACGTTAGCCGAGAATTATATTGGTAGCACTAACTTTGACGATTCACTCTCTATACAATATATCTAACATATCTTGCACTCACAATTTGCTAAGTTTAAAGCGTGATCAGTACAGATTTTCCTAGATATTGAATCTTAAGTTCAAAAGACTTGAAATTATTACACACATGGTAGCCCTGCTGACTCTTATAGTGGGCACACTAATATGTTCTAAAGCCTGACAACTAGTGTTAACGCGATTATCGAAGCCAGTTGTCTAACTCTAAATATTAGGTGCTGTCCCAGCATTTGCCTGGATGCGTGAGGAGAAACTAGGGGAAGTTCATATTAATGATTGTCACTGTCAGCACCAGAATTCGAACGTAGTATTTCTTAACACCAGCAACCTTGTCCAACCGTGAGAAAGTAATATATGGCATTTTACATTGTTTAAATCTAGGATTGGAAATTATCTGTGTAATATTGCTTAAGTAATTTATTATAGAACTGATGTGCAGTAAATAATTTCAGTGTAACAGGCAGACTTAGCACGTGTCGCATGTATTAGAATAAAGAGAGAAAGTCTCACGTACGGTAAATTGCACCACAATTCGAGCAGTGGTCACTCGTTGATTAAAGAAAACAGTCACATACTTACAGTGTGAAGTCAATAACAGAAAATGTGACTTCTTATCTTATTTTGCTACTTTCAGTTCAAGATTTCCAATCAGAGCTTAGTTTTGTGGGGGGATCTAGCCCCCAATTCCTCCCCTCAGAGGACGCTCCTGTTCCACGCTTTGCCAATGAAGCCCAAACTCTGAAGGAAGTGAATATAGTTCAACTTGCGCGACTTGCTTAGGTGTTCGAAATGAATCAATTGCCGCTCTTATGTCAATCGCTAAAGAACACTGCGGTCCACAATTGTCTGGGAGAAATGCTACACTCCCCAATCCGATTAACTAACCACGGCAATCGATCCCTGACCTGGCAGAGTGAGCTGCCTCCCTTGACCTGCTTAGCAATTTGCCATCCAAATTAAGCACATTACTGTTCCAGCCACTATTACATGCATATTGCTCATAAACCACTATTCCCACACTCAAACAGAATTCTCTAACACAAACAAGATCAACAAATATCGGTTGATGGATTAGATCCTGCGACAGAACATCCATGTTCGACAGTTGCCGCAGGCTTACCAAGCTTCACTTAGGCCTACTTCGTCGGCTCACTTGTGACTTATATCTCAAGGCATCACTACACGTGTACTAACACACAGCTATTATAATACAGTGAATGATGAACGAATGCATTGCAGTGTTGTCAGTATAAAAATCTTGAAGATTCTAATATCAATGTTTTTGAAATGTTAACTGTATATCAATATTAGCATTTATTACCCTTAATAGAATGATTATTTTGTGCGCATTGCGGTATTTGATGGAAAACCCACGTGCAGTTACGTCAACTTGCATCCAGGCCGGTAGTATGGGGTGACCATTGGCATCTTAGCGAACATTGGACTCCAAAAATGCATGTCGTCTCAGGATATAAGAAGAATTGGAAGCTAAGAGTGGTAGTCAGATCTATTCAATACAATTCACACACCCTGTAGTTGTTATGTAGTATGTTTTAACCTATTTTAACCTATTTAACCTATTAGCATCACCTTGCATTACCTTTTGCCCGTGTGAGAGGGTGCGTGTGTCCCTTATAAATTCTGATTATCTGGAGCGATTTCAGTGAAACACGACTTACTACTATCCTGTCTAAACCCATCCGTGCCTATCAAATGTCCAACATGGCAACTGTGCGAAATATTTCACTGGTTCTAAATATCTACGAAACTCTTCTAGCAATCAACCTGAAATTCTCAATAATTAAAGAAGAATTTAATGTAAGTTCACATATACAGTACAACATGGTAAACACAAAACCAGCATGAATGCCACGCGAACTTCAAATAATACAACCTGTTTATCTGCCTTTTAATCATCCCAGCGCAGATAATTTGTATTTATACTTACAGGTGTGGGCATTCTATGATATATAAACAGTAAGATCGACACAGTACTTGCCAAAGACGACAAAGATCTAAAATCATAACTAACTCTCTTATTATTCATCTGGATACCTAGCAAACAAAGGATCCAAAACTATTTATCTGAGACTAGCGTCAGAAAGTTTAGAATCACTTGCAAATTGTCATATTCCATGAAGTCTATGAACTATTCGTTGAAAGTGACCATGGAAGTACAAATATTTTTAACATTATCTAGTTTCAGTACACACTGGACTAAGTTATTACACATTACATTACATTGCACTGATCATTCACAGGAAAGTACAAACACAATTATAACGTCAGAAGTGATCACACAGCCTGTTCATCGATGAGTCCTCCATTTGCTTTGATGACAGCTTTGCAGATTCTAGGCATTCTAAGTGTGAGTTTCTCCAATGTATCGGCTCGGCTGTTACACTTTTCCAGGCCTCCAATATACATTGCCACAAGCCATGCACACTCGCTGGGACCTTTTATTTCCCTTTACTGTAAGGTTCTTCCCACAAAAGCTCAATTGGGGACAAATCAGGGGATTGTGGCGGCCAGATCATCAATTGCAATTTTCCTTCAGCTTGCTTATTTTCCACATACTTTTTGCACAAACGAGAAGTGCGTTTTGTATCATTGACCTTCCTTAAAACAAATCCCCGACCAATCACCATCAACCCAGATTGTAAAGCATTCCGCGAAAGGATTCGATGATATTGTTTCTACTCTAGAATCCCCTCCACCTTCACCAAATCACCAACCTGATTGTTCCCAAAACATTCCCATATCAGCACACTACCTCCACCATGCTTCACAGATGGAATAACGCAGGCATCCATAACCCATTCCCCGGGGCGTCGACGAACGTATTGGCACCGGTTGGAACCAATTTTTTCAAATTTAGGTTTATATGTCAAAAGAACCCATTTCCGTCGTTGAGTGGTCAAGTTTTCACGAGTTTTGGCCCATTGAAGTATTTTTGGCTTGTGTATGACCTTCAACAATGGTTTCCGCACTGCTACGCGACCATACAGCACCACCACGATTTTTTACTGTCGTAACTGACACAGGTTGCGCTCTTGTTTTATTAATCTCAAAGCATAAGTCTACTGCCGAAAGCCTTCTGTCACACTTGCTGAGGATAACAATACGGTTGTTTTCGATTTTTGAAGTCGTCCTAGGATGTCCACAGCGTGGTCGATCCACATGACTGCCAGTTTGCGCTCTGCGTTCTACTGCTCGTCCAAAACTGCATTCTGATATTCTTAATTTTTGAGCTATTTTTCGGTTTGTCCACGTCGAAAGAGAAAGTTTGGGCTCTCGTCTCACAGGGCAACTTAAGTTTTCTTGAGGCAGGCATTCAGTGCGGCATTTTGCCTAGGGATGCTCAGTGGCGGGTGTTGGGGGACTTTGAGCGGCTCTGGATTAAAGCGGGTTTCTACTAGGATAGAACAATACCTTTTAGTTGAAACGTCACAGGAACATTCGTTCTTAAACTCGGTGGAGGTTATGCAGGTGACTGATTTGTCTGGATGTCCATACATAGCCCGTAAACGACTACAAGAAGTCAGAATCATTTGCAAAGAAGCAGCCACCAAGATTCTATCTCGGATAAACAGATGGGCGGTCAGTGGGTCTTTGCTCTGCTGCAGTTAAACAGTATTTTGGACAAAATGATCTTCCTTAACGAGATTTCTTTTGGCTCCGCGGAGGTCGGGCCAGTTCATGTTTATTGTCTACAGGGAGCCCAATATGACAAAGGTCAAGTGTTCACCTGTCTCGTGTTGGAAAGTATGGTATTGTTTGATGGGCAGCTCACATATGTTGTAGTGTGATGGAGTGCTATCAAGGTCAGGTAAAATAATCCACACGAGCGGTAGTGTTCAGGGCTGGTTTTCGTAGTAGAACTCCATAGAACAGCTCAGTTGGGTTCCTCGAGCTCCAGACTTGAACCCCACTGAGCTCGTGTGAGCAAAGTGGAAACGCCTTAAACGGGAACATTTATCTCTGCCTCCCCGCGTTTTATGATGCTTTGCGGAGCGTTATGCTGGACGCATGGGTGGAGATCACCCTTGACGAGGAATATAGAAAGCGTGTTGAGTCAATCCCACGTCGGCTCCGACAATTTGTTCAAGCTTATGGTCTCAGTACGACGTATTCAGACGTGTCTATAACAGTCCATTTAAGGACGAACACTAATTAGAAGCACAATGCTAGATTTCGCAAGGAATAAAACTACAGACGTCTTTGGTTAATACAACACTCTAGGCATTCTTTTCTTAACGATTAGACTAGGAGCCAAATCATGAGGTCCACCTTGACAGGTGGGTACCTGGCACCTGCTTGTGCCCAGTCTTGTATCACATCTCTATAACAGGCCATATTGGGGCCTTGCGCTCATTGGAGGCACTCGGAGGTAAAATGGCAACAGTATGAGCCATACCGTGCATGGCACTTCTACAATAGCCCTTCTCGGGACAATGCGCTCATTGCAGAAACTTGGAGTTAAAATGGCGCTGGCATGAGCCCTGTATTGTATGAGACCTCTATACCATTCATTCTCGGGCACTCGGGGCCAAAATGGCACCGGCATGAGCCCTGTCTTGTATGACACCTCTATACCAGTCATTCTCCGGGTCATGCGCTCATTGCAGACATAGGGGCCGATAACCTAGATGTTAGGCCCCTTAAAACAACAATTATCATCATCATCATCATATCATTGCAGACACTTTGAGTTAAAATGGCACCGGCATGAGCCCTGTCTTGTATGACACCTCTGTACCAGTCATTCTCGGGGCAATGCGCTCATTGCAGACACTTTGAGTTAAAATGGCACCGCCATGAGCCCTGTCTTGTATGACACCTCTATACCAGTCATTCTCGGGGTCATGCGCTCATTGCAGACACTTTGAGTAAAAATGGCACCGGCATGAGCCCTGTCTTGTATGACACCTCTATACCATTCATTCTCGGGGTCATGCGCTCATTGCAGACACTTTGAGTTAAAATGGCGCCGGCCTGAGACCCGTCTTGTATGACACCTCTATACCAGTCATTCTCGGGGTCATGCGCTCATTGCAGACACTTGGGGTTAAAATGGCGCCGCCATGAGACCTGTCTTGTATGACACCTCTATACCAGTCATTCTCGGGGCAATGCGCTCATTGCAGACACTTGGGGTTAAAATGGCACCGCCATGAGACCTGTCTTGTATGACACCTCTATACCAGTCATTCTCGGGGCAATGCGCTCATTGCAGACACTTTGAGTTAAAATGGCGCCGCCATGAGCCCTGTCTTGTATGACACCTCTATACCAGTCATTCTCGGGGTCATGCGCTCATTGCAGACACTTGGGGTTAAAATGGCGCCGACCTGAGACCCGTCTTGTATGACACCTCTATACCAGTCATTCTCGGGGTCATGCGCTCATTGCAGACACTTGGGGTTAAAATGGCGCCGGCCTGAGACCCGTCTTGTATGACACCTCTATACCAGTCATTCTCGGGGCAATGCGCTCATTGCAGACACTTGGGGTTAAAATGGCGCCGGCCTGAGACCCGTCTTGTATGACACCTCTATACCAGTCATTCTCGGGGCAATGCGCTCATTGCAGCCACTTGGGGTTAAAATGGCGTCGGCCTGAGACCCGTCTTGTATGACACCTCTATACCAGTCATTCTCGGGGCAATGCGCTCATTGCAGACACTTTGAGTTAAAATGGCGCCGGCCTGAGACCCGTCTTGTATGACACCTCTATACCAGTCATTCTCGGGGTCATGCGCTCATTGCAGACACTTGGGGTTAAAATGGCGCCGGCCTGAGACCCGTCTTGTATGACACCTCTATACCAGTCATTCTCGGGGTCATGCGCTCATTGCAGCCACTTGGGGTTAAAATGGCGCCGGCCTGAGACCTGTCTTGTATGACACCTCTATACCAGTCATTCTCGGGGCAATGCGCTCATTGCAGACACTTGGGATTAAAATGGCGCCGGCCTGAGACCCGTCTTGTATGACACCTCTATACCAGTCATTCTCGGGGTCATGCGCTCATTGCAGCCACTTGGGGTTAAAATGGCGCCGGCCTGAGACCTGTCTTGTATGACACCTCTATACCAGTCATTCTCGGGGCAATGCGCTCATTGCAGACACTTTGAGTTAAAATGGCGCCGACCTGAGACCCGTCTTGTATGACACCTCTATACCAGTCATTCTCGGGGCAATGCGCTCATTGCAGACACTTGGGGTTAAAATGGCGCCGGCATGAGCCCTGTCTTGTATGACACCTCTATACCAGTCATTCTTGGGGCAATGCGCTCATTGCAGACACTTGGAGTTAAAATGGCGCCGGCATGAGCCCTGTCTTGTATGACACCTCTATACCAGTCATTCTCGGGGCAATGCGCTCATTGCAGACACTTGGGGTTAAAATGGCGCCGGTTGAGCCCTGTCTTGTATGACACCTCTATACCAGTCATTCTCGGGGTCATGCGCTCATTGCAGACACTTGGGGTTAAAATGGCGCCGGCCTGAGACCCGTCTTGTATGACACCTCTATACCAGTCATTCTCGGGGTCATGCGCTCATTGCAGACACTTTGAGTTAAAATGGCGCCGACCTGAGACCTGTCTTGTATGACACCTCTATACCAGTCATTCTCGGGGCAATGCGCTCATTGCAGACACTTTGAGTTAAAATGGCGCCGACCTGAGACCTGTCTTGTATGACACCTCTATACCAGTCATTCTCGGGGCAATGCGTTCATTGCAGACACTTTGAGTTAAAATGGCGCCGGCCTGAGACCTGTCTTGTATGACACCTCTATACCAGTCATTCTCGGGGCAATGCGCTCATTGCAGACACTTTGAGTTAAAATGGCGCCGACCTGAGACCTGTCTTGTATGACACCTCTATACCAGTCATTCTCGGGGCAATGCGCTCATTGCAGACACTTTGAGTTAAAATGGCGCCGGCCTGAGCCCTGTCTTGTATGACACCTCTATACCAGTCATTCTCGGGGCAATGCGCTCATTGCAGACACTTTGAGTTAAAATGGCGCCGGCCTGAGACCCGTCTTGTATGACACCTCTATACCAGTCATTCTCGGGGCAATGCGCTCATTGCAGACACTTGGGGTTAAAATGGCGCCGGCCTGAGACCCGTCTTGTATGACACCTCTATACCAGTCATTCTCGGGGTCATGCGCTCATTGCAGCCACTTGGGGTTAAAATGGCGCCGGCCTGAGACCCGTCTTGTATGACACCTCTATACCAGTCATTCTCGGGGTCATGCGCTCATTGCAGCCACTTGGGGTTAAAATGGCGCCGGCCTGAGACCCGTCTTGTATGACACCTCTATACCAGTCATTCTCGGGGCAATGCGCTCATTGCAGACACTTGGGGTTAAAATGGCGCCGGCCTGAGACCCGTCTTGTATGACACCTCTATACCAGTCATTCTCGGGGCAATGCGCTCATTGCAGCCACTTGGGGTTAAAATGGCGCCGGCCTGAGACCTGTCTTGTATGACACCTCTATACCAGTCATTCTCGGGGTCATGCGCTCATTGCAGACACTTGGGGTTAAAATGGCGCCGGCCTGAGACCCGTCTTGTATGACACCTCTATACCATTCATTCACGGGGTCATGCGCTCATTGCAGCCACTTGGGGTTAAAATGGCGCCGGCATGAGCCCTGTCTTGTATGACACCTCTATACCAGTCATTCTCGGGGCAATGCGCTCATTGCAGACACTTGGGGTTAAAATGGCGCCGGCCTGAGACCCGTCTTGTATGACACCTCTATACCAGTCATTCTCGGGGCAATGCGCTCATTGCAGACACTTGGGGTTAAAATGGCGCCGGCCTGAGACCCGTCTTGTATGACACCTCTATACCAGTCATTCTCGGGGCAATGCGCTCATTGCAGACACTTGGGGTTAAAATGGCGCCGGCCTGAGACCTGTCTTGTATGACACCTCTATACCATTCATTCTCGGGGTCATGCGCTCATTGCAGACACTTGGGGTTAAAATGGCGCCGGCCTGAGACCTGTCTTGTATGACACCTCTATACCAGTCATTCTCGGGGCAATGCGCTCATTGCAGACACTTGGGGTTAAAATGGCACCGGCCTGAGACCCGTCTTGTATGACACCTCTATACCAGTCATTCTCGGGGTCATGCGCTCATTGCAGACACTTGGGGTTAAAATGGCGCCGGCCTGAGACCCGTCTTGTATGACACCTCTATACCAGTCATTCTCGGGGTCATGCGCTCATTGCAGACACTTGGGGTTAAAATGGCGCCGGCCTGAGACCCGTCTTGTATGACACCTCTATACCAGTCATTCTCGGGGCAATGCGCTCATTGCAGCCACTTGGGGTTAAAATGGCGCCGGCCTGAGACCCGTCTTGTATGACACCTCTATACCAGTCATTCTCGGGGTCATGCGCTCATTGCAGACACTTGGGGTTAAAATGGCGCCGGCCTGAGACCCGTCTTGTATGACACCTCTATACCAGTCATTCTCGGGGTCATGCGCTCATTGCAGACACTTTGAGTTAAAATGGCGCCGACCTGAGACCTGTCTTGTATGACACCTCTATACCAGTCATTCTCGGGGCAATGCGCTCATTGCAGACACTTTGAGTTAAAATGGCGCCGGCCTGAGACCCGTCTTGTATGACACCTCTATACCAGTCATTCTCGGGGCAATGCGCTCATTGCAGACACTTGGGGTTAAAATGGCGCCGGCCTGAGACCCGTCTTGTATGACACCTCTATACCAGTCATTCTCGGGGCAATGCGCTCATTGCAGCCACTTGGGGTTAAAATGGCGCCGGCCTGAGACCCGTCTTGTATGACACCTCTATACCAGTCATTCTCGGGGTCATGCGCTCATTGCAGACACTTGGGGTTAAAATGGCGCCGGCCTGAGACCCGTCTTGTATGACACCTCTATACCAGTCATTCTCGGGGTCATGCGCTCATTGCAGCCACTTGGGGTTAAAATGGCGCCGGCCTGAGACCTGTCTTGTATGACACCTCTATACCAGTCATTCTCGGGGCAATGCGCTCATTGCAGACACTTGGGGTTAAAATGGCGCCGACCTGAGACCCGTCTTGTATGACACCTCTATACCAGTCATTCTCGGGGCAATGCGCTCATTGCAGACACTTGGGGTTAAAATGGCGCCGACCTGAGACCCGTCTTGTATGACACCTCTATACCAGTCATTCTCGGGGCAATGCGCTCATTGCAGACACTTGGGGTTAAAATGGCGCCGGCATGAGCCCTGTCTTGTATGACACCTCTATACCAGTCATTCTCGGGGCAATGCGCTCATTGCAGCCACTTGGGGTTAAAATGGCACCGGCATGAGCCCTGTCTTGTATGACACCTCTATACCAGTCATTCTTGGGGCAATGCGCTCATTGCAGACACTTGGAGTTAAAATGGCGCCGGCATGAGCCCTGTCTTGTATGACACCTCTATACCAGTCATTCTCGGGGTCATGCGCTCATTGCAGACACTTGGGGTTAAAATGGCGCCGGCCTGAGACCCGTCTTGTATGACACCTCTATACCAGTCATTCTCGGGGCAATGCGCTCATTGCAGCCACTTGGGGTTAAAATGGCGCCGCCCTGAGACCCGTCTTGTATGACACCTCTATACCAGTCATTCTCGGGGCAATGCGCTCATTGCAGACACTTTGAGTTAAAATGGCACCGGCATGAGCCCTGTCTTGTATGACACCTCTATACCAGTCATTCTCGGGGTCATGCGCTCATTGCAGACACTTTGAGTTAAAATGGCGCCGGCCTGAGACCCGTCTTGTATGACACCTCTATACCAGTCATTCTCGGGGCAATGCGCTCATTGCAGACACTTGGGGTTAAAATGGCGCCGGCCTGAGACCCGTCTTGTATGACACCTCTATAGCAGTCATTCTCGGGGCAATGCGCTCATTGCAGACACTTGGGGTTACAATGGCGCCGGCATGAGCCCTGTCTTGTATGACACCTCTATACCAGTCATTCTCGGGGCAATGCGCTCATTGCAGCCACTTGGGGTTAAAATGGCGCCGGCATGAGCCCTGTCTTGTATGACACCTCTATACCAGTCATTCTCGGGGTCATGCGCTCATTGCAGACACTTGGGGTTAAAATGGCGCCGGCCTAAGACCCGTCTTGTATGACACCTCTATACCAGTCATTCTCGGGGCAATGCGCTCATTGCAGACACTTGGGGTTAAAATGGCGCCGACCTGAGACCCGTCTTGTATGACACCTCTATACCATTCATTCTCGGGGTCATGCGCTCATTGCAGCCACTTGGGGTTAAAATGGCGCCGGCCTGAGACCCGTCTTGTATGACACCTCTATACCAGTCATTCTCGGGGTCATGCGCTCATTGCAGCCACTTGGGGTTAAAATGGCGCCGGCCTGAGACCCGTCTTGTATGACACCTCTATACCAGTCATTCTCGGGGTCATGCGCTCATTGCAGACACTTGGGATTAAAATGGCGCCGGCCTGAGACCCGTCTTGTATGACACTTCTATACCAGTCATTCTCGGGGCAATGCGCTCATTGCAGACACTTGGGATTAAAATGGCGCCGGCCTGAGACCCGTCTTGTATGACACCTCTATACCAGTCATTCTCGGGGTCATGCGCTCATTGCAGACACTTGGGGTTAAAATGGCGCCGACCTGAGACCCGTCTTGTATGACACCTCTATACCAGTCATTCTCGGGGTCATGCGCTCATTGCAGCCACTTGGGGTTAAAATGGCGCCGGCCTGAGACCCGTCTTGTATGACACCTCTATACCAGTCATTCTCGGGGCAATGCGCTCATTGCAGACACTTTGAGTAAAAATGGCGCCGGCCTGAGACCCGTCTTGTATGACACCTCTATACCAGTCATTCTCGGGGTCATGCGCTCATTGCAGACACTTGGGGTTAAAATGGCGCCGGCCTGAGACCCGTCTTGTATGACACCTCTATACCAGTCATTCTCGGGGTCATGCGCTCATTGCAGCCACTTGGGGTTAAAATGGCGCCGGCCTGAGACCCGTCTTGTATGACACCTCTATACCATTCATTCTCGGGGTCATGCGCTCATTGCAGACACTTGGGGTTAAAATGGCGCCGACCTGAGACCCGTCTTGTATGACACCTCTATACCAGTCATTCTCGGGGTCATGCGCTCATTGCAGACACTTTGAGTTAAAATGGCGCCGGCCTGAGACCCGTCTTGTATGACACCTCTATACCAGTCATTCTCGGGGCAATGCGCTCATTGCAGCCACTTGGGGTTAAAATGGCACCGGCCTGAGACCCGTCTTGTATGACACCTCTATACCATTCATTCTCGGGGTCATGCGCTCATTGCAGACACTTGGGGTTAAAATGGCGCCGGCATGAGCCCTGTCTTGTATGACACCTCTATACCAGTCATTCTCGGGGTCATGCGCTCATTGCAGCCACTTGGGGTTAAAATGGCGCCGGCCTGAGACCCGTCTTGTATGACACCTCTATACCAGTCATTCTCGGGGCAATGCGCTCATTGCAGCCACTTGGGGTTAAAATGGCGCCGACCTGAGACCCGTCTTGTATGACACCTCTATACCAGTCATTCTCGGGGCAATGCGCTCATTGCAGACACTTGGGATTAAAATGGCGCCGGCCTGAGACCCGTCTTGTATGACACCTCTACAGGGTCTTTCATATAAAGTAAGAACGACGAGCGGCAGTTTTGTTATTCGTTGCTGCGGTGACCTTGGCCGATCTTGTGGTGCGCCATGGCCCCCTGCTGTACTGTTGAAAGCGCGCGCATAGTACATACGAGGGTGAAAATCATTCAGTTCTGGTTTGGACTAAACGGCAGATGATCCAAAACTTCACACTTGAATTCTTTGTAAAAGTCTATCGTAACGTTGGTACAGTGTGGTCGTGAATGATTTGCACCTTTTTCGAGAATTGAAGGCATGGTTTTCAGAAAGGAAAAACTTCAGGAGACTCTCCAGACGTACCCACCTCAGTGGCGGCAGAATATTTTGCCGAGGGCATTGGAAAGCTGGTGAAACGATAAGGCAAATATTTCAATCGTGTTGGCGATTATGTTGAGACATACGAATAAAACAAGCAAACATTTAGTAGTAATATCAGTTTGGTATGCCAATTTGTTATTTTAATACAGTCCATCGGAACTTGAAAAAAAAAACAGCCCTCGTTTGCACTATGCGCGCACTTTCAATAGTACAGCAGGTGGCCATGGCGCGCCACAAGCTCGGCCAAGGCCACCGCAGCAACGAATAACCCTGTATAACATTCATTTTCGAAGCCATGCGCTCATTGCGGGTACGCGGACCTAAAATGGCACCTGGATGAGCTCTGTCTTCCATGACACCTCTTTAACAGACCTTCTCATGGCCTTGAGATCATTGCAGACATTGCTAGTATGATCGGTTACACAGTAGAGTAGCGGAGTACAGAAAGAATACCAAAAGAAACATTTGAGCCCCTGATATTGTGGATAACATCCAAGAATTACGCAAACATTTGCACGCCCTGAACGGCTTTACATCGAGCCTTAGTTGCCAGACTTGGCGCTTCCTCGATCATCTTACACGATGCAGTTACAGAATACAAAGCACACACACTATCAACGTGGCTACAAATGATGTCTGCGTATGTGCAAGAGACGTTGGAATTCCGTTCAAATGTGAATTATCATGTAGCCTATTAAGGATACAGGCTAACTGACCATAGTTAACGAATATCCTTCGTACGCGAAGCACAATGATTTCATATAAACAGTATGCAAAATCCTCATATTCATAATTCAAGCCAGGCCTAATGAGGGTAGGTGCGCTGGCTGGAAGAACACGGTGCCGTGGTGTTATCCTGGGGCGCTCGGTGTTAGTTCATTCGCTGCATTGCTCCAAAACCACGGCTTTAAATCAAACCATTCATCGTTTCAATAAATCAAGTGAGTGCTGCCATCATAAATAATTCAACTCCACCTGGTTTTGTCGCCATTAAATCACTCGCCACGTATGAAGCAGTGAAATTATTCACCAGAAATATCTCATATTTATTGCAATTACAATTTCCTGCGTACCAAATCAATAATTCTATACCTTGTCAATCGACTCACAAATCAACTTGTATAAGCTTCATTCCATATCCGGAGCTCCAATTCGTCCCCCCTTTTATGTAATATAAAGTACTGCATTGAGTTTATTTCATGTTGTGTATCTGATTCCATAAATCTAGGGGCCCTCCACAAAATGTCATCACTTTTATTTCCAACGCCAAAGATCGTGTGTAACCATATTGCTATTTTTCACATAAACAATAATATATATGAAAGCCTCAAAATAATATAAACCATACAGAGTAATGTTACATATTGCTTAATACCGCTTTCGTCACAGCAGTGCAGCCAGGCGGAAACTGTAAAATTGAAACACAGATACGGGAAATATATTGCAGTCCATTCATCCTCTTGGACCTCGCTACATGGGCAGCGACTTACTTCAGTTCTTTCTGTGCTAATCGGCGCAACCACAAGCAGAGAATGTTGTTGTTTTAATTATTTTAGAGGCTAATGGCATCTTGGTCATCAGCCCCGTGTTCTTGCTTGATAGCCTGTGTTTCTTTGATGAGTGCAGTAGTGTCTGTGTAGCTGTATCAGGGATGGAAGGGGGTTGGTGCCCCGGGACTTGAAATCTAGTATCATTTCGTCGTTTCATTACAGGAAGGGTGGAGAACCTTGGAAAAACCACACACACGATAGTGGATGTCAACAGCTGGATTTGAACCTGCAGTCTCCAGACTAGCTGTAGCTTCCCAACGCAATCATGGTGCGCAATTTAACATGCAGGGCCATGGGCAGAGGAAATTCATGCATTGAAAGTCATTAATAGTAAGACCCAATGACGCGCGCTCCCGTTTCCGGACCCGTCCTGAAAAGAAAGGTGCATGGCCATTGGCTGCATTAATAAAATTGTAAAATTCTTTAATAAGTCGTTAGCCTCGAGTCAGGTTGGATCTTCAAAGAAACATGGCTGTAGGTTAATCCCTCCAATCCAATGTATTATTTATTTATTTATTTGTTGATGGTACTCAACAGGCTCAGTGTGCGCCCCAATAACAGTGCACCTACACAGTAAGATACATTGGTAGTTATTTCTACATTAAGTATTAATATATAAATGTAATTCGTAAAAATAGGAGGTTCACACAGATGTAAATACATGGTAGTAGAAATATTAATCTAAATATAATATAGAAACGAATTCTAAATTTTATCTAATGTCAAATATAAACACAGGTTTTGAAATTATAACATAGAAAACTAAAATATAACTTTAATAACCAGGGAACAGGCCTATCGACATATATACATTGTTGGTTCTGATTAGCGTGGTGAATAATTTTATTTGAAATATGAATTTCCAAAACGGTCTAATTGTGAGACAGAAATCTAGTTTCCAGTTTACACGAACTGCATCGTTGCAAATACTGCAAATCCTCCATACAGGTGAATGGTTATGTGCAGTAGTATTTGTTTGATCATTTTTCAATGTGATGGTTGTTTTATAGCTAAGCGAGGGATGTTGAAATTTAGGAGCGATAGGAAAAATAAGTTATGAATTTGACTGTTAATAACTTTATAAAGTAATTTCATATCATTCACTTGCCTTCGAGACTCCAAACTAGTCATGCTGAAATTCAACAAAAGTTCACCGTAGGGTACCATGTGTGCGTAATTGCCCGTTATTTTAAGGTGTAAACATCTGAGGAATTTCTTTTGAATTTGCTCAATGGATATAATGCAGGTTTTTTGCCAGGGACTCCATACTTGGCTGACGTACTCGAGCTTGGATCTCACCCTGGCAATATAAAGGTTTATGTAGGTACTGGTCCTAATGAATGTCGTATTGTTTCCTTTTATAAACCCTAACATGTGGTAAGCGTCTCCGACTGTCTTTTGCACAAGGCGAGTGAGTGCAAGCTCTCGGTCAAACAGGATTCCTGGATTTTTCTTCTCGCTTGCTGTTTGCAATGTCTGAGGTCCAATTCCGTAAAAAAATGTGATTGGGTTCTTCTTACGTGTGAAGTTCATTACAACACACTTCGGTACCTTTAAGTATAATTTGTTTTCTATACACCATTTGTGTATATTATTTAGGTCATTTTGTAGTAGAGCGCAGTCATTAGTGGAAGAAATTGATTTAACCGTTAATTGACCTTGTGTGGTCCCTGGAACCTGTGACGTTATTTATATCTTCGTAAGTGGAGTACTTTACCGCCGATTGACTCCCCCTTCCCAATAGCTTCCTGCAGTGTCGCCAGTCAGGCTGAGGTAAAATGACGTGAACGTGCGGTCTTTCTGTACGTAGGTATTTAGTTGTTCGTGGTCCGTGGGACCACACGAGATCACCTACGTAACTTTTTTTTAAATTCTGACTGATTTTAGTCTGTGTTTATTCTGATGAAATGGACCATTATAAACTTGTACCAGTTGGAATAATGTGCAATCCACGAATTTTGAGAATGTTGTTGCAGATTGGCTGCAAACGGATGAAGAGATACATAAAATGTGGCAGACTCCGAAGAGCGTATGGTTACCCGTCTATAGCATGCTTCAGAAGAAGAATATTCAGACCAAGTTGATGACAAATATATACCTAGTGATCGGGACACAGTTCCCGAAGTATGCTCATCAGCACCGAAGCCGAAGTTGAGGACGCGGCAATTGAAAAGAGCAATACGCGGGGACAGACTTTCTACTATGGCGCTCAGGGTTGCCCGCAATATAAGAGAAAATCTAGATCACAACAATAAGTGGGAGCAAGAACATTGACCACCACAAACGGAAATGTTGCTAAGTGTGTCCATTGAAGAAGAGAACTATTATCAGCCCACCTGCGTTACGAATGAAAGCTACCAATCTGCTTAGCGCACAGCAAAAAGGTTTGCAATGGCTGCGTCATGGACACGAATTAGGGCATTTTGACCCCTTGCAGGATTCTTTTCTTTGTGTTTGGAATTAGTTTGAATTTAACTGTTATTTAGATGATATATTTGTGTGTTAAAGGACATTACGTTTCATTGCCAAACTTGAAAGTTGGTATTTTTTACTAACTAAAGACTGAAGCCTTAAAATAATGGTAATAATTTTATTTTTGTGCTTTTAAAAATCTCAATATACTATATTTACGTCTATATCTTGACTTATTTGCATCAGTATGAATGTAAATACCATGTTATTTAAATCAGTAAAAAGAAAACAAAATCGTTTCCAAAATATATTGTCTTAAATTCCGTGGTCCGTGGGACCACACGAGGTTATTAGTGTGAGTTCTTACCACGAGCTCAATCAATGGTTAAAATGTTGAAGTCATCTGCATAAAAAATACTATTTGAGTGTACTATACAACGTGGAAAATCGTTTATGATTGCTAGAAAAATCAGAGGTCCAAGGTTCAAGCCTTGGGGTATTCCTGAATGAACTGTGTATTCCTTTGAGACAATTTTCTGGAACAAAATAAATTGTTTCCGGTCTCTGGGGTAGGAGCTGAGTAATTGGAGTAATGGGTGGGTGAATCCCAAAATACACAATTTGTTAAGAAGGATAGCATGATTAATTGTTTTGAACGCTTTCTCGAAATCTGTAAATATGACATCCATTTTTACGAAGGTGAGGAGTTCTATCGTCTCTTGACTCCCCTAACTAAGCCAGTGCACCAGCACTCCTCATTGGATCACCCCGTAAGCTCTTGGAGGGAGATCTTGTTCCACGGTCCATTGGATCACCCCGTATGCTTTTGGAGGGAGATCTTGTTCCACGGATCATTGCATCACCCCGTACGCTTTTGGAGGGAGATCTTGTTCCACGGATCATTGCATCACCCCGTATGCTTTTGGAGGGAGATCTTGTTCCACGGATCATTGCATCACCCCGTATGCTTTTGGAGGGAGATCTTGTTCCACGGATCATTGCATCACCCCGTATGCTTTTGGAGGGAGATCTTGTTCCACGGACCATTGGATCACTCGGTAAGCTTTTGGAGGGAGACCTTGTTCCACGGACCATTGGATCACTCGGTAAGCTTCTGGAGGGAAACGTTGTTGCACGGACCATTGGATCACCCCGTATGTTTTGATTAACGGCCGAGGGGAACCGATGCGCTGACCACGCGTCATCCCAATATCTGCAGGCCAAATGGCTGGGTAGTGGTCGCTTGGTAGGCCAAGGCCCATCATCGGCTGTAGTGCCAGGGGTTATTATTATATGCTAATAGTTCTTGAATTCCTCAATAATAAGAGAACAATCTCCACCCCCGCCACGCCTAAGCTATGAAGCACTATTTAAGAGCAGTCGTTCTATTGGGAGCGTCTTGAACTCTTTAACACTGTCTAGAGAATATGGTGCATCATATATCCTTTCCGCCTAACATGTTCTCCTTTACCATTGATTACCACTATTTATTCACAGAGAGGTTTCATTCGCTCTGTTGTTTTCTTTTTTGTTGCTGGAAATGTTGCATAATGGCTTCAATAGGGGTGAACTCTCCAAAATATGTATGTCCACTGACAGATTATCTGCGTTGTTTACGTTAGCTAAATAGATTGCTATGGTTTCGTCTATATCAAGTTCCCTAGCTTTTGTTTCGTAGTGTATGGTCTGTTTCTATATAAGTGGAGCTATGGCCGGTGTCGTACATGTGTCTACATACAGCAGAGTGTTTACTGAGTTTAATTGCATTTCCATGTTATTAGACTATTTTCATTTATAAAAAATTGGCTTATGCGATCACCTTTGGTCCATATGTGTGTGCGTCCATGTGTGTCCCCCCTAATAACTTCTAAACGGATAGAGCGATTCCAATGACACTCGGTAAGGTCATAGTACCATTTTGGCCGACCCCGACCTTGCCCTTAGAATTTTATTCCGTCTCACCAATCCAACACGGCAGCTGTCCGAAATATTTCACGGGCATTCTATACCTCCGAAATGATTTATCATATCACCCTGAAATTATTTACGGTGTTAAAAGGCATTAATAAACGGTCACCTATGTGACTGTCAAAAACCTGTTAACTACAAAACGAACATGGCGGTTAAGCCAAGTTGAGATATTTAAATAGACTTTTCTCGCTATTTAACCATCCAAACACAGTGAAACTTGGTACAGCAAATGACTATACAAATTGCAATGCACTGACATCTAAATTTAGTTCAATTGTTTGCATAACCTCAAGATAGCGGCTGTACAAAATTTTAAAATTAAGTTTGTATTTCTTGTGTATTAATCATGTGATCGAAATCAACGTTTGAATAATGAACGTACACAATAATACTCATCTAATAGTACATAACTCTATGACCTACATACATTAAATTCCAACATGGTGACCATCCGAAATATTTAGAAGGTTACGAATATCTATTAATCAATGAGAGCAATCAGACTGAAATTTTGTATGTGTAAAAAGGCTATAAACATACGTTTACCCATGGGTTGTTCAATAACCTGGTGAGCACAAATTCAACATGGCGACGACGCGAAATTAAAATATTCAAATGGACGTTTCGCGTGATTTAACGAACCGAGCACAGTGAAACTTGGTACGGTATATGCTTGTGTAGGCTACAGTTTAATCCACTGGCATCTAATTCATTTAAATTATTTCCATATCCGCAGGATGGTGGCTGAGCGAAATATTAAAATTTCGTTTTTGTTTCTTGTGTCCTAATCATGCGATTGAAGTATGAATAAAACACCTACACAACAATCTTCATGTAATCTATATATATAACGCTCAATGTTTGTCTGTCTGTCTGTTTGTCTGTCCGTTATTCATACAAATCCACACCGTTTCACCGATCTGAACCAAAATTTGTATACTTACCGTTCGGAACCCTGCGGGTAACCCTGTCAACTTTAAATTTTGGACAGACCACTCCATTCGCTACATTTAGGCCCTTTGGCAAAAATCTACACCGTTTCACTCATCTAAACCAAATTTTACATACTTACCCTTTAGAACCCGACGAGTAACACTGTCTGCTTTGGAACCCAACGAGTAACACTGTAACACTCGAGTAACACGAGTAACAGACCGCCTCATTGCCTGCATTTAGGCCCTTTGGCAGAAATCTACACCGTTTCACCGATCTGAACCAAAATATGTATACTTACCATTTGGAACCCAACGAGTAACACTGTCCGGTTAAAATTTCGGACAGACCACTCTCTTCCCTGCATTTAGGCCCTTTGGCACACATCTACACCGTTTCACCGATCTGAACCAAATTTTACATATTTACCCTTTGGAACCCGACGAGTAACACTGTCCGCTTGAAATTTCGGACAAACCCCTCCATTCCCTGCAATTAGGCCCTTTAGAACAAATCTACACCATTTCACCCATCTCAACCAAATTTTACATACTTACCCTTTGGAACCCGAAGAGTAACACTGTCTGCTTGAAATTTCAGACGGACCACTTTATTCCCTGCATTTAGGCTCGTTGGCACAAATCTACACCGTTTCACCGATCTGAACCAAAATTTGTATTCTTACCCTTTGGTACCCTGCGGGTAACACTGTCCACTTTAAATTTCGGACAGAATACTCCATTCCCTGCATTTAGGCCCTTTGACAAAAGTCTACACCGTTTCACCGATCTGAACCAAAATTTGTATACTTACCGTTTGGTGCCTGACGAGTAACACTGTCTGGTTGAAATTTGGGACAGACCACTCCATTCTCTGCATTTAGGCCCTTTGGCAGAAACTACACCGTTTCAACCATCTGAATCAAATTTTACATACTTACCCTTTGGAACCCGACGAGTAACACTGTCCACTTTAAATTTCGGACAGACCACTCCATTCCCTACATTTAGGTACTTTGGCAAAATATACACCGTTTCACCCATCTCAACCACATTTTATATACCTGACGAGTAACACTGTCCACTTGAAGCTTCGGACCGACCACCCCTTTCCATACATTTAAGCCCTTTGGCAAAAATCTACTCCGTTTTACCCATCTCAACAAAATTGTATATACTTACCCTTTGAATCCCGACAGACCATTACATTCCCTGCATTTAGGCCCTTTAGCACAAATCTACACCGTTTCACCTAATTGCACCGATTTTTACATACTTACCCTTTGAAACCCTGCTGGTAACACTGTCCACTTTATTTATAGTAATAGACAAATGGAACATGAAAACCACGTTTTAAGGCTCTAGCTCTATTCATGTCCGTATCAGTGTACCTGTAAAAATATTTTAATAAGTCTATTGTTGGCTATGTGGGCTGCATCACGTGATCCCTACCAGTGTTCTGATGCAGAATTGTGAAAATAGTTACATCTTGCGCTGCTTATAAATTCCAGTCATGGGGACTAATTAGTGCAAAAAGATTTCTTAGACCCTTAAAACAGTTATCAACTTGAAAATATTATGCAATTGCATTGCATTGCCATGGTGTCGGTGCAGTACATTGAGGTTATCAGCTGCAATAAGCGTTGGTGCTTTCAAATTTACTTTCATTCATACCGTTCCTTATCCTTGAGCGCTATGTGACGATAAATGACACTTTTGCAACCTCAGGAGCTCCCAGCCAAAGTTTTCCAAAGTGCTCTGCATATTTTCCGTCGGCTCTATGCGAAAAAAGACGACACTATTGGTCTCTACTTTTCTAACAGCCAATGAGATGAGGCAGTGTCCTTTATTTCACTTACGCCTCTTTAAAAATCATATGTTTTCAATTCGTTTATAAATTACGTGTGTCAGTACTGTAGTTAGGAAATAGCTGTTTTCCTACTCATTATTATCAATATCATTACGGGAAAATGAACTGAATATTACGTCCATTATACTATACTACTTATATTCCCCACTACCACCACCACCACCACAAAATGTTATATTTTAAATATTTTTTTTTCTGCTAGTTTTGGTATCATGTGCCAGTTCTGTAGTAGTATTCATATTCATCCTTAAAACAAATAAATCCACCGGGCAAAGCCGGGCACTACTGCCAGTAGTACATGACTCTAAGGCCTATATATGAAAATCCAACATGGTGACCATCCGAAATATTTAGACGGTTCTTAATATCTACGAAACTATTACAAGAAACAAACTGAAAATGTGTATGTTGATAGAGGAATTAATGTAAGTAGGATTTATGAAAATAGGCTGTCTAGTTCTTCACGGAACTACTTGTTCATAACGTGTATCTATCCTCGTACCAGTCGGTCTTTCTTAATGTGATTGATATCCCCTTTCGTAACTATAAATAAGATTGAAACGTACATAACTTACAAAAAGGTTTTGTACTTACATAATTGTAAATATTGTTGTGGATAAGTGTTATACATATCCGCCGTACCTAATCTAGACCTAGGTGAACAGGATCTGATGATGATTGTATGGCAATTAAATACCCTCCCCTTTTTCTGCACAAAAGTGTGTTTAGTAAGTGGTCAATAATTAATGGAATATGTCTTTCAGGTTGGATTGAATATTTGTACTCCACGCCGAATATAATTGGGCACAATCGTGCTGACTGACTGAAAACCATTCTATAATAGGTTACTAGGCAACATTGACAAATAACTTTTAATATGTTAATCCCTAGAACTGTCCACAAGGACAGAATGGCAATTATATATTTCTTAGACGGTTGTAAAAATGCAATTTATCTCACTTTTCCTATGAATCATACGTTAACATTCTTGGTTTTGGACATTTTTCATCTAGCTGTGATAAACAACAGTGCTGCTCCGAGTGTTCAGATGCTCATAATATCAGTGAGTGTCCGAAAACCAGGATTGAATGTGTTAATTGCAAAGTACAAAATCAACGAAATATCGTGAGATGCCTTCCGGAAAATCTAAATACTCAACATCCTGCTACTTCAACTGCCTGTCCGATATTCAAGAAAATATATGATATTGTCAAATCGAAAATTAACTATGGCTGATCTGTGCATTTATCAAGAAAACTTGCATAAATCTGTTGTACCTACGCAGGAACTTCTCTTAAACTCCGATCTTAATGAAAGATCCATTTTATGTACTGTATACGAGAACTCAATCTTAGAAATAACAAGGTAGTAGGCTTTGGACAAGTTTTTCACATTTATACCACAAGAAATTATGTGCCTGGAGAGCGAATTCGTGTAGCTGTTTTATCCAAATCAGATAAATTCATGTTGTTATCTCAGTAATCTAGAATTTTATAAACCATTGTGTGAAGTTTTCAAGAAACCTTGTTGTTATAAGCAATTCTTAACATTCATTCAGCACATCTATAGCAAATTGAGCAATTAATCTTTCTTTTTAAAATATGCTTATTAACTACAGCCCTAATGTACTAAGGTAAAATAGGGCTCCATGCTGTAGTGGATATTCAATAAATAATTAACCATTAATTTTGTTTAAACTGGAAATACTTGACGTTGGCGGAATGTATAAAGCTTCTGTAAATGTGCACGACTTTAAACTCCACTTACATTCAGAAAGTGTTTACAAAACTTCATTCTGATTCTTTATTCGAGTAATAATAATATTTATTTTACAGTAATAGCATATGCACACTTGGCTATCGTGTACTAACAGTTGGCTGACAGTTGGCTATCGTGTACTAACAGTTGGCTGACAGTTGGCTATCGTGTACTAACAGTTTTTTTTTAGCGTATGGCTTTTTTTTAGTGCCGGGAGTGTCCGAGGACATGTTCGGCTCGCCAGTTTTTTTGTAGCTGCTTCGAGACGGACACCCAATGGGTGAGCTACAAGTACCGTTGGGGAGGAAAGTTTGAAGGGAGGGTCCAGGAGTTAGAAGGTAGCGGCTGTGGCCTATAGTTAAGGACCAACCCCGGCATTTGCCTGGAAGGAAGATGGGAAACCACAGAAGACCATCTTCAAGGTTGCCAGCGGGGGGATTCGAACCTCCTCGCCTCCCGGATGTGAGCGACTGCCAACAGTCATGCCGCAACGACCTCGGCTAACTCACCCGGTTACTAACAGTTGGCTATCGTGTACTAACAGTTGACTATCGTGTACTAACAGTTGGCTGACAGTTGGCTATCGTGTACTAACAGTTGACTATCGTGTACTAACAGTTGGCTATCGTGTACTAACAATTGAAAACATAAAGAGTTTCGGCCATGCAAAGGTCTATTCTTCAAACAATTCACAAGCAGTTCATAATGCCTCAATTGCGTTCCAGGCACCCAGTTGATATATCAATTGCAGGAGTATCAAAACTAATAAAGTGCCTTTTATGCCCCCGGAGTGTCTTGAATACATTAACAGCCCAGACATTAACCGCCCAAGCGAGGTATTTAACGGCCTTTTCGACTACGCGACAACTCTTGACGCCAGGCAGAATAACAGGACCTGTCCTATAGATGTTAGGACTGACGGAGTTTCATGCATGTCGCCGTGTCCCATGTCAACTTCCACGGTCGATCAAGTAGGAAATTGAAGTTAAAATCTCAAGTCCCCTTTTGCCATTGTATCCCGTGGTATCCTTCTCCTAGCTAACTTTATTGCGATCTGCTTCGTGTTACGTTGTACTGCTTGTTTGTGAACTGTGTGCATATTGGAAGAGTAAATAAAGAGTATTTTTTGGAAATGTTGCTTAATAAAATACAGGAGTGACCCCGATTATCGTCATGGCGCAGTTCAATGTACTATGGTGGTCTAAGAAAATATTTTCAATTAATACTCAGCAAATTTTCGAGTTTTGTGCCGTGTCTGGTGTGGGGTTCCGCCTAGGACACCAAGCTGGCTCATCGACGGGCTCTTGGTGTCCCCACCCGGACCCCCATAGGAGTAGCGAACTGGGCGCTACCGCCCTTTTCATGAAGCGCTCCTGCGCCTCTTTACTGCGAGAACTAAAAGCTCAAGCTGCCTGAACCTCCCTATGAAGGCCTCCAAAAAGAGGGTATATTGGCTTTCACGGCCAGTAAATAAACTCAGCAATTTGTCTAGGTTTGTACCGTGTCTTGTGTGGGGTTTCGCCTCGGACACCAAGCTGGCTCATCAGCAGGCTCTTGGTGTCCCTGCCTGGACCCGCCACAGGAGTAGCGAACTGCTCGCTACCTCCCTTTTTATAAAGACAAGACACGGCACAAACCTAGAATAATTGCTGAGTTTTAATTAACTGGCCGTGAAAGCCAATATACCAAATATTTTCAATGCTTGTGCAGTTGCAAGGGTAACTAAAACTTTCACCTCCCATGCTTGGGAATTAACAAACAATTGCAGGTTGTAATACATTGATGGAGCCCGCATTCATCTGCAGACGTGAGGTGGCATTTACTGATGACAGTGCGATATCTCGAATTAATGTGAATCACCTATGTGTGTGTACAGTTCTTATGTCACCACATGCAGTATATGACCCAAGAAATATATTGGAACCTTTCCGTGTCCCCGAAAGAAATTGGTACAATCCTTTGTACAATCGGATGTATATATTCTTAACCTATTTTCATTTATGGAAAGAATTGGCCTATGAGATTGCCTTTTGTCCGTGTGTGTGTGTGTGTGAGTGTCTGACCTCCTCCCCTAACGGCCGAAGCGATTTCATTGAAACTCGATAAGTGCATACTACTACCTCCTACGACCTTGACCGTGCCTTCCAAATTTTATGACGTTTCATCCATTCAACATGGCGACCATCTGAAATATATAGATGGTTCTCAATATCTACAAATCTATTACAGCAATAAACTGGAAGTGTGTATGTTGGTAGATTCTATGACCATAAGTTCAACTATAGACCATTCAATAACCTGGTGATCACAAAAGCAACATGGCGGTGACGTGAAATTTAAATATTTAATTAGATTTTTCTCACGGCTTTCCATCCGAGCGCTGTGATACGTGGCACGGTTTACCTTCATCGAGCCTTAATAATTCTGACGTCATATTTAATGGAATCTTACGACAACTTAAAAATTGTGGCTGTGCAATTTTTTAAAATCTTGTTTCCATTTCTCGTGTCTTAGGTAGGATATATGAAAATAGACTATTTAGTTGTTCTTTGAAGTACTTGTTATGATAACCTTCAAGTTGATAGCGAGATATGAATATCATAGGAAATGTGGAATATCACGCCGTGCCTCTATCAGATTTGGAGAATTATCAACATTTACGTCTGCCTGTTAGCCTAGCCAAACTTCTTAAATGATCTATCACACGATTCTGTTACATGACATATCCATGTCCGTGGTCCTAAACCTCTCAACATATTTTTTAGATATATTGCATTTTCCTACATCCTTCAGTATCTGCATCTATACCATCTATAAGCAGCTGTCAGGGAGGAGAGGGATTGGTAATGATTGAAAAGATTTATTTAATTCAGGGTATGACGATAAGGGGCCTACTTCATTCAATCGTTTCCAATCATTTACCCTATTTAGAAGTTTCTCAAAGGGAGACGATGTATCATGGTATCATACATGTTGCACCACCATATCTCGGGAACCTCTGCACCTGGGATTCAGCATTGATATTGCACCACCATACCTCGGTACCCTCTGGGCCTGGGACTCAGCATTATTATTGCACCTCTGTGCCTAGGAACTCAACAGTGTTATTGCACCACCATATCTCGGAACCTCTGGGCCTGCGAACTCAACATGGACATTTCTTATTCTATGTGATCATCCCTCACGCACACATTACTGATTTTTCAACTTGATTAGTAGCTGAAGATTTAGAACTTGACATTCACGAAGTTAGGTCGTTGCCTCTGAAGAACAGCAGTAAAAATTATGCTTGAAAATAATAAGCGTTCGGGGACTTCCCATGCTGCGAAGACGAGTCTATTCGAGATCTTCCTTGATAAATTCTAGTTTTTGCGTGAGTGAATAGCAACAATGCATTGGGCAGGGTGGCTGTGACGCTACATTCAAAAGTGAAATTGTTCAGTGCAAGACGCGTATATAAGACATACTTAAAAATACACTAATCTGTTATTCTGGCTAGTTTAATTATATAAGGTGCGTTCAAAAAGTAACGAGCCGGAGACTGGAATGCGCAAACCGGTGACGACATCGGCCAATCGTGGCGTGTGTAACGGGGTGTGCTTCCGACCAGAGCGTGGAAGGTAACAGCCCGTCGCTAGAGATCACGCGTGCAAGTCACGTGACGATACAAAGCGATCAGCAGCATGCATCAATCGTCCAACGCTGCCAGTCGCATTGCAAACAGTGACATGCAGGCGTCAACCGAAGAGCAAAGAGGTGTTGTAGGGGGAACGGACATTCATTGCCGAATGTCACAAGTGTACGCCGAACACTGCATGTACCTTGCAAGGGTCAAGGCGTGGCACAAGCGCTTCAGGGAAGGACGGGTGTCGTTAGCGATGATGCCCGGTCTGGGGTACCCCCCTGCATTACCGATGACAACGTCCAGCAGGTTTATGCACTCATTACGCAGGACCGCCGAGTGACAGTGAACGCCATAGCCACCGTGGTCGCTATACGACAATGCACGACCGCATACGGCCAACACAGTCGCGGCACTCCTGCAGAAATTCAAATGGGAGGTTCTCGGCCACCCTCCATACAGTCCAGACCTCTCTCCCTGTGATTATGCCATGTTTGGTCCCTTGAAAAGGGCTCTGCGGGGCCAACGATTCACCTCGGACGCCGACGACTAGCTGTACGTGCGGAACTGGTTCACATCGCAGCCCAAGGAATTTTATGAGTCAGCCACTCACCGCCTCGTGTCACAGTGGGACAAGTGCCTCAACAGCCAGAGCCAATACTTCTAACATACAAGTACTGGTTTCCGTAATTATGCCTCCGGCTCGTTACGTTTTGAACGCACCTTATATATTGAAAATGGAAAGGAGAAATATGTAAATATATAAAAAATGCAAACGATAAAAATCAAGTACCGTACCTAGAAAATGAGTATTAGTTATAGAGCAAAACTATCTAAGAGAAACTTAATATTCCGTTCATTATTGCAGACTCTTATTAAAAATATTATTTGAAGTCATGGACAACAGAAACATCCAGTGCACACTTAGATCGTTGTTTCAACAACTGTAACACTGTGATGTATCATACAGCTGCGTGCTCCCGGAGAAGTAGGGGGAGTTTGGATGCGGATCGACCTGCTCACCTTTGCCGTGAGATAGGGGAAGTGGACACGGATAGTGGCAATGCTTCATAGCGTTGGCCAACGTGCTGTCACAAAATACCATTCACTTATTAAAACCGCCTAGTCAAACACTAAAGAAACGTTTAATTACTAAACGTACATGTTTCGGCATTTCATTGATACCTTCCTCAGCGTGATTGATATTAAATCTTAAACCTAGTTAACAAAGACAAAAAGAAATGGATATCCTTACAAAAATGGTTTTAAATCAAAAATGGAAAAGCTTGCAAATAATTAAATGCCATGTATTAAAAATGATAGTAAAAAGATGCTATTAAAATATGAGATCTACCTTATAAACTGCCTACGTTAATACTCCAATAATTTTGATCGAAAAACTGTAGTGACAGAAGATGTCGCTGTCAGAAGAATGAAGAAGCGCAAAGGATGTAGGTCAAATTGTCGTTTCAAAACGGAACAAAAATTTTGTAATCCAGTCCTCCAACCTAAAACTTCAGTCGATTCCCAACTTAATGGCCCACTCTGTTGGTATAGTTT
The DNA here is from genome assembly GCA_946902985.2 of Meconema thalassinum. Classification (NCBI taxonomy): domain Eukaryota; kingdom Metazoa; phylum Arthropoda; class Insecta; order Orthoptera; family Tettigoniidae; genus Meconema; species Meconema thalassinum. Next base: position 1,429,339,362 of record OX336389.2, on the reverse strand, counting down.
CTTAATGGGTGACGCAATGTGCAGGCTATTTATCAAACACAGCAATCAAATATATTACCCAGTGTCGAGTTTAGGTGGCATACTGTTACCTACGAGGAACGTAATAGTTTAAGGTATTACCTTCTTCTAAACTTCGATGACTCAGTTGATGTGTATAGGGCAATACAATGTGCAGGTTATTTACCAAACACAGCAATCAAGCATATTACCCAGTGTCGTCTTCAGGTGGAATACTGTTATGAGGAATGAATTAGATTACGGTATTGCCTTCTCCTACACTTCAATGACTCAGTTGGTTCCTATTTGTTGGCTCTCTCTGCTATATTATGTGTACTGGGCAACACAATGTGCAGATCATTTATTACAAGCTATAACATAACGTTGGCAGATTGTAACAACAAACAAGCAAATCAAAGTGAATAAAGAACCGATTGAAAAGAACGATCTAAGAAGCCGAGATGAAGCAAAAGTTAAATAGATAAAAACTGTATGCTTTAGTTGACATGGTAAACGTTATAGCGCTGTTACAAGTCGTGAATCGTCACTTGTACAAGAAAAACGACACGCTTTGTAACATATCATGCGTTATAACACATAGCAAGTTGGGGTTAGGTTACCAACGCGGGATTATTAAGATACCGTAGTTATAAAAGTAAAATCAAATGTTTTAATTGTCATGGTAGTCGTTATAGCGCTGTTACAAATCGTGAATCGCCACTTGCACAAGAAAACGACAAGCTTGTAATACATATCATGCGTTAAAATATATAGCAAGTTGGATTAAGTTTCAAACACGGGTTTAATAAGATGGACGGATAATATGTATTTGAGGTAAGGTGTTTGTATTGGGGTTAAAATATAAATAACATGTGTAATAATCGTTGGTTTAATAAGATGGAATTGATAATAATTATTTGTGGTAAGGTGAGTGTGTTGGGGATTAAAATATGAATAACATGCGTAATCATCGTAAAAATTAATCGATAAAGAAAAATAAATAAAAATGAAATAATATTAAGTGGTGAAACGTATCACGGGAATATTATAGAAGTTATATATTATGATTAAATAGGGTATGAAATCGAAGAAAGAAGAGGATTAAGGTAGAAATAAGGTAGTTAAATGGTATGTATGGGGGATGGTGTCCTTGTCGGTCTGCGATGGGCAAAATTAAATATCATAGATAAAAGGGGGTTATTGTCATTAATAGTTTCATTCAGATTATGACAGGCATCTAGTTTCAGGTTGATGTATATTTCTATTCTTTCAAGCATGTCAAATATTCTACCTTTATCTTTTAAATGAAGTATCGTTAAATCCGTGTTTATTGAAGTGAAAGAATGGAGTGATTCATTGATATGTTCACCCATACTAGAATGTTTTTATATCTAATTGCGTTTACATGTTCATGATAACGTTGACGAAATATACGTCCAGTTTGGCATATGTACGTAGATTGACAATCGTTGCATGTTAGTTTATAAACTCCTGATTTCTTAAATCTATTGTCTTCATTAAAAGTATTAAAATTATATAATAAGTTGGCCGTAGAGTTACCTGTTTTGATAGCTATTCTGCAATTTCTTTTTTTAAATTTGTTTGTTATTCCATACATCTTATTTGATACATATGTAAAATTTAATATATCTCTATCTTTTGATTCTCGTTGAAGTGTCGAAAAAGGTTTATTCTTGATTCTATTTAAAATTTTATTTACGAAATTCCCAGTGTATCCATTAAGATCAGCGATAGCATAAATTGTGTTAGTTTCATGAACGTAATCTGTAGATTCCATAGGCGTATTTAATGCCCTATGAATGAAAAAATCCACAGCCTGCTTCCAGTCTCCGACCGGGTCAGGAATGGAATGAATGAAGCCCCCATCCAGCGGCGAGGATATGAAGTGTGCCGGCTGCCGAGGCCTGACGCACTCCTCTGGGGCAATGATTAAATGAATGACAGATGAAATGAAATGATAGTGGAGAGTGTTGCTGGAATGAAATTTTGACCCGGAGAAAAACCTGTCTGCTTCGGTTTTGCTGAGCACAGATCTCACATGGAGTGACCGGGCTATAAAATGTTGATGCTTTATGGGATCCAGGATGTAAAGAATCGTTACGAATTATGTTGGATGTAGTCGTTGGTTTTCTATAAACCTTGTATGTGAAAAAGAATAGAAATATACATCAACCAGAAACTAGATGCTTGTCATAATCTGAATGAAACTATTAATGACAATAACCCCCTTTTATCTATGATATTTAATTTTGCCCATCGCAGACCGACAAGGACACCATCCCCCATACATACCATTTAACTACCTTATTTCTGCCTCAATCCTCTTCTTTTTTCGATTTCATACCCTATTTAATCATAATATATAACTTCTATAATATTCCCGTGATACGTTTCACCACTTAATATTATTTCATTTTTATTTCCTTTTCTTTATCGATTAATTTTTACGATTATTATGCATGTTATTCATATTTTAATCCCCAACACACTCACCTTACCACAAATAATTATTATCAATTCCATCTTATTAAACCCGCGATTATTACACATGTTATTTATATTTTAACCCCAATATAAACACCTTACCTCAAATACATATTATCCGTCCATCTTATTAAACCCATGTTTGAAACCTAATCCAACTTGCTATTTTTTTTAACGCATAATATGTTTTACAAGCTTGTCGTTTTCTTGTACAAGTGACGATTCACGACTTGTAACAGCGCTATAACGTTTACCATGCCGACTAAAGCATACAGTTTTTATCTATTTAACTTTTGTTTCATCTCGGCTTCTTAGATCGTTCTTCTCAATCGCTTCTTTATTCACTTTGATTTGCTTGTTTGTTGTTACAATCTGCCAACGTTATTTTATAGCTTGTAATAAATGATCTGCACATTGTGTTGCCCAGTACACATAATATAGCAGAGAGAGCCAACAAATAGGAACCAACTGAGTCATTGAAGTGTAGGAGAAGGCAATACCGTAATCTAATTCGTTCCTCATAACAGTATTCCACCTGAAGATGACACTGGGTAATATGCTTGATTGCTGTGTTTGGTAAATAACCTGCACGTTGTATTGCCCTATACACACCAACTGAGTCATCGAAGTTTAGAAGAAGGTAATACCTTAAACTATTACGTTCCTCGTAGGTAACAGTACTCCACCTAAAGTCGACACTGGGTAATATACTTGATTGCTGTGTTTGATAAATAGCCTGCACATTGCGTCACCCATTAAGAAACTATAACAACAGAGTGGGCCATTAAGTTGGGAATCGACTGAAGTTTTAGGTTGGAGGACTGGATTACAAAATTATTGTTCCGTTTTGAAGCGACAATTTGACCTACGTCGTATGAGCTTCTTTATTTTTCTGACAGCGACATCTTCTGTCACTACAGTTTTTCGATCAAAATTATTGGAGTATTGACGTAGGCAGTTTATAAGGAAGATCTCATATTTTAATAGCATCTTTTTACTACCATTTTAATACATGGCATTTAATTATTTGCAAGCTTTTCCATTTTTGATTTAAAACCATTTTTGTAAGGATAACCATTTCTTTTTGTCTTTGTTAACTAGGTTTAAGATTTAATATCAATCACGCTGAGGATGGTATCAATGAAATACCGAAACAAGTACGTTTAGTAATTAAACGTTTCTTTAGTGTTTGACTTGGCGGTTTTAATAAGAGAATCTCAGTCAACACGGTTATTAATTATTACCATTGCCATAATGGTCAATGTTTACGCATTTTACAAAATACCAAGCAATCACAGTGCTGTTTTATAACTGATTAAGCCTTACACTATATTGCAATGACCTCATTAGTCGCTTGAGTGAACTGTCATAGATATTCCTTACAAGAGGTGAAGAGTACGGGGTTAGAAACACCCATATTTTGTGGAAAATTTAAGCAATGCTCTTAGAAATTGCAAAGATGTTAATCACGAGCATAGTAAAACCAATGTCAAATGGAGAGAAGATTCTCAGAAGAACAATGATGGTTTCTAATCCCTTTTTTGTGAACATGTGGCGTAAGTACACAGTACTTCAATGTTTGCCTGTTAGAATGTCATTTAACTTGTATAACGAAGTGAATGACCAAGATGATAGTTATTATGTTCAACAGTAAAACAACCTACAGCTCCAACACGGGGATACATGTCTCATTGAACAGGGGAATTACAACAAATCGAAAAATAAGGAACATCCCTTATGCTAGCCCTCCATAAAACAAGGAGGAACAATCCTTAAAGTAGCTCTTCATAGAGCAAGGAGGAACAATTCTTATGTTAGCTCTTCATGGCGCAAAGAGGAACAATCCTTATGCTAACTCGTCATAGAGCAAGGAGGAACAATCCTTATGCTAGCTCTTCATAGAGCAAGGAGGAACAATTCTTATGTTAGCTCTTCATGGCGCAAAGAGGAACAATCCTTATGCTAACTCGTCATAGAGCAAGGAGGAACAATCCTTATGCTAGCTCGTCATAGAGCAAGGAGGAACAATCCTTACGCTAGCTCTTCATGGCGCAAGGAGGAACAATTCTTATGTTAGCTCTTCATGGCGCAAGGAGGAATAATCCTTAAAGTAGCTCTTCATGGCGCAAGGAGGAACAATCCTTATGCTAGCTCGTCATAGAGCAAGGAGGAACAATTCTTATGATAGCTCTTCATGACGCAAGGAGGAACAATCCTTACGCTAGCTCTTCATGGCGCAAGGAGGAACAATTCTTATGTTAGCTCTTCATGGCGCAAGGAGGAACAATCCTTAAAGTAGCTCTTCATGGCGCAAGGGGGAACAATTCTTATGTTAGCTCTTCATGGTGCAAGGAGGAACAATCCGTATGCTAGCTCTTCATGGCGCAAGGAGGAACAATCCTTATGCTAGCTCTTAATGGTGCAAGGAGGAACAATTCTTAAAATAGCTCCTCATGGCGCAAGGAGGAATAATCCTTAAAGTAGCTCTTCATGGCGCAAGGAGGAACAATCCTTATGCTAGCTCTTCATGGCGCAAGGAGGAATAATCCTTAAAGTAGCTCTTCATGGCGCAAGGGGGAACAATTCTTATGTTAGCTCTTCATGGCGCAAGGGGGAACAATTCTTATGTTAGCTCTTCATGGTGCAAGGAGGAACAATTCTTAAAATAGCTCTTCATGACGCAAGGAGGAACAATCCTTATGCTAGCTCTTCATGGCGCAAGGAGGAACAATTCTTATGTTAGCTCTTCATGGCGCAAGGAGGAATAATCCTTAAAGTAGCTCTTCATGGCGCAAGGGGGAACAATTCTTATGTTAGCTCTTCATGGCGCAAGGAGGAACAATCCTCATGCTAGCTCTTCATGGCGCAAGGGGGAACAATTCTTATGTTAGCTCTTCATGGCGCAAGGATGAACAATCCTCATGCTAGCTCTTCATGGCGCAAGGAGGAACAATCCTCATGCTAGCTCTTCATGGCGCAAGGAGGAACAATCCTCATGCTAGCTCTTCATGGCGCAAGGAGGAACAATCCTCATGCTAGCTCTTCATGGCGCAAGGGGGAACAATTCTTATGTTAGCTCTTCATGGCGCAAGGAGGAACAATCCTCTTGCTAGCTCTTCATGGCGCAAGGAGGAAGAATCCTTATGTTAGCTCTTCATGGCGCAAGGAGGAACAATCCTCATGCTAGCTCTTCATGGCGCAAGGAGGAACAATCCTCTTGCTAGCTCTTCATGGCGCAAGGAGGAAGAATCCTTATGTTAGCTCTTCATGGCGCAAGGATGAACAATCCTCATGCTAGCTCTTCACGGCGCAAGGAGGAACAATCCTTATGCTAGCTCTTCATGGCGCAAGGAGGACCAATCCTTATGCTGGCTCTTCATGGCGCAAGGAGGAACAATCCTTATGCTAGCTCTTCATGGCGCAAGGAGGAACAATCCTAATGCTAGCTCGTCATAGAGCAAGGAGGAACCATCCTTATGCTAGCTCTTCATGGCGCAAGGAGGAACAATTCTTATGTTAGCTCTTCATGGCGCAAGGAGGAATAATCCTTAAAGTAGCTCTTCATGGCGCAAGGGGGAACAATTCTTATGTTAGCTCTTCATGGCGCAAGGAGGAACAATCCTCATGCTAGCTCTTCATGGCGCAAGGGGGAACAATTCTTATGTTAGCTCTTCATGGCGCAAGGATGAACAATCCTCATGCTAGCTCTTCATGGCGCAAGGAGGAACAATCCTCATGCTAGCTCTTCATGGCGCAAGGGGGAACAATTCTTATGTTAGCTCTTCATGGCGCAAGGAGGAACAATCCTCTTGCTAGCTCTTCATGGCGCAAGGAGGAAGAATCCTTATGTTAGCTCTTCATGGCGCAAGGAGGAACAATCCTCATGCTAGCTCTTCATGGCGCAAGGAGGAACAATCCTCTTGCTAGCTCTTCATGGCGCAAGGAGGAAGAATCCTTATGTTAGCTCTTCATGGCGCAAGGATGAACAATCCTCATGCTAGCTCTTCACGGCGCAAGGAGGAACAATCCTTATGCTAGCTCTTCATGGCGCAAGGAGGACCAATCCTTATGCTGGCTCTTCATGGCGCAAGGAGGAACAATCCTTATGCTAGCTCTTCATGGCGCAAGGAGGAACAATCCTAATGCTAGCTCGTCATAGAGCAAGGAGGAACCATCCTTATGCTAGCTCTTCAAGCGCAAGGAGGAACAATCCTTATGCTAGTTCGCCATAGAGCAAGGAGGAACAATCCTTATGCTAGCTCTTCATGGCGCAAGGAGGAACAATTCTTATGTTAGCTCTTCATGACGCAAGGAGGAACAATCCTTAAAGTAGCTCTTCATGGCGCAAGGGGGAACAATTCTTATGTTAGCTCTTCATGGCGCAAGGAGGAATAATCCTTAAAGTAGCTCTTCATGGCGCAAGGGGGAACAATTCTTATGTTAGCTCTTCATGGCGCAAGGAGGAACAATCCTTATGCTAGCTCTTCATGGCGCAAGGGGGAACAATTCTTATGTTAGCTCTTCATGGCGCAAGGAGGAACAATCCTTATGCTAGCTCTTCATGGCGCAAGGGGGAACAATTCTTATGTTAGCTCTTCATGGCGCAAGGAGGAACAATCCTTATGCTAGCTCTTCATGGTGCAAGGAGGAACAATTCTTAAAATAGCTCTTCATGACGCAAGGAGGAACAATCCTTATGCTAGCTCTTCATGGTGCAAGGAGGAACAATTCTTAAAATAGCTCTTCATGGTGCAAGGAGGAACAATACTTATGCTAGCTCTTCATGGCGCAAGGAGGAACAATCTATATGCTAGCTTGTCATAGAGCAAGGAGGAATAAATCCTTATGCTAGCTCTTCATAGAGCAAGGGGGAACAATCCTTATGTTAGGTCTTCAAAGACCAAGAAATAACAGTCCTCAATGTAGCTCTTCAAGGATAAGCGAGGAACTGTCCCAAGGGTAGTTCCTCATGGAACAAGGAGGAGCAATCCCCAAGGTATATATTCAGGGAGAAAGGAGAAACAATTACTAAGCTAGCTCTTAATGGACCAAGGAGGAACAATATCAAAGGCAGCTCATCATGGGGCAAAGAGAAACAATCCCAGAGGTTCGTGGAGCGAGGAATATCAGTTCCCAAGCTAGACCCTCAAGGAGCAATGAGGAACTTGGCGAATCAAAACCATTCTTTTTTTTTTCCGTGGGGACGTGGGATAAATTCCCGTGTAGTCTAGTGGTTTTTAACATTATTCAAAAGTAATGTTGCAGTATTACTCCACCGTAAATCTCGCGGTTGTAAGTCTTGAAGTTCTAGACGTTAAACAATTATCACTTCAAAATTTAACATGCACAAACCGAACAAGATGTTCAGTAAAGAACATATAGCCTACTTTCTCCTAAATGCATGGGTATTGTTATAACTCTTTGTCCTTTTCAAGGAGTATAATTGAATGTTGATTGTAGTAGCTTGTTGAAATAAAACGTGCTATACGGATATTAAACATGAATATGAGGTGCCCTTTGCTAGTGCTACCGCTGTAAAAAAATTCATTCAACTTGGTTTCGCCGTGCTTGAATTTATATGGGGAATCTATTTGCACACATACATGGCCGCTATCTGCAAACTATTGGGCTGATGACATTGTAGTTCAGTCAAAAGATGCTTCCCACAAAATGGTAAGCTGTTGCAAAATTTGGTTGAGATCAAATGATTAGGTTGGTCGTAATTTGATTTTAACTTTTAACATTTGGGTGGCCACCATTCCGTTTCCGCCAAGATGGTGGCGATATAAAACAAGACACTGAATTGTCCTTTGCCAGTGCTACCTCTGTACCAAATTTCGTTCAATTCGGTTTCACCGTGTTTGAACTGATAGGGGGAATCCATTTGCACACATACATGGCTGCCATATGCAAACTGTTAGACTGATGACCTTGTAGCTTGGTCAAAGAACGCTTCTAACATAATGGTATGTTGTAGCAAAATTTAGTAGGGATCAGATGATTAGGTTGGTCGTAATTTGATTTAAAATTTTACCATTTGAGTGGCCGCCATTCCGTTTCCGTCAAGATATCGGCAATATAGAACATGAAACTGAGGTTCCCTTCGCTAGTGCTACCTCTCTACCAAATTGCGTACAATTCGGTTTCACCGTGTTTGAAAAGATAGCGGGAATCAATTTGCACACATACATGGTCGCCATCCGCAAATTATTGGGCTGATGGCCTTGTAGTCTGGACACAAGATGCTTTATACATAAAGATTAGATGATTAAGTTGGTCGTAATTTGATTCAAGCTTTAACATTTGGGTTGCCGCCATTACGTTTTCGTCAAGATGGTGGCAATATAAAACATGACACAGAAGTGCCTTTTGCTAGTGCTATCTCTGTAACAAATTTTGTTTAATTCGGTTTTATCGTATTTGAATAGATAGGGGGAAACGATTTACACACATACATGGCCACCATCCGCAAAATATTGGGCTAATGACCTTGTAGTTTGGTCAAAAGATTCCTCATACATAAAGATATAATGTTGCAGAATTTGGTAGAGATCAGATAATTAGGTTGGTCGTAATTTGATTTAAGCCTTTAACATTTGGGTGTCCGACATTACGTTTTTGTCAAGATGGCGGCGATATAAAAATGACACTGAGGTGTCCTTTGCTAGTGCTACTTCTGTACCAAATTTCGTTCAATTCGGTTTCATCGTGTTTGAATTGATAGGAGGAATTGATTTGCACCCATCCATGGCCGCTATCTGCAAATTATTGGGCTGATGACCTTGTAGTTTAGTCAAAACACGCTCGCCATATAAATATATGTTTTTGCACTATTTGGTAGAGATTGGATGATTAGGTTAGTCGAACATTTGGGTGGCCGCCATTACGTTTCCGTCAAGATGGCAGCGATATAAAATATGACACTGAGGTGCCCTTTGTTTGTTCTACCTCTGTACCAAATTTCGTTCAATTCGGATTCACCGTGTTTGAATTGACAGACATTCAGAGTACACACACACACGCACTCACACACAGACAGACACACTATTTTTGGCCCTGTAGTGATCTCATAAGTCTACTTTCATTTTTTGCAAAAATCGAAAATAGGCTAAAAATAGATGCGGGTCCGCCTTGGTAGGAGGCAAACAGCTTGACTACTGAGCCATCATGCTCTTTCGCAGGCAACCTGCAAATTGACGGATCCTAATTGAAATCCTTCCCTGTGTGATTGTCCATAGATACTCGGTGGAACACTACAGGTACATTAAATTGTTCAAGCGAACTCGGTAATTTCTGTGTTAAAATTTCTTGAATCAACATCATGCTCATTGTCATCTGTTTGCGCTGTCTTGTTTTACCCATCACCGATGTTCTTGGTCTAAAAAGGCAGCCACGTTGGCAAGGCCTCTGGTCATGATTACGTTTACCGACTACTGCTATGTTTAATTTTCAAATTCGCTAAACTGTAGTTCACATACCGCAAATATGACAACCACTCATCTGTCTTGCGTGTGCGTAGCAAAGAAAACATCGTGCGCTATTTACCAAGCATTGACCGAGCGTTTTTAAATCTCTTGATCCGCACACATGTCCGGGATATATTAGAAATAGCTGGAGACATAATTGGGTAGTAATTTTATTTTTACATTCAAATTGAGCCACTGTGGACTACGAATTAGCAATGAACGTCATTTTTAGTGTTTAGCTCTTGTTCGTCTACTATTTTAGCCTACTTTTCACATTTTGCAAAAATGAGGGAAAAGTAGACTTATGAGATCGATCCGGGAAAATGTGTGTCTGTCTGTCTGTCTTTCTGGCTGTGTGTGTGTGTCCCCCTATCAACTCCTAAACGGCTGCAGCAATCGAAACCAAATTAAGTATGAGTAAAGATGTATACTGGAATATCTCACGTCCATATTTGAAAATGATGTCAGTGCTACCAACTGCTGAAAAAACACACTACAAATTTGAGCTCAATGTTGGATATCTTGGAAGGTATGCATGGGAGCTTTTCCAAAACTGGCACATATGTAGACAATATTATTTCAGTTTAATTTCCAGGAGGCCATACGTGACAGTGTTGCCAAAATAATTTTAAGCCTTCTGATAGGTCCACTTTTTAAATGCATATAACTTCTACACTATCAATTGGATTTCAACCAAATTTTGTATGTAATATGTGTTCATAAACAGATATGACTGAGCGTATTCTTAAGGGCCACCAGGGCTGCCAACTGTTAATAATTGCTCCCTATATTTTTTATCCAAATACCAATATATCAAAAAGTATGCAAGCCGACAGCTTTAAACTATGAACACGTGTAGTACCTGACATTTTAGATTAATTTGGAGTAAATTATGTACGTCAGTTCTACCAACATGATTCTATGCCTGCTGATAGGACCAATTTTTAAATACATGTAACTTCTATACTATCAGTTGGATTTCAACCAAATTTCGTATGTGCTATGTGTAACATACCAGATATGACTACAAGTATTCTTAAGTGCAATAAGGGCTGCCAACTGTTAATAAACGCTGTCTATATTTTTTATCCTAATATCAATATATCAGAAAGAATGCAAGCCAACAGCTCTATACTTTGCACACGTATAGCACCTGACATTCTAGATTAATTTGGAGTAATTAATATAAGTCAGTGCTGCCAACATGATTCTATGCCTGCTGATTGGTTCAGTTTTAAAATACATGTAACTTCTATACTAATAAATGGATTTCATCCAAAATTGGCACAACAAGATATCATAGTATTTCAGATTATTTCTGACCAGCACACGCATGACATTGTTGTCAACATGCTTTTACGCGTGCTGATAGATCCAATGTAACGTCCATTGGACTTCAATCTAATTTATTATTCTGTACCTTAAGAGATGGAACTAAGGATCTATTCAGTCACCAGGGCTGCCAACTGTAGTGCTCTATTAGGCTACATTATACCAGGTATATTTCGAACTAAATAGACATTTCGATATTACCAACTGAATTTCGTGATTATTGTAGATAGGTTCATACACTGTAGATTAATCATTGGCATGAAAAGTAGGCTCTTTAGTTCGTCACGGAACTTCTTGTTAATGTCCTGCCGGTATCTCTCGAACCCATCACTCAGCGCCTTCTTCCGATTTTCTGAATGAGGTCCCCTCCATCCTTTTGGTTCTGCCCCTATCTTAAATCCCCTGTAGTTTTTGATCATTTGGAAAAATTTATTCCTGTTCTGAATGTTGTCCTCCGGAATACCTCTTTTCGTCAGAACTTTATTGCATTATTGGAACCAACCCACCTTTTTTGCCTTTGGTTTCACGAAATTCTATTTTTTGTTTTCGTTCGCTCATTGGATATTGTGAGGATGTTCCTATTGAATAACCACCTTTAACGTTTCATTGATGACGTCACTGGTTCTAGACTCCTGTATAATAGTAGTGGGCGTACGCCGATCCTGCTTCATCCCACCAAACTAACGCACTCGCTACTGAGCATTGCCCATATCTGTCGAACCAACAATCGGAGATTGTCACGTGAGGTGTCAAATTATACTCGGGATGAAGCCCTCTTTTCCGCGAGCTATTTATTTTTCTAAATTATAACGAAGGGCTTCACTACACATTTTGAAAATTTAGATTTTTTGACTTCTTAATTTAATTTAATGTTTCAAATTTATTATACTGTATATTAATTTTTATTTACTATTTATTTTTATTTTGCCAAATTTTGCCAAAGGGCAAATTTTTAAATTTTATTTAATGTTTTTAATTTATTATTTATATAATTTTTATTTACAATTTTTTATCTTTTTATTTTGACAAAGAGCTTAACTGCACATTTAGAAATTTTTATTTTTTATTTTTTATTTTATTTAGTGTCTTAATTTATTTTATAAGCAAGTTGTATTTATCATTTTGGTTTTTGTTTATTTTATTTTCCCAAAGCTCCTACCAAGTGACACTAGACGCTCGGCTAAGCTTATTGCCGCGCGGCTTCTTCCCCCCCCCGATATTTCTCGAACCACTAACGCTAGAGACTTGTGTTAAGTGTCGAATTACTCGGCTTGTTACTCTCCTTACCGTATGCTATTTATCCCCCGCCCCCAAATTTTGGCAAAGGGCCTAAATGCACATTTTGAAAATTTCGGTTTTACCCCTTTTTTAATTTTAGTTAATGTTTTAGTTTATTATTTTTAATTTATTACATTTATTTTCAGATTTTTGTCCAAAGCGCGTAACTCTAACTCTTCTGGCTATTTATTTATTTATTTATTTAATTGAGCCGTAATGGTAGCTATTTCAGCATGGATATACCCCTATGCGGGAAGAGGAAAGGAAGAGGAAGAGGGGATGGCTAGAGAGAATATCTACCACTCATAGCCGTGACCGTTAAAGCACGCACCGCGACTGCATGATGCCGCTAACTTGAGCTGATATCTCGCGAACCCGTAAACATACAGACTTATATGAGGGCTTGTTTTAATGGGTTTTTTCTAATTTTTACCGCGAACCACTTATTGTTTCAGATTTTTACCATCAACATAACTTTTAGGTCATTGACGTTTCTTCTGAGATTTTGAGAACCTGTAATCCCAAATACTTATGTCAGCTATCGAATTACTCGGAATGAACCCTCCCCCACCCCCGTTTTCCTATGGACCACTCCTTTAACCAAATAACCCAAAACTGCAAGGTCATTGACCTGAAATTTATCGAACCAATAATCGTAGAAATTTTATCTAGGATTAAAATTAATACATGTAATATTCTTTATTTTTAGATTTAGTTGATTTGAGACTTTGCGAACTAGAGGTATCTCGAATTCATTATTGTAAAAATTTGATTTAGGATTAAAAATATTACATGTAAGATTTTTTATTTTTAAGATTTTTAATTTTTAGATTTAGCTGATCCGAGATTTCATGTAGAAATAATTAAATTTTATTTATCACAAACACCGGACTAGCAGTTATAGTACCCGAAACTAGCCTATTTCTTTTTTTTTCTGGTAAACCGTGCTATAAGAATGTAAACAAGTAAGTTACGTTTTGTTTGTACCAGACTATATTTTTAATGACTTGAGATTTCCGAAACTTATAATTTGATAATGTTACACAACAGCTTAAATGAAAAAGTGCAAACCCTTTATTACTTAGACAAGTTATTTTTTAAAATTATTGAGAAACGACGTAACTAGAATTTTAAAATTACAGCTTATAAAATATTTTTCTTAAAATGGTAAACGATTACAAGTGCAAGAGTGGGTTTACACATAGTCTCGTAACATGCTACCTGGATAGCACGAGCAAGCGATTTAAGAGGGTAATATATGCATTTTTAAATGATTTATTTATTTATTTATTATTTAATATGTATTAAGCACGACAGTGCATGTAGAAAGATGATTACACTATACGTTATGACTAATTTTTTAGGCCTTGAGCGGCCTTGCGATACTAATTTGCTAACCAGACACAAGTTAGCTGCCAGGGAACTCTTGGCAACTATGCTTGTTTTTGCCATTTTGGTTTATGTACAACGGATGTTTGTATAGAAACCGAGGACAATGTTGGTTCTTTACAAAAACGAGACATTATACTAGAGACGGTCAGGATATCCAAGTATCATATTGTTACGGCTGTGAGTTTGTGTCATCGCTCGCCGCTTGAGTCACAACTGCCCCAGGGGTTGGGCTGTGGCATACCTCCTGTATTGCGTGTGCCTTATGCAACAGGGCTACTAAGACAAAGGGATAGTCCAGAAGATTCGTGACTGGACCAGCGATGGAAACCTCGAGAAGCCGTGGACCCTGGATGGATCTAGAACCATTTATTGAGTCACCGGCCTGCTATATAAGAGTGACCCGTGAAGCAGTTGTTGTTGTTGTGTTTTACGAGCTAGTGCGAGCGATTATCTTGTGCGACAGAAGTGTGGTGACTTGCGAAACCCCTAGTGTAGCGGCGAAGTGAGGAACATACAGGGGACTGCCGTGTTCTGAGTAAGTGTGCTTTCACTGAGTGTCAGATATTGTGGTGTCGAAATCCTGTGACATTGTTTCTCCCAGCTTGTGAACAGCGTACTTCAAGTGCTCGTAAGTACTGTATTTGTTTTACCTGAGGAAGAGGGGCAGGTAGCTTCTGCCAAGGCCACCGGACTCATTAGGACGGATTAACTTCTGTGGTCTGTTGCAAGTGAAAGGGGCCAAGAGCGCATAAGGAAGAGGCTTGAGGAAACTGGAGAAGGCTCCTAATTGCTTGTATTTGGTGATTAGTGTAATTTTCTGGCCACAATAAAGATAATTATTTCTTTAAGCAGTAATTGGTGTAGTGCTTTGTACCCCCACCGTAATCCAGTTGGTCGACCAGTTCTTGACAATATTGGCTTACCGGGATCGGATCATTCCCAGGTCGGCCGAAGGCAAGATCGACAGGTAGACGGAGCTCCCTCCCAAACATGGCCAGGGCTGGTGTGCACCCGGTGGCTTCATGCACGGCGGCGCGGTAGGCCAGGAGAAATAGTGGAGGATGCTTGTCCCAATCCCTCTGGTGCTCGCTGACGACTATTCGGAGATGGTTCTCGACGGTGCGATTGAATCGCTCTACCATCCCGTCGGACTGAGGGTGTAGCGGCGTTGTCCTTGTCTTCCGGATCCCCAGCAGCTGGCATAGGTTCTGGAACACCTGCGACTCGAAGTTCCTCCCTTGGTCGGAGTGCAGCTCCAGGGGTACTCCGTACCGGCTGACGAATTCCTTCACCAGGGTCTCTGCGATCGTCGCGGCTTCTTGGTTAGGGAGCGCATACGCCTCCGGCCATTTGGTAAAGTAGTCGCTGACGACTAATATGTAGAGGTTCCCTGCCTCGCTTAACGGGAATGGCCCAGCAACATCGATGGTCACTCTCTCCATGGGGCCGCCCACGTTGTAGGTTTTCAGTGGACCCCGTCGTCTTCGTCCTGGGCCCTTGCTGGCTGCGCAATCGTGGCACCTCGCGCAGTGGTTCTCCACGTCTGTTCGGCATCCGATCCAGTAGAACCGCTCTCTCAGCTTCTCCAGGGTCTTCTTTATTCCTAGGTGTCCACCAGATGATCCTCCATGAACTTCCTTCAGGACTTCCTCCGTCATAGCCTTTGGAACGACGACTTGTTCCCGAGATGTCTTCCCGTCGGTGCTCTCCCAGGTACGGCAGATGAGGCCATCCCTTACAATCAGCGAGTCCCACTGTGCCCAGTAGGACTTAAACTTTGGGCTGCAGTCACTCACAATGTTCCACCCGGGTCTGGGGACACAGGCCCTCTTCCATTCGGCTATCAGTCCCAGGTCATCATCTTCCGCTTGCGCCCGCGTGAAAGATTCGCGGCTCCAGCTCCCTTGAAGTTCCACGGTAGTCCTTCGGCACTGTATCCCGGTGTTCTCCTCCCTTCGGGAACAGAAGGTGCAGTCTTCGGGGCACGGTCTTCGTGACAGGGCGTCGGCGTTAGAATGCAGTTGGCCTTTCCTGTGCTGAATCTCAAAGTTATACTGTTGAAGCCTCTCTAACCACCGCGCGAGTTGACCCTCGGGCTGCTTGAAGTTCAGGAGCAACCGCAGGGATGCATGGTCGGTCCTGATGAGAAATTCTTGCCCGTACAGGAACTTGTGGAAGTGTTCAATGGTCTTCACGATGGCGAGCAGCTCCTTCCTGGTGACGCAGTAGTTCCTTTCTGGCTTTGACAAGGCCTTGCTGAAGTAGGCCACTACTCTCTCCTCGCCGTCCACTACCTGCGACAGGATTCCCCCTATGCCAAAGTCGCTGGCATCGGTATCGACGATGAACCTTGTTCCAGGTCTGGGGTAGGCCAGAATAGGCGCGGTGCACAGAGCCTGCTTGAGTTGTTCGAAGGCACTGTGGCATTCTGCTGTCCACGTGAAGAGTTGGTCCTTCTCAGTCAGGCGATGTAAAGGTTTGGCGATGTCGGCGAATCCCCTCACGAAGCGACGGTAATAAGTGCAGAGTCCCAGGAAGCTTCGTAGTTGGGACTTGTCCTTCGGAACTGGCCACCCCCTCACAGCTGCGGTCTTCTCTGGGTCGGTGCGCACCCCTTCCTCGGAGACGATATGCCCAAGGTACTGGACCCGCTTCTGGAAGAGCTCACACTTCTTGGGGCTCAACTTCAGCTGGGCAGCCATGGTGTAACGGTAAATGCTAGTTAACTTGCGGCGACTGACAACTAAGGCATGAACACGATCCCTTTAAATTAGCTAATATCCAATAAAATTTCCTAAAAGTATCTTAAGATGCCCCCTACTCTCAATTAAACACCAAGTGTGTGGGACTGATGACCGCAATGCCACAAGTTTTCTACACAACTAAGTGCACGGGGCTACTAGTCATGATATGTTAATCCCCTAACTAGACGCTTATAACGACTTTGATATTGTAAACCCCATAATATGATTTATGTACACCCAACTACACCGAGCTGACGCCCTATATATTCATATTTTTGGGGAAGGGTATCCAGGCTTTAAAACCACACAACATACATACTTTTATCGCAGATTATCCCCGACAGACATTATATATAATTGAAAACAAACTGGTCATGAATGGATTGGCAAGCAAGTTGAGCTATCTAGCTGACCCGGCAGGAAGATATGTCTCTGGTTACCATCATGGGAGTATATGTTTGCATGACGTAACAGTCGCAGTTCTTAATATCTCGCTTTTACCTTAAAGGGGCGCACTAAGCCTCGTGATGCAAAACACAGGAGAGCCGGCCTGGAACGGTTTCCCACTTTTGCTTTAGACAAATGCTGTGTAGGGCTCTTAACTTAAGGCCACGATCACCTCCTTCCCAATCCATTTTCCTTGAATAGTGGCTAGCACCCTTGACTCTCACCCCGAAGGTCGGGGTTTGATTTTCAGCTCTGCCAAGAAACGAGATTCACCATCTGCCACATAGAATCTCATTGTATTTCATTCCTAAACGTTACTTATATACACTGAAGGCAGTCTAGTAACACATATATTAACTGCGGAGAACTGTATGACCAACCAACCTGGAGTTACAATCAGGCGAGAATATGTTTACATGATGTAACAGTGGTAGTTTTCTTTTAATCTTTTACTTTTACCTTACTGGACAGCACTACGTGTCAGGAGAAAAAAGAAACGGGTTTGGCTTACTTTCTTGGCTATTTAGGTTGCCAAGAATGGTTTCCCACTCAAGGCAAACACTGATATGATACATAACTTAAGGTTGCCATAACCTCTTTCCAATCCTCACTTAAATTACAAATATACACATAACACTACAAATCCCGACTTTTAGCTCTATACTTTTCCATTATATATTTCATATACTATTGCTGTATAAAACATTTTTAACACTGAGCGTGTATATGTATGTATGATTGTATGAACCTATAGTTATGAGGAGCAATGTTCTAGTAAGTCCACCGTCGCCTTTTCCCAGTCTTCATGAGTATTACAGAATCGACAGTGGTAATTATGCTCGCTAAAGCCCGATGTTAGGTAATGGAACGAAGGCTTTTAATGACTCGATAGATGTAGGTTCGACCTCTACTATTTCAACTCTAGACCAATACTGGAATGATACCTAACTTAAGGCCAAGGTCGACTTTCCCCCAAAATCCCTTCCGCTGATCCATACTGGTGAAGGGTTACCTTTACCAACAACTCTTTTATCCCACCCCATCCCCCTTACACTAGACTACTCCAAACAAAATAACAATAATAATACAAATAATATAAATGACTAATAAACATAAAAAATAATATAAAATAATAATAATAATACAGCCTCCGTGGCTTAGGCGGCAGTAGGCCGGCCTCTCGCCGCTGAGTCCGTGGTGCAAATCCCGGTCACTCCATGTGAGATCTGTGCTGGACAAAATAGAGGCAGACAGGTTTTTCTCCGGGTACTCCGGTTTTCCCTGTCAAAATGTCATTCCAGCAACACTCTCCACTATCATTTCATTTCATCTGTCATTCATTTAATCATTGCCCCAGAGGAGTGCGTCCGGCCTCGGCAGCCGGCACAGTCCATATCCTCGCCCGCTTATCGGGGCTTCATTCATCCCATTCCTGACCCGGTCGGAGACTGGAAGCAGGCTGTGGAATTTTTTCAATAATAATACTAAACACCACATGATTACTTAAGCACAACCCATAATTGTCCTAAATGTCCCTAAATTCACAACAAATTCACCAGATTTCCCCCAAATTAACAAAAATTATTTAAAATATACTGTCCTCATTAATCGGCAGTGAATTGGAAGACCCGGTGAAAACATCGCAATTCACGCCGATAAACCAAGAACATGGCCATAAAAATGATTGGGATCTGGGTTCGATTTGACCAAAGAAAAAAATATGCTGGAGGGTACGTGATCTCGAGTAGTCTCAGGGGTGTTTAAAAGGATAGAGGCGCACCTGGAATGATCAACACTTCCTCAGATCCGAATCAACACCATACATCAACAAAATCATAAGAAAAGACCAATCTTAAAGACAACAAGTATCCATTTATTGGGCTGCTGATAAACCAACAAGAAATAATTATATTCATCCTAGAGCCTATCCTGCTTTGGAGATTCAAAATAAAATTAAGACTTGCTGTGGATTTATTAAAATAATTAAATGTCAACTGACATTAGAAGTTAATGGGTCAATGAATCTCCCCTGTCCTAACATTCGATACACATCAAATTAGGAGATATTCGAGTAAAAGAGAAAAACTTAAATTTAAAAACAAGTCAGATACCGTCTCATTTTATCACAAAATTGGTTTAACACCCTGAATGTCCAGCAGGTGGTGTTTGAGATCATAAATAAATTCAATCACTTGAGTTCATCACAAACATTTTTAAAATAACTTGCCCTAATTTGATATTGTGTTGATCTCCCTCCTAATTAATATAAGAAAATATTTTAACGCAAAACAATATTTATCCAGCACAATTATTATTTAACTTTATCAAAATTTGATTTTATTTGACCACCATGTTGCTGTTTCAATGTCTATCATTTGACTATCCTATTTAATTGGTCATATCTCTAGTAGATGTACTATTTCATTTGTATGTACAACTATTTTCAGACCATCATCTATTTACAATTATGTTGCTGCATCATCCTACTTACATTTATATTCATCACTTAATTACAATATTCCGTTGAATATTTAAAGAATTTAACCAATTAATATTCATGTTTTTCAGTCCACCAAATTGATCATCCGGGGTCTATGTCATAAAATATCATGATTCTTAACGTCCGTTGAAAACTATTCCAAAGTGTATTACTCCAAACCAATTTCAAAAATATCCATCCTGTTATCCTCAATTTATGGTAAAAAATGAATTTCATGGTTGACCATGACATTCTGAAAAGTAGTGCTCATCTTTCCCTATTCGATGGTATGCTCATAACACATTAAATTATACCAAAAATTACTGTAGTCACTAGACTATCAACTGATCATAAGAATACCAGATTCATTAACTGCCTACTGCATCTCACATAGTCATACTCATCTAAGAATAATTTTATTTATTGCACTTTTTTATCAACACAAAGTTTTTATTTCTTAAAATATTACCATCATTCATTCACAGAATATGTGAACGTTACCATTAATTAATCTTACAACTTTATATTCAACTTCCTTTTTATATAATTCGCAACCAACCAAAAATTTTATTTTGTGTAGAATATTTTACCATATCATTTTATCATCATGACCTTTCCTCTTAATCACACCTAAATCATGTACATAAATTAGCATCAATGATTCCTATGACTTGCAGCAACGTCAAATGAGTAGAGAAATTAAGTATAATATGAGCATGTGCCAGGGAATCTCTCAAAATCCTCAAACAAGATGTTTGAAGGAAAGAAAAAAATATAATTCAAGTTAATTCTTGTTAAATCGTGTTTTTGTGATTCATGACGTTTAAAACTTCACAAATATTGCCCTATCAATAAATCACGCAATACTTTATATTCTGTTCGCTTTTATATACTGTATTGACTGTAACTTTGTAAGTTCTCATATTAGTGAAGCTATGATTTAATTCTTAATCGTCTGCAAATCTCGCACTAGCGGTGTATGCGCCCAAGTACAAGATGTGCAACAGTTCACTTTTATCACCATATTGAACGCGGCCGTCGTTCCAATGCTTCCTTAAAAATAGGTAATATTTTCCAAGTCTGAGGACCATTGTCTTAGTTAAGTTCCCTATTCCTGTGCAGTGAAGAATGAAGCACCCTCCTGCTTTTGTGAGGGAATTGTTGGCCATCCCATGCCATCCCAAGGAAATCGTTTCCCAACATATGATGCCATACTTAAAGCAGTAGGGCGCTATGACACGGAACGCGCCCAGTACACTTCTGGAAACATGTTCCAGTGCATTACATTGAAGGCCTGTTTATATACGGTATAAATATTTTATGACTACGTTCATGCCTACTTTTTTATAGACCTAGACGCGGAGAGGCTCACAACTAGTGAGATGGCTCTGTCCTGTCATATCTGAGGTACGGCGTATTTTGATTAGCTCTTGTTCTTCTCCATTTTTCTTAATTAAGGCTGAGGCCAAGCTTCCGACTTGGTAGCCTCGTCGGAAATGCCACGGCACGGTTGCCTTAGTGCGTTACATTGATTCACATGTAGGTGGCCATGCTTGGTCAACATGATGACAAAATCGCAGCAGAGAGCGTTTTCTCAGCGCAGTGACAAAGATGCTCTGCGTAGTTTCTTATCGATGTGGCCATGCCAGCGCGACACTGGGCGCATATATAGCATTGCTCATAGGCAGAGTCGCTCTAGCATGCTAGGCTCTGGGCGACTGACGCGCTCCATAATCAATAAATAAATAAATGAATAACTGTCTTACTTACATAATTAATTAATAAATCAATAATTGAATGAATAAATTAGTAAATGAATGAATAAATCATATACCGTTACTACAGTGAAACTGTAGGAAACTTTGATACACCTAGTTCATAAAACTATGTGAATTTTATGTTACCTCGACGCACCTGCAAGCCTTCCTTCTACTGAGATTGCATTGTTAGTTGTTTTGCATTTCCTTTCTTCAGATACACACAAAGTTCGTCATACGAAGTTAGACTCATTCTATTTTCTTTTTAAATCTGGCATCGTGGGTCCGTGGGGTATTAAATAAAGTGTGAAACTGTCCACTTGTATGTCTTTGCTCGTTGATCAGATGAACGCTGTATTTTTTGCTTTTCCTTCGCTTCTTTTTAAGTAATGTGCAATGGCTGTAGCTAACAGAAAATATCATCTTCTTCATGGCTGTACATCGATGGGGCGAATGGACGAAAAGTGAGCCATTTTTATCAGACAGTTCATGGTTCCATAAACTGCCATATGAAATGTACCTGGTAATTTATGGGGCATTCCATGTGTACGTAGGTACTGGTACTGGACCCTCAGTTGTCTAGGGGCACGTATTGAAGTTACGTCAAAGGATTGAGCTGCCACTCTACCAAGAATTTCAAGGGTTGAAACGGGGCATTTTCCGCAAACATAGAGCTCTACTCCAAACAAATGCTACAATTGTTCCTAACCTAAGGCCACAACCACCTCTTTTTCGTCCCCAAATTGCAAGTACGCACGTTATTTGCATTAGACAAATGCCACACACACTGAAAATAAACAACAACAATTCTGAAAATGTTAACCATTACCTAAATAGAATTACAAAACTCATCTATAGGCCTTAAAACTTCGCACTGTAAACATATTTCTTCTTCATTTTCCTCTTCTTCTGTGTTCGATTTCGGTCATCTATGGGCCACATGAAAAAAAATTCCCATGATTTTATCTCCTTTCTCGATTTTAGTTTATTTCCACTAGGCTATTTCTTCATCCTTTTACTGTGATCTTTCCTTCTTTCCTCCTTCTTTAATCTGTCCAAACAGTTGAGCACTACATTTTTTCCTAAAAAAAAAAAGGTATTTTTAAAATCTCTTTTCTAAAGGTAAGGCTGTCTAGAATGTCTTGTTTTTGTATTGGTCATTTCTGTTAAATCCTTTTTCACTTCGATGAAGCAACTAATATGCAGTTTGGGATTTTTGTCAGCATGGCCGAATATTTATTTTGTCAGTCTTTCCAAGTTCATTCGAACCAAGTGGTCATAAAAAGAAATTCTTCTCTTTCTGAGAATATTTGATAATTAAATATATTATTATTTACTGGTTAAATAACAAATCGGAAATTAAGTACGTTACCTAGCTGAACCAGTAGGCAATGTTTAGGCTTACAAATATTTCTTACATCAAACGATTTTAAATAATTAATTGAAATTTAAGCCACTGCACAAACCGAAGTTTGTACTTATATATATTGAACCCTTGCAAAGAAGCTTATGAGACTCAGTTTCGGGGGGTGTAACAGTCCATTTCGTAAGTTGTTGTTAAAGCGCTTCATTAACATGCAGGGTAACATATAACAAAATAACATACAGGAAAAAGTGAAGCCAGGGTTAAAACAAATGAATTTAATGACAGATCAGCTATTTACAAAAAGAATAAATAAACAAACTCCCAAAATGACTCCCACTGAATAAAATTAATTTGCCAAAAACTAGGCCTAATCTCAGGAGAGATTATTAATCGGACCAAATGTCCCAAAATCTGCAATGACAATATGTGACGTGTGTGCTGTTCTACATGCTTAACGATGAGTACAATTGAATGCATGATTCGTCATCATCCGGATAAACTTTCAGAAGACGAATCCGCATTGCTTAGAGCTAGACAGACGCGGGGAACAACTATACACAACCTAAAACTAAACCGACACTTCCTATACTAAAATAAACAACAAATAATTTCCGCATGAAATTGGAATCAAGAACTGCCGTAGCAAAACATTACTGCCTAAAATCAGGACTTCTCAAAAATCAACACACGTAAGTTAACACGTGACCAACAAAAGAAATACACATATGACCGCCGTCATTTTTACAAGTAAATACAACGACACCACACGGGTGTCACACAGACTAACAAACATGAACTGAGTCATAGACAAATCACTAGGCTCAAGGCCAACGTTTACATCATTAACACAATATTCCATCCATACGACATGCGATAATTCGTAACAAACGTGGCGAACTCCCCAATTAATTATGGTCCAAATAACCATCACAAAAGAACAGGTTTGCTAATGATAGCTTAATAGGGGCCAGTCGGACAACAGGACTGCCTAACAAAAATAAGTCACCAAGGCTAGACGGACGCTAAGTGGAAATCTGCACATCTGTCAACCCACGTGTCAATAACCTCGACCTCCCAAGGCACGGGATCGAGTCTCGAAGAAGCGTGCCCCAAAGCACAATATATACGTGTGTGTGTGTCAGAACAAATTATATCTCAGCATTTCCCCTAGGAAATCCAAGAATCAGCATTGGACAAGGTACAGTAGCCTCCTCGGAGTGCCCTGCCTTTCCATCAAAAATACAACAACAATATGAGGGCGGTAGCACCATCTACCCCTCTTCACGAAGAATCAAAACACACACCTGACACAAGAACACACACAGAATCACACGTATGGGTTTGACAGAAACCTGAAATAAAATGACATAAATATTTTTCCACCAGCTCGCGCTTCCGTTCTAGTCTGTGACTAACGAACCTGAAAAGGACTCAAAAAAATCAAAAAAAAATTGAACTAAGGTGTTCTACAATTACATCTTAATTTGTTGCGCTCGGCAACCCTAATATGAGTAATAACCTGTTCAGCAAACATCTTACAATAATTACCTCCCTTTCCTATCAAAAAATATGAACTTTAATAAAGCACCACTTATCGAATGTAACCAGTTTCGCATCCGCATGGATAAAAATCACGTACACGCGCCGTGTACACTAAATATGACTCCAAAGAAAAATAAAGAACAAGCAACTTTGGCCATGCGCCATCGTACATTTAAAACACTAATGTCGGTGCACACAAAAATCTAAACAAGAAAAGAAATAAATGAACTATTTACAAACTATTTATCTAACTACATATTGAGTAAATCAATTTTTGTACATCACCGTATCAGCTTGCAGAACATATAACCTCCGCCCCGGCTCATTTCCCTACGGGAAATTAGCCCTCCATCGTAGACGTCGTAGAAGCGATGTTCATCAATCCGTCTCCTGACCAAACGTCGGACATCTTGGCGTAGTCTCTTGGACAGAAATGTTCAATGTTAATATAAAGTGCCTAGCTATAATCGCTGTGAGTTACTACTTTCACTCACGATTGTCCTATGCGATTAATGATCGAAGACTTTCCCTAGCTTAGCATTCGCATACACACGCACAATTATCACTTGAAAAATACAATACAAAATTTACATAAATTATACACTTTAAACACATCGTCACTGGCTTGAAAAACAAGTCTTAAACATGACTGTCTCGCAGTCGTTATCTCACTAGATATCTCCACTGCTCTCCGTGAACCTTGCTCGCTATGAGCACTACTGGAATGTTACAAAAGTCTTGCCCATTAAGAGCTGAAAATCGTGACGCAGACTGGCGTGACCTTAGCTCACCACAGCTCAAAACAGTTGTCACTAATATGATTATTAATAAGAGCGGTAAATCACGACGCAGACTGGCGTGACCTTAGCTCACCAGAGCTCAAAGCAGTTGACTCAAGTATGATTATTAAGAGCGGTAAATCGCGACGCAGACTGGCGTGACCTTAGCTCACCAGAGCTCAAAACAGTTGACTTCGAAACAGCTCCTCCTCGATCAATTTATTGGAAACTGACAGAGTGAGGTGGAGTGGGGAGAATTAAGAAAAATATTCTAGAGTTTTCATCTCTCAAACATTGGACTAGTATCAATCTTCATCATTTTATTCAAACGTCTCAGCGCACTTATGCGGAGTTATTTCGGATCGGCGGTTCTTTAGATAAGCGTTCCCGCGCCTTTTTTTAGAGGGTACGCCACCCATCGCGTGGTTTTGGCGTGGTCTCATCTGATTGGGTGATTCAATCCTAGGTCAGTTGAAACTCACTCGTTACCTTCCCCTAATGACTCCAATTTTGGTGCGCGTTGTTACACAATTTGTCCTTGAACTCGGCTTACTCGGTAGTCTTCAAGAATAACAACCAAGCCTGCCTCTGTGGTAATCATTGCAACACCCTAACTTGGCTTCCCCTTTGTCAATTTTCACATGTACTGCCTGGGCCTCAGTAATAATAATAATAAATCATGAATACTTATTCATCGCAGATTAATAAGGGTTCACTTATCCTCAGCAAGGTTTTGAAATTCGAAGCAAGTGATTGATTTGGATTTTAAAAACAATATCCACAATAGTTACAATAACATTTCCTCGCAGACCTCCCCTCTTTCTCACATGATTACCTCTCGTGCCGGATCGGCTGTCTTGTTTACAAACAAAGCACGCTCTCCCCAGGCGCTACACGGCCACGTACATTTGAGTGTTGGCTCTCAAATAAAATTCTCCAATAATGATTCTGCACCCATGGTCCTGATTATTCGTCAAATGGTTCTCTTCTGTAATACGGCTTAAGATTCGCGCTATTGAAGACAGATTTAGCGCCAGTGCTCAATTCTTCAAGTCTGTAAGCATTGTTACGCAAATTCTTAATGATGCGGAACGGGCCAATAAATTTTGGACAGAACTTTGCAAATACTTTGTTTTTAGGATCAGATATCGGTGGTCTCCGAACATGCACTAGTTCCTGTTCCTGTAATTCACGGTGAAATTTCTTTCCTCTGTACCTCCTCAGTCTTCGGTCCGCTTGGTTCCTCATGTGCTCTCTTGTTCGCTGAATTCGCAACTCATGTGCTAATAATGGATCCCTTGGGCATGGAATAATCTTGTCCCAAGATCTCTCAGGCAACCTGTTGTGGTGTACAACTAGTGGGACTTGACCCGTCGACTCGTGCTGAGGCATAATCTAATTGATCCATTTGGCTTGGCCACAGCCAATATTGCGTTTAGGTACGGGGTTGCTGCTTTTCTTATCATGCCGGAATCTAATAAATTACTAATGATGTCCTTCACCTGAGCAAAATGTTTCTCTGGGATCGGGTACAATTTACTCTTAAATGGGGTCCAGTCGGTAACTTGCATGGCATACTGGAAATTTAAAACTTTTCCAGGGATGGTGTCGAAAGCTCCTTTATGATGTCTCAAAATTTCTTCTAATTTTCTTCTATCAGGTTCCCCTACTATTGCCTCCTTAAGCCGCTCCTGAAGTAGAATTTCAAATTTGGATCCGCTAATTTCTTCTTCCGCCAAATGTACCCAAAGTTCCTGCGAAATATCTCGGCCGTCAATTTCAACCACTGCTGTCTGGCTTACTCGTTCCTCCGTCAAGTTCTTATCTCCGATCGCCTCATTAGTGCATTCTTCAATAACCCAAGTATTCGCCTCACTCTCTAGTGGACTTTCTTCCATGTTCAAACCCACATGACTCAACCCCTCATCTTGTTTGAAACTCACAGTGTTATTATGTAAGTCAATTATAGCATGAAAATCACAGATAATGTTGGCTCCCAAAATGACGTTATAATTCATCTTCGGTATCACGATGAAAGTTTGCGAAAATGTGTGGTTTAATATCTCCAGATCTAAATATGCTTGGTGCTTGCAAACTATGGTCTTGTCAGGAATGACCCCTCTGACTTTCATTAATGGTACAGGCATAATTGGAACGGTTTGTTTACTTCCGATTTCTTTCAACAATACTTCCGTGACTAAGATCACCTGGCTACCTGTGTCAATTAAGCACCTTACTCTAATACCTCCAATACGTGCATAAATAATCGGTAATTGACGGATGACATTTTCTCGGTTCTTCACCACTTCCTCCAGGCAATCGTCCGGGATTGCTACCCACTCTTCTATGTTTGCAACAATCAACTCCTCCCGCTCCCTGGTGTCCTTCGTTTTCAGGCTATCTGGTTTTGATTCATTCGAGGTTTTTTTTATCCTGGGACCCATTCGTTGAGTTCCGCCGGTTGTCATCGCGCCTCTCCTGCTGTCGTAATAAGCTTTCCGCCCCCGCTCCTTGGTGATTATCCGGACTCTGCCTATTTGCCATCGCACGCCCCCACTTCTCTTTCTCCATCTCTTCGGCATTTAACTCGTCCAAATACTTCTGTGATTCGACGTACCGCTCATTCCAATCATTGCGCTAGTCTCCCTGATTATCTTGGCGATAGTTCCTCGTATTGTTCCACCTGCCATCTCCGTTCCTTTGGTAAGGTCTACCCTGCCTTGGGCTACCTCTCCAGTTGGTATACTCTCGCTGGTACGTCCACTGGTTGTGCTGGTTCTGATTGTTATGATTATAATTATCTCGGCGATTCTGAAAGTTCCTATTATTCTGATTGAATTGGTTTCGGCCATCATACTCTTGCCGTCTTGGTGTAAATTGCGTTCCGGTAGATTGCGTTTTTGTTTGGTTACTCTGGTTGTGATTGGTTTCGTGTCCCTGAACCACTTCAGCTGTGTTTACACATTCCATGTTCCTTCTCCCTGTCTGCGGACTAACCATACTCGTCTCATCTAGATGGTGGAGTAACTCTTCAGCCTGAACTGCGGTCTTGATATTACCGGCCACTAACAACTACTGAATATTCATTGGAAGCTGCTTACCAATGGTTAAAACCATGTTTTCCTCAGTAGGGTGGTCGTCAAAATCGCGGAATTTAACCAGCTGTTGGCTAAAAAATTCGGAAAATCTAGTAGGATGTGTGCTGTGATATTTCCTAGTGTATAAATCCATTCTCAACCCCAGCTGCAAAGAAGGACTCCAGAACTTTCTCAAGAACGCCTCTCTAAACTGTGCCATGTCGGTAAATGTATATTTAAAACTCAGGAACCAGATTAAGCTTGGGCTCTCCAAAAACTTTTCCACAAGTCGCAACTGTTTTTCGGGACTGACATGTTGATCTTTAAAGTAGTCATCCAACTGACGTAAAAATGCTTTGGGAGTGGATCCTGTGTTCTCCCTGAATTTATAGGGTTTGGAATCATTCCCCCTAATTACCTGTATCACTTGGGCAGGTGCCAAGCCGGGTTGTGGCGTTGACGTCTCCCCTCTGTAATGTTGGAACGTGTCGCTCGTTATCTTAGGACTTTGACCTCGGCTCGTATCCTCAGCCAGTTTCAAGCCCACCGGACTTCCAATGCTTCCCTGTTTGCCTACTGTGTTTTCTGCAGAGAATAAAGTTGCGTTTTCTAATGACCTTATCTCATTCTTAATTATGAGATCTGTGTGTTTTTGGAGTTTGGACTTCATGTTTTCCTCTAAAGCCTGCATCCTAGAATTGTATTCACCTAGCCGCTTTAAAATCGTCAGCCTGTCTTCTTTAGTTTCGTTTACCTGCTGCTCCCAATCTTTCCGGATCCTGTTCTTCAAACTGCTAATTTTTTCTTCGCTCCTTTCCTGATTCTTCTCTAGCTCCTCTCGTATTTCTTCTCGTATTACCTGCTGGGTTTTAATTAATTGGTCTTCCAAGTTTTCCTGATTTTTATTTAGCTGTTCTCCTACCTCTTCTCGTATTCGCTCTTGTATTTGCTCTTGTGTTTTAACTGATTGTTCTCCTACCTCTTCTCGTATTACCTGCTGGGTTTTAATTAATTGGTCTTCCAAGTTTTCACGCAAGTGCATACGTTCTTTCTCTGTTTTGATTTCGAGCTTATCGAGTTCCTTTATTACTTCGAGTACATTACTATCGACTGAATTAATCTGTTCCTGTAGTTTATCCTGTGCACTTTTTATTCCAGCCGTGTTGTTAACGCATGCTGCCTCGATTTGTTTTAATTTATCGGCTACCATTTCATCGAATTGTATGAGTTTATTGTCGAATTTGGACTCCAACTTCTTAATTTCTCCTAATTGTTTTGCGTTATTTTCCGCTACCTCATCTGCCAGTTTCTCTAATTCTACCCTAGTACTTTGGTTTATGTCATGGGTGATCTTTTCTAACTGCTCTGTTTGTGTTATCGCCTGTTCTGATAGTTTATGGTTCAATTCGTTTAATTGTTTATCGGTATCCAATTTCAGGACCTGCAATTGCGTAGTTATGTTACCGCTCATGTCTTGTAACTGTCTTTCACTCTGCTCACGCTGAATTTCTAACTGTTTATCATTATGCTCGCTCTGCATTTTAAACTGTTCTTCCCTTTTCGCGGACATTTGCTCTAACTGTTCTTCCGTTTTCGCGGACATCTGCATAGACATCTGCTCTAACAATACCTTGATCTCTTCGACACTAGCCATCGCACAATACACAAATATAACCAGAGAAAAACAGGGTCATGCACCGGGGTTTCAGTCATACACACGTACACATGTCATGATATTTAAATACTACTGATTCTAATTTAATAAAAATTTTCAGTAATCAAAATTTACTCAATAATGACTCTTATTTCCAAACAACAAAATAACTCCCTTGTGATCTGCTTTTAAATTCCTAACCAACAGAATTTACGAACAACACCAATTAACCGAAGTTAATTAAATGTAAAATATAAGGCAACACCTTCCTGCTTTGACTGAGTTCAATAATATGCAAATTTTCTAATTTTATGCCGGGCGCCAGAACAAGTTTATAACA
Organism: Meconema thalassinum; assembly: GCA_946902985.2. NCBI lineage: Eukaryota > Metazoa > Arthropoda > Insecta > Orthoptera > Tettigoniidae > Meconema > Meconema thalassinum. The sequence continues at coordinate 1,429,309,207 of OX336389.2, read as the reverse complement.
AAATACAATATCAACTTCTAACCTTGTTCAATATTTCTAACCTTAAGAACTCAGTGATTTTACTAATGCACATGGCGGTACAACATCGCCTCAATTTACTGAATTTACTTTTGCCCGCTTGACCTGGCATCATTTCTCAGCGAAATAAATATGAGATCAGCAAAGCAACAACAACAACCATCCCCACTTGGGCAGCCAATTTTGTTTTATGAACCCTTGCAAAGAAGCTTATGAGACTCAGTTTCGGGGGGTGTAACAGTCCATTTCGTAAGTTGTTGTTAAAGCGCTTCATTAACATGCAGGGTAACATATAACAAAATAACATGCAGGAAAAGTGAAGCCAGGGTTAAAACAAATGAATTTAATGACAGATCAGCTATTTACAAAAAGAATAAATAAACATACTCCCAAAATGACTTCCACTGAATAAAATTAATTTGCCAAAAACTAGGCCTAATCTCAGGAGAGATTATTAATCGGACCAAATGTCCCAAAATCTGCAATGACAATATGTGACGTGTGTGCTGTTCTACATGCTTAACGATGAGTACAATTGAATGCATGATTCGTCATCATCCGGATAAACTTTCAGAAGACGAATCCGCATTGCTTAGAGCTAGACAGACGCGGGGAACAACTATACACAACCTAAAACTAAACCGACACTTCCTATACTAAAATAAACAACAAATAATTTCCGCATGAAATTGGAATCAAGAACTGCCGTAGCAAAACATTACTGCCTAAAATCAAGACTTCTCAAAAATCAACACACGTAAGTTAACACGTGACCAACAAAAGAAATACACATATGACCGCCGTCATTTTTACAAGTAAATACAACGACACCACACGGGTGTCACACAGACTAACAAACATGAACTGAGTCATAGACAAATCACTAGGCTCAAGGCCAACGTTTACATCATTAACACAATATTCCATCCATACGACATGCGATAATTCGTAACAAACGTGGCGAACTCCCCAATTAATTATGGTCCAAATAACCATCACAAAAGAACAGGTTTGCTAATGATAGCTTAATAGGGGCCAGTCGGACAACAGGACTGCCTAACAAAAATAAGTCACCAAGGCTAGACGGACGCTAAGTGGAAATCTGCACATCTGTCAACCCACGTGTCAATAACCTCGACCTCCCAAGGCACGGGATCGAGTCTCGAAGAAGCGTGCCCCAAAGCACAATATATACGTGTGTGTGTGTCAGAACAAAATATATCTCAGCATTTGCCCTAGGAAATCCAAGAATCAGCATTGGACAAGGTACAGTAGCCTCCTCGGAGTGCCCTGCCTTTCCATCAAAAATACAACAACAACAATATGAGGGCGGTAGCACCATCTACCCCTCTTCACGAAGAATCAAAACACACACCTGACACAAGAACACACACAGAATCACACGTATGGGTTTGACAGAAACCTGAAATAAAATGACATAAATATTTTTCCACCAGCTCGCGCTTCCGTTCTAGTCTGTGACTAACGAACCTGAAAAGGACTCAAAAAAATCAAAAAAAAAATTGAACTAAGGTGTTCTACAATTACATCTTAATTTGTTGCGCTCGGCAACCCTAATATGAGTAATAACCTGTTCAGCAAACATCTTACAATAATTACCTCCCTTTCCTATCAAAAAATATGAACTTTAATAAAGCACCACTTATCGAATGTAACCAGTTTCGCATCCGCATGGATAAAAATCACGTACACGCGCCGTGTACACTAAATATGACTCCAAAGAAAAATAAAGAACAAGCAACTTTGGCCATGCGCCATCGTACATTTAAAACACTAATGTCGGTGCACACAAAAATCTAAACAAGAAAAGAAATAAATGAACTATTTACAAACTATTTATCTAACTACATATTGAGTAAATCAATTTTTGTACATCACCGTATCAGCTTGCAGAACATATAACCTCCGCCCCGGCTCATTTCCCTACGGGAAATTAGCCCTCCATCGTAGACGTCGTAGAAGCGATGTTCATCAATCCGTCTCCTGACCAAACGTCGGACATCTTGGCGTAGTCTCTTGGACAGAAATGTTCAATGTTAATATAAAGTGCCTAGCTATAATCGCTGTGAGTTACTACTTTCACTCACGATTGTCCTATGCGATTAATGATCGAAGACTTTCCCTAGCTTAGCATTCGCATACACACGCACAATTATCACTTGAAAAATACAATACAAAATTTACATAAATTATACACTTTAAACACATCGTCACTGGCTTGAAAAACAAGTCTTAAACATGACTGTCTCGCAGTCGTTATCTCACTAGATATCTCCACTGCTCTCCGTGAACCTTGCTCGCTATGAGCACTACTGGAATGTTACAAAAGTCTTGCCCATTAAGAGCTGAAAATCGTGACGCAGACTGGCGTGACCTTAGCTCACCACAGCTCAAAACAGTTGTCACTAATATGATTATTAATAAGAGCGGTAAATCACGACGCAGACTGGCGTGACCTTAGCTCACCAGAGCTCAAAGCAGTTGACTCAAGTATGATTATTAAGAGCGGTAAATCGCGACGCAGACTGGCGTGACCTTAGCTCACCAGAGCTCAAAACAGTTGACTTCGAAACAGCTCCTCCTCGATCAATTTATTGGAAACTGACAGAGTGAGGTGGAGTGGGGAGAATTAAGAAAAATATTCTAGAGTTTTCATCTCTCAAACATTGGACTAGTATCAATCTTCATCATTTTATTCAAACGTCTCAGCGCACTTATGCGGAGTTATTTCGGATCGGCGGTTCTTTAGATAAGCGTTCCCGCGCCTTTTTTTAGAGGGTACGCCACCCATCGCGTGGTTTTGGCGTGGTCTCATCTGATTGGGTGATTCAATCCTAGGTCAGTTGAAACTCACTCGTTACCTTCCCCTAATGACTCCAATTTTGGTGCGCGTTGTTACACAATTTGTCCTTGAACTCGGCTTACTCGGTAGTCTTCAAGAATAACAACCAAGCCTGCCTCTGTGGTAATCATTGCAACACCCTAACTTGGCTTCCCCTTTGTCAATTTTCACATGTACTGCCTGGGCCTCAGTAATAATAATAATAAATCATGAATACTTATTCATCGCAGATTAATAAGGGTTCACTTATCCTCAGCAAGGTTTTGAAATTCGAAGCAAGTGATTGATTTGGATTTTAAAAACAATATCCACAATAGTAACAATAACATTTCCTCGCAGACCTCCCCTCTTTCTCACATGATTACCTCTCGTGCCGGATCGGCTGTCTTGTTTACAAACAAAGCACGCTCTCCCCAGGCGCTACACGGCCACGTACATTTGAGTGTTGGCTCTCAAATAAAATTCTCCAATAATGATTCTGCACCCATGGTCCTGATTATTCGTCAAATGGTTCTCTTCTGTAATACGGCTTAAGATTCGCGCTATTGAAGACAGATTTAGCGCCAGTGCTCAATTCTTCAAGTCTGTAAGCATTGTTACGCAAATTCTTAATGATGCGGAACGGGCCAATAAATTTTGGACAGAACTTTGCAAATACTTTGTTTTTAGGATCAGATATCGGTGGTCTCCGAACATGCACTAGTTCCTGTTCCTGTAATTCACGGTGAAATTTCTTTCCTCTGTACCTCCTCAGTCTTCGGTCCGCTTGGTTCCTCATGTGCTCTCTTGTTCGCTGAATTCGCAACTCATGTGCTAATAATGGATCCCTTGGGCATGGAATAATCTTGTCCCAAGATCTCTCAGGCAACCTGTTGTGGTGTACAACTAGTGGGACTTGACCCGTCGACTCGTGCTGAGGCATAATCTAATTGATCCATTTGGCTTGGCCACAGCCAATATTGCGTTTAGGTACGGGGTTGCTGCTTTTCTTATCATGCCGGAATCTAATAAATTACTAATGATGTCCTTCACCTGAGCAAAATGTTTCTCTGGGATCGGGTACAATTTACTCTTAAATGGGGTCCAGTCGGTAACTTGCATGGCATACTGGAAATTTAAAACTTTTCCAGGGATGGTGTCGAAAGCTCCTTTATGATGTCTCAAAATTTCTTCTGATTTTCTTCTATCAGGTTCCCCTACTATTGCCTCCTTAAGCCGCTCCTGAAGTAGAATTTCAAATTTGGATCCGCTAATTTCTTCTTCCGCCAAATGTACCCAAAGTTCCTGCGAAATATCTCGGCCGTCAATTTCAACCACTGCTGTCTGGCTTACTCGTTCCTCCGTCAAGTTATTATCTCCGATCGCCTCATTAGTGCATTCTTCAATAACCCAAGTATTCGCCTCACTCTCTAGTGGACTTTCTTCCATGTTCAAACCCACATGACTCAACCCCTCATCTTGTTTGAAACTCACAGTGTTATTATGTAAGTCAATTATAGCATGAAAATCACAGATAATGTTGGCTCCCAAAATGACGTTATAATTCATCTTCGGTATCACGATGAAAGTTTGCGAAAATGTGTGGTTTAATATCTCCAGGTCTAAATATGCTTGGTGCTTGCAAACTATGGTCTTGTCAGGAATGACCCCTCTGACTTTCATTAATGGTACAGGCATAATTGGAACGGTTTGTTTACTTCCGATTTCTTTCAACAATACTTCCGTGACTAAGCTCACCTGGCTACCTGTGTCAATTAAGCACCTTACTCTAATACCTCCAATACGTGCATAAATAATCGGTAATTGACGGATGACATTTTCTCGGTTCTTCACCACTTCCTCCAGGCAATCGTCCGGGATTGCTACCCACTCTTCTATGTTTGCAACAATCAACTCCTCCCGCTCCCTGGTGTCCTTCGTTTTCAGGCTATCTGGTTTTGATTCATTCGAGGTTTTTTTTATCCTGGGACCCATTCGTTGAGTTCCGCCGGTTGTCATCGCGCCTCTCCTGCTGTCGTAATAAGCTTTCCGCCCCCGCTCCTTGGTGATTATCCGGGCTCTGCCTATTTGCCATCGCACGCCCCCACTTCTCTTTCTCCATCTCTTCGGCATTTAACTCGTCCAAATACTTCTGTGATTCGACGTACCGCTCATTCCAATCATTGCGCTAGTCTCCCTGATTATCTTGGCGATAGTTCCTCGTATTGTTCCACCTGCCATCTCCGTTCCTTTGGTAAGGTCTACCCTGCCTTGGGCTACCTCTCCAGTTGGTATACTCTCGCTGGTACGTCCACTGGTTGTGCTGGTTCTGATTGTTATGATTATAATTATCTCGGCGATTCTGAAAGTTCCTATTATTCTGATTGAATTGGTTTCGGCCATCATACTCTTGCCGTCTTGGTGTAAATTGCGTTCCGGTAGATTGCGTTTTTGTTTGGTTACTCTGGTTGTGATTGGTTTCGTGTCCCTGAACCACTTCAGCTGTGTTTACACATTCCATGTTCCTTCTCCCTGTCTGCGGACTAACCATACTCGTCTCATCTAGATGGTGGAGTAACTCTTCAGCCTGAACTGCGGTCTTGATATTACCGGCCACTAACAACTACTGAATATTCATTGGAAGCTGCTTACCAATGGTTAAAACCATGTTTTCCTCAGTAGGGTGGTCGTCAAAATCGCGGAATTTAACCAGCTGTTGGCTAAAAAATTCGGAAAATCTAGTAGGATGTGTGCTGTGATATTTCCTAGTGTATAAATCCATTCTCAACCCCAGCTGCAAAGAAGGACTCCAGAACTTTCTCAAGAACGCCTCTCTAAACTGTGCCATGTCGGTAAATGTATATTTAAAACTCAGGAACCAGATTAAGCTTGGGCTCTCCAAAAACTTTTCCACAAGTCGCAACTGTTTTTCGGGACTGACATGTTGATCTTTAAAGTAGTCATCCAACTGACGTAAAAATGCTTTGGGAGTGGATCCTGTGTTCTCCCTGAATTTATAGGGTTTGGAATCATTCCCCCTAATTACCTGTATCACTTGGGCAGGTGCCAAGCCGGGTTGTGGCGTTGACGTCTCCCCTCTGTAATGTTGGAACGTGTCGCTCGTTATCTTAGGACTTTGACCTCGGCTCGTATCCTCAGCCAGTTTCAAGCCCACCGGACTTCCAATGCTTCCCTGTTTGCCTACTGTGTTTTCTGCAGAGAATAAAGTTGCGTTTTCTAATGACCTTATCTCATTCTTAATTATGAGATCTGTGTGTTTTTGGAGTTTGGACTTCATGTTTTCCTCTAAAGCCTGCATCCTAGAATTGTATTCACCTAGCCGCTTTAAAATCGTCAGCCTGTCTTCTTTAGTTTCGTTTACCTGCTGCTCCCAATCTTTCCGGATCCTGTTCTTCAAACTGCTAATTTTTTCTTCGCTCCTTTCCTGATTCTTCTCTAGCTCCTCTCGTATTTCTTCTCGTATTACCTGCTGGGTTTTAATTAATTGGTCTTCCAAGTTTTCCTGATTTTTATTTAGCTGTTCTCCTACCTCTTCTCGTATTCGCTCTTGTATTTGCTCTTGTGTTTTAACTGATTGTTCTCCTACCTCTTCTCGTATTACCTGCTGGGTTTTAATTAATTGGTCTTCCAAGTTTTCACGCAAGTGCATACGTTCTTTCTCTGTTTTGATTTCGAGCTTATCGAGTTCCTTTATTACTTCGAGTACATTACTATCGACTGAATTAATCTGTTCCTGTAGTTTATCCTGTGCACTTTTTATTCCAGCCGTGTTGTTAACGCATGCTGCCTCGATTTGTTTTAATTTATCGGCTACCATTTCATCGAATTGTATGAGTTTATTGTCGAATTTGGACTCCAACTTCTTAATTTCTCCTAATTGTTTTGCGTTATTTTCCGCTACCTCATCTGCCAGTTTCTCTAATTCTACCCTAGTACTTTGGTTTATGTCATGGGTGATCTTTTCTAACTGCTCTGTTTGTGTTATCGCCTGTTCTGATAGTTTATGGTTCAATTCGTTTAATTGTTTATCGGTATCCAATTTCAGGACCTGCAATTGCGTAGTTATGTTACCGCTCATGTCTTGTAACTGTCTTTCACTCTGCTCACGCTGAATTTCTAACTGTTTATCATTATGCTCGCTCTGCATTTTAAACTGTTCTTCCCTTTTCGCGGACATTTGCTCTAACTGTTCTTCCGTTTTCGCGGACATCTGCATAGACATCTGCTCTAACAATACCTTGATCTCTTCGACACTAGCCATCGCACAATACACAAATATAACCAGAGAAAAACAGGGTCATGCACCGGGGTTTCAGTCATACACACGTACACATGTCATGATATTTAAATACTACTGATTCTAATTTAATAAAAATTTTCAGTAATCAAAATTTACTCAATAATGACTCTTATTTCCAAACAACAAAATAACTCCCTTGTGATCTGCTTTTAAATTCCTAACCAACAGAATTTACGAACAACACCAATTAACCGAAGTTAATTAAATGTAAAATATAAGGCAACACCTTCCTGCTTTGACTGAGTTCAATAATATGCAAATTTTCTAATTTTATGCCGGGCGCCAGAACAAGTTTATAACAAAATACAATATCAACTTCTAACCTTGTTCAATATTTCTAACCTTAAGAACTCAGTGATTTTACTAATGCACATGGCGGTACAACATCGCCTCAATTTACTGAATTTACTTTTGCCCGCTTGACCTGGCATCATTTCTCAGCGAAATAAATATGAGATCAGCAAAGCAACAACAACAACCATCCCCACTTGGGCAGCCAATTTTGTTTTATGAACCCTTGCAAAGAAGCTTATGAGACTCAGTTTCGGGGGGTGTAACAGTCCATTTCGTAAGTTGTTGTTAAAGCGCTTCATTAACATGCAGGGTAACATATAACAAAATAACATGCAGGAAAAGTGAAGCCAGGGTTAAAACAAATGAATTTAATGACAGATCAGCTATTTACAAAAAGAATAAATAAACATACTCCCAAAATGACTTCCACTGAATAAAATTAATTTGCCAAAAACTAGGCCTAATCTCAGGAGAGATTATTAATCGGACCAAATGTCCCAAAATCTGCAATGACAATATGTGACGTGTGTGCTGTTCTACATGCTTAACGATGAGTACAATTGAATGCATGATTCGTCATCATCCGGATAAACTTTCAGAAGACGAATCCGCATTGCTTAGAGCTAGACAGACGCGGGGAACAACTATACACAACCTAAAACTAAACCGACACTTCCTATACTAAAATAAACAACAAATAATTTCCGCATGAAATTGGAATCAAGAACTGCCGTAGCAAAACATTACTGCCTAAAATCAAGACTTCTCAAAAATCAACACAAGTAAGTTAACACGTGACCAACAAAAGAAATACACATATGACCGCCGTCATTTTACAAGTAAATACAACGACACCACACGGGTGTCACACAGACTAACAAACATGAACTGAGTCATAGACAAATCACTAGGCTCAAGGCCAACATTTACATCATTAACACAATATTCCATCCATACGACATGCGATAATTCGTAACAAACGTGGCGAACTCCCCAATTAATTATGGTCCAAATAACCATCACAAAAGAACAGGTTTGCTAATGATAGCTTAATAGGGGCCAGTCGGACAACAGGACTGCCTAACAAAAATAAGTCACTAAGGCTAGACGGACGCTAAGTGGAAATCTGCACATCTGTCAACCCACGTGTCAATAACCTCGACCTCCCAAGGCACGGGATCGAGTCTCGAAGAAGCGTGCCCCAAAGCACAATATATACGTGTGTGTGTGTCAGAACAAAATATATCTCAGCATTTCCCCTAGGAAATCCAAGAATCAGCATTGGACAAGGTACAGTAGCCTCCTCGGAGTGCCCTGCCTTTCCATCAAAAATACAACAACAATATGAGGGCGGTAGCACCATCTACCCCTCTTCACGAAGAATCAAAACACACACCTGACACAAGAACACACACAGAATCACACGTATGGGTTTGACAGAAACCTGAAATAAAATGACATAAATATTTTTCCACCAGCTCGCGCTTCCGTTCTAGTCTGTGACTAACGAACCTGAAAAGGACTCAAAAAAATCTAAAAAAAATTGAACTAAGGTGTTCTACAATTACATCTTAAGTTGCTGCGCTCGGCAACCCTAATATGAGTAATAACCTGTTCAGCAAACATCTTACAATAATTACCTCCCTTTCCTATCAAAAAATATGAACTTTAATAAAGCACCACTTATCGAATGTAACGAGTTTCGCATCCGCATGGATAAAAATCACGTACACGCGCCGTGTACACTAAATATGACTCCAAAGAAAAATAAAGAACAAGCAACTTTGGCCACACGCCAACGTACATTTAAAACACTAATGTCGGTGCACAAACAAATCTAAACAAGAAAAGAAATAAATGAACTATTTACAAACTATTTATCTAACTACATATTGAGTAAATCAATTTTTGTACATCACCGTATCAGCTTGCAGAACATATAACCTCCGCCCCGGCTCATTTCCCTACGGGAAATTAGCCCTCCATCGTAGACGTCGTATAAGCGATGTTCATCAATCCGTCTCCTGACCAAACGTCGGACATCTTGGCGTAGTCTCTTGGACAGAAATGTTCAATGTTAATATAAAGTGCCTAGCTATAATCGCTGTGAGTTACTACTTTCACTCACGATTGTCCTATGCGATTAATGATCGAAGACTTTCCCTAGCTTAGCATTCGCATACACACGCACAATTATCACTTGAAAAATACAATACAAAATTTACATAAATTATACACTTTAAACACATCGTCACTGGCTTGAAAAACAAGTCTTAAACATGACTGTCTCGCAGTCGTTATCTCACTAGATATCTCCACTGCTCTCCGTGAACCTTGCTCGCTATGAGCACTACTGGAATGTTACAAAAGTCTTGCCCATTAAGAGCTGAAAATCGTGACGCAGACTGGTGTGACCTTAGCTCACCAGAGCTCAAAACTGTTATCACTAATATGATTATTAATAAGAGCGGTAAATCACGACGCAGACTGGCGTGACCTTAGCTCACCAGAGCTCAAAACAGTTGACTCAAGTATGATTATTAAGAGCGGTAAATCGCGACACAGACTGGCGTGACCTTAGCTCACCAGAGCTCAAAACAGTTGACTTCGAAACAGCTTCTCCTCGATCAATTTATTGGAAACTGACAGAGTGAGGTGGAGTGGGGAGAATTAAGAAAAATATTCTAGAGTTTTCATCTCACAAACATGGGACTAGTATCAATCTTCATCATTTTATTCAAACGTCTCAGCGCACTTATGCGGAGTTATTTCGGATCGGCGGTTCTTTAGATAAGCGTTCCCGCGCCTTTTTAGAGGTTACGCCACCCATCGCGTGGTTTTGGCGTGGTTTCATCTGATTGGGTGATTCAATCCTAGGTCAGTTGAAACTCACTCGTGACCTTCCCCTAATGACTCCAATTTTGGTGCGCGTTGTTACACAATTTGTCCTTGAACTCGGCTTACTCGGTAGTCTTCAAGAATAACTACCAAGCCTGCCTCTGTGGTAATCATTGCAACACCCTAACTTGGCTTCCCCTTTGTCAATTTCCACATGTACTGCCTGGGCCTCAGTAATAATAATAATAAATCATGAATACTTATTCATCGCCGATTAATAAGGGTTCAATATATATATTACATCATTCTAAATATTGGTTTAACTTAAAAATGTGTCACTATTAGGAAATTGTGTCAATGGTAGGAACAATATTAATATTATTTATGAAAAGGTATTGAAGAATTTGAAACACAGACACCATGTAAAGCAACAAGATCTCACATTACAATTTGTCAAATAAAGGAATAAAGGAAGGACTCTCTGTTTAACGTGTTCAGTTAATTCTGGGGGAGAGGGGGAGGGGGGGGGGGAGGAGGAGGGTCTTGCTGTTTTATTTTGTTTAGTGCAGAAATGAAGATAGCAAATCATAGCACATGTTTCTTTAGCTCATTTATGAATACCAGCAGCTTGTAGAGAAGGCCATTTCAAGCAAAATAATGGAACATTGCACAGTTCTTTTTACAGTGTGTTAACATAAAAAACCTCATGTTTCTGCCATGGCTCCCTCATGGCATGAAGTAGCCATCCCCACTACATAAAAGGATAGTTGCGAGGCAAAGAATACCTTACATTCAACCACGGCCTCCTCGAATGCCCCACTATGACACTATAGTGCGTCTCTTCCTCAAAAGACAGTACGCGTATACAAAGTTCTGCAAGACCAGACATTTGATGAAACATAACTCGTACACAGGCGTGGTATCACGCAAAACTCTGGAAATTTTCGAAATATTTGTTTGTTGTTGCAGTGAACGACGGTACAAAATTTACCTATGATACACCAAAGCTCAGAGTGCAATTTTAATGCACACATTATAGACTAATAATTCAAAACGTTCTGTTATTCACGAATATGATAATATTATAATATGTTATAATATTAAATTTTCTCGAATATCATAGGTTATAATCTCTACTTAGTATAAAACACAGTCCCCGACTCTTGGATGTTACGGGTAAACTCGAGAACCACTGAATGGATTTTGATGCGATTTTAACCATTCTGTAAAGGATATCTCGAGGATCATTTCTGTAGAAATTTATTTATTTATGATCAAAGGAAGCCGAGCAGTAACGATTTCACTGGAAAAGTCGAAAAAAACTGGCGTCCGAGCGCTTTGTAAGCTTACGCTGTGCAAACCGTTAAAAATATCTAAATACTATGAGTGTAAGAATTGTTCAGCATGAAAATTTCTACAAAGAAGTCCGCGAGAGCATGTATCTATCTTCAATACAGCGCCAACTATAAGTGTTTTTACGTTTTCATTTCTTCCAACCATGTCCATTCAACTACTGAGAGGACAGTTTACGAGCTAGCTAAGGGCGAGGCTATCATCCCTGTTAAGCGGGCGAACCTATTACCCCAGATACAGCCAGCAGCAAACCGTCGAGTCGTGTGGAGTTAAGACTTTTGAGAAGGGTGGTTGTGTTTGGAGATTCACTGGAAGTGCAACTCGGGTTTACTTAATTTCGCATGTGAAACACCGTCAAGTTAAGATTGGATGGAAGGGTTATTTGAGTTTCATTCACCTCGCCATTCCCTGGAAGTGCAACTCACATTTCGCCTGTGAACTTTTCGTTCCGCAAAACTCACAGTCAATTTAAGATTGGACGGAAGGAGGATTATATTGTTACGTTTACGGTTCTTGAAATAACCGGTCAGGCATATACAAATACACTACCGTACTTCTTTATTTAGCAAACCTTACACTACTAAATATTAATGGGAACGTCGAGCTCTAGTCTTTCTGAAACTACTACACTCCAAATCTCAACACTGCCTTTTTCACCGAATCCTAAATGTCTCTCTCGTATCGTCGCCTTCTCGATTCATCCACTGCCAGCTTGCCGGCCCAACTCACAATTGCAGCCAGCGCGCCACGCGCTCGCACGAGTTTGCCACCAGGTGCGCTCACACGAGTCTGTCACACTGTCCCCTCCTTAAGATTGTTCCGTCCCGGAGCAGAAACCCCGTTTTTGGGACCAGCAGCATGCCAGAATTTCAATCCCTGTGCGCCGAAAGACTTCTTCTAGCATGCTTCTTACGATCCTCCAGTCCAATCCATCCTGCCCACAGCCCAACTTGGGCACAGCTAATCTGGATATGTTCCGCTGCTGTAGGAGCTCTCGCATCGCAAGTAGACTATCCCAGACGGCACGATAGGTCGGTTTCTGATGGGAAAGTTCTTTCATCACTAGATAGAATAGCGATCGCTCGTTCCTGGGTAAATACAACACGTTTCCGACACGAGGCTTTTGACGCTGCAGCTCTTCAATCCCACCATACTTCCGCCGGAATACTTGGGCGATTCCTCGGCTCATCCTCAGGTCCTTAGCCATAGAGTGAGCCAAGGCATACTCACTGGAGGTTTGGAATAAATCCTGCTGAATCTCAGTAATGACGCCATAACAAACATTGCGGTCAGTACCACATTGGGACATGCATTCTTCGAACGATCGTTCCGACTCCGGGACTCGACATATACGGGCGAGTTGCCCGTGCTCCTCGTCATGGTTGTCGCCCAGGAACGATGCCAGCCGATTGAAGTGGACCACTCGGGATTTGCCATTCTGTCTCCTCCTGATACGGTAGACGACGTCGTTAATCCTCTTCAGTACCTCATATGGTCCGTCCCAGGAGCGTTGCAGCTTTGGAGAGAACCCTCGCCATCGTTTAGGGTCGAAAAGCCAGACTAGATCTCCTGCTTGGTACCCGCCTGATTCGGCTCTTACGTCGTATCGCTCCTTCATCCTGTCGCTCGCATTCTGAATGTTTGTGCGAACGCGGTCGTGAATGTCATCCATCCTTCGACGAAGGCCGGAGATGTAGTCCTCCCCAACGACATTATCCTCAGGTTTGCAACCGAACGCCAGGTCACACGGCAACCGCAGTTCTCGGCCAAACAGCACATTAGCTGGTGTTTGGCCTGTGGTCTCATGGATAGAAGAGCGATATGCCAGTAGAAACAAGTGGAGAAACTTGTCCCAGTCCCGCTGGTGGCCGGAGACAATTTTCGACAGGTATTTCTCTACTGTCCTGTTCATGCGCTCCACCCTTCCATCGGACTGTGGGTGCAGGGCAGTCGTTCTCGTTTTCCGGATTCCGAGAATCTGGCACATCTCCTGGAACACCGACGACTCGAAATTTCGCCCCTGATCGGAATGCAGTTCCAAGGGTACACCAAATCGGCTCACCAGCTCCTTTATTAGCGTCTCGGCAACCACCACAGCTTCTTGGTTGGGCAACGCATATGCCTCTACCCACTTGCTGAAGTAATCTATTGCCACCAAGATGTATTTATTCCCACTCTCAGTCGTAGGGAAAGGGCCCGCTACATCGATGGCGATCCGTTCAAACGGGGCACCAACGTTGTACTGTCTCATCGCTGCTCTTCCCTTCTTTTGTGGCCCGTTCGCAGTGGCACAAACCACGCACTTCCTACACCATGCACGTACGTCATCTGAGTAATTAGCCCAATAAAACCGCTCTCGAACTTTCTCCATGGTTTTTCGAACTCCAAGGTGCCCCCCAGACGTTCCATCATGCAGCAACTGCAGTACCTCGGGCACTCTGTTTCGTGGAACTATACCCTGTAGCCTCTCCTGAGCCCCGTCCTCTCTCCCCAGTACCCTCTTTAGCACCCCGTTTTCCAAAATCACGGAATTCCATTGAGCCCAGTAGGCTTTCACAGTGCGCGTGTAGGGTGCTACCTCTTCCCAAGTCGGTCGTTGCTCAGACGTCTTCCACCGCAGTAGGTGTTTTAAGTCCGGGTCATTTTCTTCATCCTTACGGATTTCCTCATCCTTCCAGTGGTCGTCGATCACAGTGCCTCTTCTCACTGCTGCAACTTTTTCGTCAATCCGATTGCAGTGCTTGCAGTCTTGTGCGCATGGTCTCCTTGACAGAGCATCAGCATTTCGGTGCTTAAGGCCAGCCCTGTGTTCAGTGTCGAAGTCGTACTGCTCGAGCCTTTCAATCCACCTGGCTACCTGTCCCTCCGGGTTCTTGAAGCTCAGTAGCCACGTAAGCGCTGCATGATCAGTCCGTAGAAGGAACTTCCTCCCATAGAGATATTTGTGGAAATGCTCCACTGACTTCACTACAGCGAGCAATTCCCTTCTAGTTACGCAGTAGTTCCTCTCCGGTTTAGAAAGAACCTTGCTGAAGTAAGCTATCACCTTTTCTTGCCTACCTTGCAGTTGGGAAAGCACGCCACCTACTCCCACATTGCTAGCATCGGTGTCCAAAACGAATAGTCCCTCCGGTTGAGGGTAACTCAGGATAGGAGCATTGGTCAATACCTGCTTCAGTTGTTCGAAGGCTTGTTGACAGGTCGCGTCCCACACAAAACTCCGACTTTCCTCGGTAAGTCTGGTCAGAAGCTTAGCAATGTTAGCATATCCTGGCACGAATCGACGGTAATAGGTGCACAGTCCGAGGTAACTCCTGACTTCTTGCTTATCTTTCGGTACTGGCCATTCCTTCACCGTGTTAATCTTTTCCGGATCCACGGTGGCTCCCTCTCCGGAAACAACATGGCCGAGGTAGTTAACTTGTTTCCGAAACAGGAAGCACTTCTTGGAATTAAGCTTAAGGTTGGCTTGCTTAAGACGTAAGAACACCTGGTCGAGATTTCTCAGGTGATCTTCAAAAGTTCTTCCCAGAACGATGATGTTATCCAAGTAGACCAAGCATGTTTCCCAAGACAGACCTTTTAAAACGCGATCCATCAGTCGTTCAAAGGTCGCAGGGGCATTACAGAGTCCGAATGGCATAACTGTGAAATCCCAAAGCCCAGAACCAATCGTAAAGGCGGTCTTCTCCTTGTCCGAGGGGTCCAATCCTACCTGCCAGTATCCACTCTTGAGATCCAACGTGGAGAAGATCGTGCTCCCACCCAAGGTGTCTAGGGTGTCATCGATGCGTGGTAGTGGGTAACTGTCCTTTTTCGTCACATTGTTCAGTTGACGGTAGTCTACACAAAACCGTGTAGATCCATCTTTCTTCTTCACCAGGACTACTGGCGAAGCCCATGGGCTGCTTGAAGGTTCAATCACCCCATCGCGAGCCATATCATTTATTATCTGCTCTGCTTCCTCTCGCTTGGCTAGTGGTAATCTTATGGGAGTCTGGCGAATTGGTCTTGAGTCACCCGTATCGATGCGATGTTGAACCACGTTCGTTCTTCCGTAACTGGTCCCGTCCTGGAAGGCATCCTTATGACGTCGAAGAAGTTCCCTCACTTCTCGGATCTGCCCAGGATTAAGCTCTTGACACGCTGCCTCGATAAGACCGTCGAGCCACACCGAAGATATATTGGATGAGGAAGTAGCTGTTTGTACTTGGCGTACGACGGAGGATACAGACGAACAGCTTCCCAAACTGGTTCCTTTCCGAACGATTATCGAGCGATCATTAAGGTTCATTACTCGCACAGGAATTTTCTCCCCTGCACGGACCAAAGCTCTGGCTACCAGTATTCCACGTTCAGGTTCATCGTCTGCAAACCTAGGCCCTACCATGACGACACAGCCATGAGGAACTACACCATCCGGCTTTCCTTCTACCATCACTTCACTAAGCCCAGGTAGTACAACATCTACCGCTGCGATCACCCGTACCGATGAGGCGTTCCTCCTCTGCAGCACTACCTCCTCGTTTCCGACTCTCAAAATCCCACTCTCCAGGTCCAGTCCAAATTTATACTCAGTCGTGATATCCATCCCGAGAATGACGTCCTCCTCCACTTCAGCGATCAAGACACGATGGCGAAACTGGGTATCACCGATGACGAAGTTGACGACTACCTCCCCGTGAACGTTGGCTGGTTCCCCCGTAGCCGTTCGCAGTGTCCATCTCGTGGTTGTTACTGTTCGTCTCACGATGCCTGGTCTGATTATTGTCATTGTGGCCCCTGTATCCAGCAGTAGGTCTCTGCGCTCTCCGTCCACATGACCACTAATAAAAATAGATTTGGCTTGACAACCCAGAGACGCGACGATAGTAGAAGTGGGGGCATTTCTGGTGTTGTCACTGGTTGACAGTCGCCCCTTTCTATCAACCCTGTTTAGTTTTCCTGTGGCTGGTGCTTCCCGTTCATAAACTTAGGGCATCGATCTCTGAGATGCCCCATCTCCCCGCAGACCCAGCACATCGTCCGTTTCTTCTTGGACTGCAAGGCTTGAAGTACTTTCTCCACGATTTCTTCTATAGAAGGCACTGGCTGGACCTCCTTGTCTCTCTCCAGAGCTCGAATGCGAGCCTGGCCGCGCACGGATTGTTCGACAGCCTCAAACTCAAGAGCCAGAGTCAAGGCATCATTCAATGTTTGCGGACGCGCCAGCTTCACAGCCCGCTGCGTCTCAATCTCGCGGAGCCCATCGAGAAACTTCTCGGTAGCAAGACTCTCATACACATCGCTGGGCACTGTTGGATAGGCGCTCCTAACGAGACGTACTATGTCTGCTTCGAACTCCTGTAGGTTGTAGTTGGGTCTCTGACAACGGTTTCTCAACTGGGAGCGATACAGCTGTTCCATGTGACGATGACCGAACCGCATTTCAAGTTTCTGTACAAGAATGTTGTAGTTCTGCCTATCCGACAAGGGAACAGCCTGCATGACTCGTAGGGCCTCCCCGCACAGCGACAAACTCATCAGTGAAGCCTTCGTGGCATCCAACCATCCATTAATCATGGCAGCGGTCTCGAACAAGGTGAGGTATTCTTCCCGCGCAGACTTCCCATCGAAAGTCGGCAGGTCAGTCCGACCAAACGCGGAAACAGGTATACGCTCCTTACCTTCCGATGGTCCACCAGCGGTAATGATTTCGTTTTCCTGCTTGTCTTTATTTGGAAGCACACCGCTCGCAAGCTCGTCCTCGAACTTCCGCAGGGATTCTTGAAATTCTTCCCTCAGTTTGGTTTCGGTAGTGAGCGTTACTTCTTGAAGTTTCCTCTCGAGGTTGCCAGTATTTTCCATTAACATCCTTTCCAAATTCTCTGAGTTTTCCGCTATTTTCTTTTCCAAATATTTATATAGTTCTGAATTTTCTGTTCGTATTTTCTTTTCCATGCTTTCTAATAACTGACACAAACCCTCAGTCCCACCAGTAATCTCGAAAAGAAATGTTTCTGGATCCTCACCTGTGTCCACCAGTACCTGTCTTAACCTCGCTTGCAGCACAGATTTTATTCCCGTAGAATCAACTTCCCTTTCTTCCAGTTCCTGACGTAACTCCAAAACCTTCAGTGCTGAAAGTTTAACTTTCCTGGTCGTCATTTCACACTCTAAAATGCGGTACCTCAAGACTTTCACTATGTATTTACTCTATAGCCTGACCCCACACGTCTGACACCAGTTGTTACGTTTACGGTTCTTGAAATAACCGGTCAGGCATATACAAATACACTACCGTACTTCTTTATTTAGCAAACCTTTCACTACTAAATATTAATGTAGTGTTCATTAATATTTAAACTGGGAACGTCGAGCTCTAGTCTTTCTGAAACTATTACACTCCAAATCTCAACACTGCCTTTTTCACCGAATCCTAAATGTCTCTCTCGTATCGTCGCCTTCTCGATTCATCCACTGCCAGCTTGCCGGCCCAACTCACAATTGCAGCCAGCGCGCCACGCGCTCGCACGAGTCTGCCACCAGGTGCGCTCACACGAGTCTGTCACAATATTATATTAAATTATACTGATTGGCGTATAATCTCTACTTAGTATAAAACAAAGTCCCCGATTCTTAGATGTCACGGGTAATCTCGAGAACCACTGAATGGATAATGATGCGGTTTTCACCATTCTGTAAAGGATATCTCTTGGAAGGTTCCTGAAGAAAATAATTTATTTATGACCAAAGGAAGTCAAGCACTAACGATTTCAGTGAAAATGTCGAAAAAAAAACTGGCGTCCATGCGCTTTTTAAGCTTACGCTGGGCAATCCGTTAAAAATATCTATATACTATGAGTGTAAGAATTGTTCAGCATGAAAAGTTCTACCAAAAAACGGAGAGCATATCTCTATCTTCAATACATCGCCTAATATAAGTGTTTTTACGTTTTCATTTCTTCCAACAATCTCCATTCAGTTACTGAGGCGACAGTTTACGAGCTAGCTATGGGCGAGTCTATCACCCCAGTTGCAGCTTAGCTAGCGGACGAGCTTATTGCCCCGGATACAGCCAGCAGCAAACTGTCGAGTCGTGTTGAACTTTAGAAAAGAGTGGTTGTGTTTGGAGTTTCCCTGGAAGTGCAACTCGGCTTTTCTTCATTTCACCTGTGAACATTTCGTTCCGCAAAATTCACAGTCAAGTTATGATTGTCCGGAAGGGGGATTTGTGTTTCATGCACCTTACAAATTCTTAAATTACGTCTGACAACAATTCGTTGCACATGCATCTCCATGATAATATAATTAGTCCAGTCAGTGATTTTAACCCATCATGCCGAGACGTAAAACGGATATTGGTCGTTGTTCATTGACATTGAAAAAAAAAGCGCTTATCACGTAATGCATTCATAACTGTTCCCGAGTGAAGCCGGGTCAGGTTGCTAGTGTTATATACATTAATCTATACTATAATATAATAAAGCTGAAGAGTTTGTGTGATTGTTTGTGTACTAAAACGCGCTAATCTCTGGAAATACCGGTAGGATTGGAAAAATTCTTTTTTTATGTGATAGCCAGATTCAAGAGGAATAGTTTAGGCTATGTTAAATTTCGGACAGACCACCCCATTCCCTGTATTTAGGCCCGTTGGCTCAAATCTACACCGTTTCACAGATCAGAACCAAAATTTGTATACATACACTTTGGAACCCTGCGAGTAGTACTGCCTGCATGAAATTTATGACAGACCGGTCCATTCCCTGCATTTATGCCCTTTGGCACAAATCTACACCTTTTCACCTATCTCAACCAAAATATGTATACTTAGCCTTTGGAACCCTACGAGTAACACTGTTTACATGATATTTCGGACAGACTACCCCATTCTCTGCATTTATGCCCTTTGGCACAAATCTACACCGTTTCAACGATCACAACCAAAATTTGTATACTTACCCTTTGGAACCCTGCGAGTAACACAGTCTACGTGAAATTTCGGACAGACCACTCCATTCCCTGCATTTAGGCCCTTTGTCACAAATCTACACCGTTTCACCGATCTGAATCAAAATTTGTATATACACCCTTTTGTACACTGCGGGTAACACTGTCCACTTTAAATTTCGGACAGACCACTCAATTCCCTGCATTTAGGCCCTTTGACACAAATCTACACCGTTTCACCGATCTGAACCAAATGTTTATACTTACCCTTTGGAACCCTACGAGGAACACTGTCTGCATGAAATTTTGGACAGACCACTCCATTCCCTGCATTTATGCCCTTTGGCACAAATCTACACCGGTTCACCGATCTGGACCAAAATTTGAATACTTACCCTTTGGAACCCTGCGACTAACACTGTCAGCATGAAATTTAGGACAGACCACTCCATTCCCTGCATTTAGGTCCTTTGGCACAAATCTACACCGTTTCGTCGATCTGAATTAAATTTCTCATACTTACACTTTGGAACCCGACGAGTAACACTGTCTGCTTGAAATTTCGCACAGACCACTCAATTCCCTGCATTTAGGTCAATTGGCACAAATCTACACCGTTTCACCGATCTGAACCACATTTTGTACACTTACCCTTTGGAACACTGCGGGTCACACTGTCCACTTTAAATTTCGGACAGACCAATCCATTCCCTGCATTTAGGCCCTTTATCACAAATCTACACCGTTCCTCCTAATTGCACCAAATTATACATACACTTTGAAACTCTGCTGGTAACACTGTCCACTTGATATTTTGGACAACGCTCTCCATTCCCTACATTTAGAATAACAAACTGAACTTGAAAACCATGTATTAAGGCCGTAGAATCATTCATGTCCGTAGTAGTGTAACTGTAAGAGTATTTTGATAAGTCTATTATTAACTGGCAATTCGGGATGCATCACGTCACCCCTACCAGTGTTCTGGTGCAGAATTGCGAAAATAGTTAAATCTTGGGCAGCTTATAAATTGCAGTCACGGGGAGTAATTAGTTCAAAAAGATTTATTTTGCCCCTTAAAACCGTTATCATCATGAACTTATTATGCATCTTTGTAAGTGCAATGGTGTTGGTGCAATACATTGAGGTTATCAGCTGCAATAAGCGTTGGTGCTTTTAAATTTACCTTCAATTATTCCGAAACTTATCGTTGAGGGCTATGTGGCGATAAATGATACTACTGCTACCTCAGGAGCTCGGGACAGCCGAAGTTTTCCAAACTGTTCTGATTATTTTCCTACGGCGCTATGCAACAAAAGACGACACTATAGGTCCTTACATTTCTAACAAACAATGAGATATAGGCCCTAGGCCGTGTCTTTTATTTAACTTACTCCTCTTTCTAATCATTTTTAGCCTACTTTTCACATTTTGCAAAAATGAGGAAAAAGTAGACTTATGAGATCGGGCAATTGTGTGTCCGTCTGTCTGTCTGTCTGTCTGTCTGTCTGTCTGTCTGGCTGTGTGTGTGTCCCCCCCCTATCAACTCCTAAACGGCTGCAGCAATCGAAACAAAATTTGGTAAGAGTAAAGATCTATACGGGAATATCTCACGCCCATATTTGAAAATGATGTCAGTGCTACCAACTGCTGAAAAATCGCAATTGAAATTTGAGCTCCATGTTGGATATCATGGAAGGTATGAAAGGGAGCTATTTCAAATTGGCACACGTATAGAGAATAATATCATAGTTTAATTTCCAGGAGGCCATACATGGCAGTGTTGCCAAAATGATTATAAGCCTGCTGATAGGTCCAAATTTTAAATGCATATAACTTCTACATTATCAATTGGATTTCAACCAAATTTCGTATGTTCTAAGTGTACATAAACAGATATAACTGAGCGTATTCTTAGGAGCCACCATGGCTGCCAACTGTTAATAAATGCTCTCAATTTTTTTTATCCAAATACCCATATATCAGAAAGTATGCAAGCCGACAGCTTTAAACTATGCACTCGTATAGTACCTGACATTCTATATTAATTTCGAGTAACTTATATACGTCAGTGCTACCAACACGATTCTAAGCCTGCTGAGAGGTCCAACTTTAAATACATGTAACTTCTATACTATCATTTGGATTTCAAGCAAATTTCGTGTGTGCTATGTGTACCATAACAGGTATGACTAAGCGTATTCTTAAGATCAACCAGGGCTGCTAACTGTTAATAAATGCTGTCTCTATGTTTGTTACCCTAATATCAATATATCAGAATGTATGCTAGCCAATAGCTCTAAACTTTGCACATGTATAGTACCTGGTATTCTAGATTAATTTGGAGTAACAAATAAACGTCAGTGCTGCCAACATGATTCTAAGCCTGCTGATAGTCACAATATTAAAATTCATGTAACTTCTATACTTACTAATGGATTTCATTCAAATTTGACTCAACAATAGATCATATTATTTCAGATTATTTCTGACCAATACATGTATATCATTGTTGCCAACATGATTTTACGCTTGCTGTTAGATCCAATGTTTAACTGCATGTAGCGTCCATGCTATCCATGGGACTTCAACCAAATTTTGTATTCTGTACCTTAAGAGATGGAACTAAGAATATATTTAGTCACCAGGGCTGCCAACTGTATTTCTCTATTAGGCTACATTTTGATAGGTATACAGTCTTTCAAACTAATTAGAAATTTCGATATTACCAACTTAATTTCGTCATTATTCAAGAAAGATCCATATAGATTAATCATGGGCATGAATGTTAAATTTTAAGAAAAGTAGGCTCTTTAGTTCGTCACGAAACTTCTTGTTTTTTGAATGAATCGTTGTTCAATTTTATATACTGTAGTTCTTCACTTGCGGAGATTAAGTTTACAGTGGCAAGCGAAGAACATATTTTCCTACTGATTTAGCCATCTCGTCTATGATGTATTTATCAGATCTGTCTCTGTTTTGATTCACAATATAATGAAGCTCCAGCGTTAGCATATAATTTCGAAAAGGGATTCTCGTGGCCATTCAGCATACTCGTGGGCAAGGGAGTCCTTTTTAGTTGTCGCCATTCAGTAATACTCGTGGCCAAGAGAATCCTTCATGATGTCGCCATTCAGTGATATCTGTTCCGTTACTTTCACTTCCTGTAGATATCGGTCTAAAGATCTTGGTGGTAATTGACGCTAACCTAAAACCTCAGTCATTGCGGGCAACGCGCAGCCTACAAAGAGAGTAAACATCACAAATTGAAATGTCGTAAAGCATTTGAGTGTCAAGGTAGAATAAAGTTCAATGATCCTGGGGCCTGGAAGCAAACATACCGAAGAACGGTGAACTACTAGATATTTGAACACCACGACCTTGAGCTCAACAAACGTTGTCACACAGTATGTTCATGAGGACTGACCGTGCCAAAAGCTACCATAGTATCTGTGAACATTGTTCCTGACGTTCCTTAGTCACACTCTACAGGTTGGAAGGACTCCGTTCTGGCCGGCAAAACCATATCACGCTTCCAATGTAAATAACAGTACGAGTATACCGCCAGAACTGTGAGATAAAGTCACTGCCTCCTCTCTCGTGCACACCCAAAACATGCCTCCATTGTAAACAACAGTACGAGTATATCGCCAGAACTGTGAGAATATGTCACTGCCGCCTCTCTCGTGCACACCCATATCACGCTTCCATTGTAAACAACAGCACGAGCATATCGCCAGAGCTGTGAGAATATGTCACTGCCGCCTCTCTCGTGCACACCCATATCACGCTTCCATTGTAAACAACAGTACGAGCATATCGCCAGAACTGTGAGGATATGTCACTGCCGCCTCTCTCGTACACACCCATATCACGCTTCCATTGTAAACAACAGTACGAGCATATCGCCAGAACTGTGAGAATATGTCACTGCCGCCTCTCTCGTGCACACCCATATAACACTTCCATTGTAAACAACAGCACGAGCATATCACCAGAACTGTGAGAATATGTCACTGCCGCCTCTCTCGTGCTCACCCATATCACGCTTCCATTGTAAACAACAGTACGAGTATATCGCCAGGACTGTGAGAATATGTCACTGCCGCCTCTCTCGTACACACCCATATCACGCTTCCATTGTGAACAACAGCACGAGCATATCGCCAGAACTGTGAGAATATGTCACTGCCGCCTCTCTCGTGCTCACCCATATCACGCTTCCATTGTAAACAACAGTACGAGTATATCGCCAGGACTGTGAGAATATGTCACTGCCGCCTCTCTCGTACACACCCATATAACGCTTCCATTGTAAACAACAGCACGAGCATATCGCCAGAACTGTGAGAATATGTCACTGCCGCCTCTCTCGTGCAAACCCATATCACGCTTCCATTGTAAACAACAGTACGAGTATATCGCCAGGACTGTGAGGAGTAGGTAATAAAGAGCGGTTCTGGCACAGGGGCTAATGGGCAAGATGGCCGCCGCGCGCAATCACTCTATGTTATTCTTATGGAGGGGTCATTCAGAGCTGGCGCAAGGGCTAATGGGCAAGATGGCCGCCACTCCCCGAGACCGTGGGTGACGTCACAGGGGGAGGTCGGCCGTGTAGTTGCTAAATGGAATATTTATTATTATTATTATTATTATTATTATTATTATTATTATTATTATTATTAGGTAATTATTGATTGATCATGTACAATCTAGACCAACCTTATATTGTACACCTCGCGGTGTAGCGGCTAGTAATCTTGAATGACACTGCGGAGACCCGTGTTCGATTCCTGGCTCTGTCAAGAAATTTAATTCTGGGCTGAGGGCTGGAAGGGGGTACACTCATTCTTGTGAGGCAAAAAACTGAGAGGAGCAGGGTTTGATTCCTACCTCAGTCATTCTGGACGTAGTTTTTTATGGTTTCCCAATTTAACTCCAGGCAAATGGCAAGAGGTACCGTAACTGAAGGCCATGACAGCCTCCTTTCCAATCCTCATTTAAATTACAAGTGCACACACTAATACAGCCATACAATAGCACAGGTTATTAGACATCACACACCCCCAAGTACAGTATACAGGGCTACATGACCATGATATCACAAAACCCCTAAAGAATCAACAACAACAAACCACAACAGCAACAACAACAACAACAACAACTGATATTCATGAAACACCTCTTGGTGTCGTGGCTAGCATTCTTGACTGTCACTGCTTAGGCATGGGTTCGATTCCAGGCTCGGCTAAGAAATTTAATTTTGGTCTGAGGACTGGAATGGGGTACACTCAGTCTCGTGAGGCAAAACTGGGAAGGGATGGGCTTGATTCCTACCTCAGCCATTCTAAGAGTTTTTTCTGTGGTTTCCTACTCACACACTCTAGGCAAATGCTAGGATATATCTTAAGTTAAGGCCACGACTACCTCCTTTCCAATCCTTATCTGAATTACTAATACAGCCATTACAAGAACACAGGTTATCAGACAACACACACCCCAAATACAGTATACTGTGCTACATGACCATGATATCACAAAACCCCTAAAGAATCAACAACAACAAACAACAACAGCAACAACAACAACAACAACTGATATTCATGAAACACCTCTTGGTGTCGTGGCTAGCATTCTTGACTGTCACTGCTTAGGCATGGGTTCGATTCCAGGCTCGGCTAAGAAATTTAATTTTGGTCTGAGGACTGGAATGGGGTACACTCAGTCTCGTGAGGCAAAACTGGGAAGAGATGGGCTTGATTCCTACCTCAGCCATTCTAAGAGTTTTTTCTGTGGTTTCCCACTCACACACTCTAGGCAAATGCTAGGATATATCTTAAGTTAAGGTCACGACCACCTCCTTTCCAATCCTTATCTGAATTATTAATACAGCCATTGCAACAACACAGGTTATCAGACAACACACACCCCAAGTACAGTATACAGGGCTACATGACGATGATATCACAAAACCCCTAAAGAATCAACAACAACAACTGATATTCATGAAACACCTCTTGGTGTAGTGCCTAGCATTCTTGACTGTCACTGCTTAGGCACGGGTTCGATTCCTGGCTCTGCTAAGAAATTTAATTTTGGTCTGAGGACTGGAATGGGGTACACTCAGCCTCGTGAGGCAAAACTGGGAAGGGATGGGCTTGATTCCTACCTCAGCCATTCTAAGAGTTTTTTCTGTGGTTTCCCACTCACACACTCTAGGCAAATGCTAGGATATATCTTAAGTTATGGCCACGACCACCTCCTTTCCAATCCTTATCTGAATTACTAATACAGCCATTACAAGAACACAGGTTATCAGACAACACACACCCCAAATACAATATACTGTGCTACATGACCATGATATCACAAAACCCCTAAAGAATCAACAACAACCAACAACAACAACTGATATTCATGAAACACCTCTTGGTGTCGTGGCTAGCATTCTTGACAGTCACTGCTTAGGCATGGGTTCGATTCCAGGCTCGGCTAAGAAATTTAATTTTGGTCTGAGGACTGGAATGGGGTGCACTCAGCCTCGTGAGGCAAAACTGGGAAGAGGTGGGCTTGATTCATACCTCAGCCATTCTAAGAGTGTTTTCTGTGGTTTCCCACTCTTACATTCTTAAGCAAATGCCGGGATGGTACCTAACTTAAGGCTACAGCTGCTTGCTACCCAATACCTACCTCTATTACAAATACATACAGTAGTACAGACACAGGTTATCAGACAGCTTTTACATACACTCAAGTTCATAGGGTTACAAACGAAGAGGTATTAAGACTAGTGGGAGAGAAGAAATGTTTCTGGCGACTGTTAATGAAGAGAAGAGATAGTTTGGTAGGACACATACTAAGACACCCAGGATTAGCAGGCTTAGTTATGAAATAAAGGGTTGAAGACAAGAACTGTAGGGGTAGACCAAGGTAAGAATATTTTAAATAGATTTCCTTGAATGTACTGTAGGTTGTTGTGGTAGCTATATAGAAATGGAACGATTAGCTCAAGACAGTGATGGATAAACAATTGTTTCAAACCAGACAAAAAAGAAAAAAACTAAAAGCACAACAAAAAATAGCAAAGTCTGTAAAAAAATACATCATTAGCTTACCTCTTATTACACACTGGTCAATCCGCTTGGGAATATCACTGTTTTACACACACAGTCATTGTAACTTAGCCAAAATATAATTATTATATGAAAATACTCTTAAGGCGTATAAAATTTACAACTCACACACTCAAGCACACGGGGCTGGTGACTGAAAATGCACTAAAAATACACACTGTTTAATAATATCGTAATGTTCGCTAGCAACTCAGTACCTCCAGTGACCAGCTAGTCTGGGAGAGCTAACAGAGATTGCTGTGACAGTTGAAATGTTATCCTGTATGATAACGCGAAGCACGTACACATCTGAAAGACTCTTTTTTATAGAGATCTAGCTACAGAGTATGGATATTTAGATTACTTTAAATGTTGTAACATTTTCATTTTATTATCGTTTGATGTATTTTTGCAAAAGTGTGGGCTTGATTCCCAACTCTGGGGACTGAATCGGAGCACTGTATAGAAATATAGAGCTTGATGGCGTAGTGGTTAAGCAGTTTAACTTTCACTGCGAAGACCAGGGTTCGATCCCCAACTCTGCCAAGAAATGTAATTCTGGTTTGAGAGCTGGAACGGGGTACACTTAGCCATGTGAGGCAAAACTGAAAAGAAGTGGGTTCGAGTCCTACCTCAGACATCCTGGAAGTGGTTTTCTATGGTTTTCCACTTGTACTTCAGGTGAATACCGGGATGATTCCTAATTTAAGTGTGCGCCTGCATCCTTCCCAATCTTCATCTAATTACAGATACACACACTACTGCAGCCATCACAATAACACAGGTTATCAGACAAATTCAACACACACCTAAATACGCAGGACTAAATGATTACGATGTCTAAGCCCTTCAAAGCAACAACGACAACAACGTAACATGAGACTGTACAAGGTAGACTATCATAAGAGTCCACTTCGTTGTGAAGTGGCTAGCATTCTAGGTCGTCACCTTGGAGGCCTAAGTTTGATTTCCGGCTCTGCCAAGAAATTTAACTTTGGTCTATACTAGGCTTTGTAAGGAAAAACCGAAAAGAGGTGGGGGTTCAACTTCCAGCTCACCTATCCTGGAGAGGTTTTCCGTGGTTTCCCACTTGTACTTCAGGTGAATACCGGGATGATGCGTAATTTAAATGTACGCCTGCATCCTTCCCAATCCTCATCTAATTACAAATACACACACTACTTCAGTCATTACAATAACACAGGCTATCACAAAATCCTATACACCAAGACGTCTAAACCCTCAAACGAAATGCATATGTACTTTGAATTGGCAGGTGAAAAGCTAAAGGAAGTAGGAGACTTTTTGCTACTTAGAAAGCAAAATAATAGTAATGGACGAAGCAAAGAGGATATACTATGAATTGCAGCCAATGGCCATAGCTGTGCATTTTTTATTTGACGCCTGAGGTCTCCCAACAAGTTCAATTTCATGTACGTCTAACTTTGGTTATCAAATGCTACTGTCACTAACTCTAAGTGGCGAACGTTGGAACTTATTAGAGCGTTACTAATTAACCAAATATAGCCTATAAAGTTTACCACACACTACCAATTGCAGTGCTAGGTTCTTTTACGTGGAACAAATGTATGACATGGGACCGCAGGCTTTACTCCCCCCCCCTCCGAAGGAATGCATACTGAAGGAATTAGTGCTTTCAAAAATCCGACGACTTTGGCCGGGTTTGAACCCGTTATATTGAGCCCAGCTATTAACTACACCACAGAAGCCGTTACATTGACATAGGCAATCACGCATATTCCAGAAACATTATGTACATGGGTTTTAAATAGCCACAATATCGGATAAGCCCTAAAGTGTGACCCTGAGGCTAATTGGTTAGCATGGTAGACTTTGACCTTATGGGATTTAGCTTTCACTCCTAGGATTTTAATGTGTTATGGAAATAGGAAACATAATTATGGAAAGAAAGGTTGAGGCTAAGAACTGCAGTGTAGTTCAAGGTTCGAATATGCTAAACAGATTGTCTTGGATGTAGCTTTATTTAGCATGAGCAGGGAGTAACTACCTACCTTGTAAAGAAAACTGAGACGTGATAAACTCATTTCTACCTCAGTCATATTGTTTCATGGTTTTACCACTTTTATTTATGGCAAATGCATGGATGATTCTTAACTTAAGGTTATGACTGCCTCCTTCCCAATCCTCACTTAAGTTTAAAAATCTGTACACCAATAACTATGCGGGAATCATTTATCTATTGGTTCTTTGTTATTGGAGTCGTTGCTCACAATTTGACGCACACGACTAGTTCATGTTATAACTACATAGGGTTACAAACGAAGAGGTATTACGACTAGTGAAAGAGGAGAGATGTTTCTGGCGACTGCTAATCAAGAGAAGAGATAGGTTGGTAGGACACAAACTAAGACACACAGGAATAGCAAGCTTAGTTATGGAAGGGAGGGTCGAGGGCAAGAACTGTAGGGGTAGACCAAGGTTGGAATATGTCAAACAGATTGCCTCAGATGTAGGGTGTGGTGGCTATGTAGAGATGAAACGATTAGCTCAGGACAGGGAAGCATGGAGAGCTGCATTAAACCAGTCAAAAGACTGAAGACTCAAACAACAACGTGTTTTTGATTTAGTCAATGTCAAAAGTTCATGATTGCGAAACACGATTTTATCATTACATATACCTTATCCCAAAGCATATGTATTTACATTCAATTGTATACAACCTCATAAACTACACTAATTTACACTTAACCTAATCAGGAAATAGTTTTTTTTATTTTCATTTTTATATTTCACACAATTGCAATTTTACAATTTTCCATTTTCAGTTTTTAAAAATGTCAGTTTTACGTTTTTGAACTCTGTCAATATGGAAACATGGATTTTCCAATTTGTTATTTACACATTTGTCAATTTTACAATTTTCCATTTACAGTTTTTAAAAAAGTCAGTTTAATTTTTTTTTGAATTTCATAATATGGAAACATGGATTTTCCAATTTGTTATTTGTCAATTACACAATTTTCCATTTACATTTTTTTTAAATTCAGTTTATATTTTTTCAATTTTTGTCAATATGGAAACATGGATTTTCCAATTTTGTGTTTTACATGTTTTTCATTTTTGGTCCTTGTAGAAAAGTTCATATTTGCATTAGGAGTGGGAGGTGGGTAGTAATTAAAATGTATAAGCAGTGTCCATACAATATTTCTTTATTAATTCAAATACATTTACAATATGTACACATATTACATTTGTTATTTTTGTTTTTTCTATGTTCTATTTATTTTTAAGTATGAATACCATTTTCCCCCATTGCATGTTATAGTAAAAAAAACTTGTAGATCTTTTTTCCATGGTGAACAATAGGCATGAAAACGTCATTATCAACATCATCATTATCAGCATGATCATAAGCAGCATCATTATCATAATCTTTATCACTAACATTATAATCACCATGATCATTCTCAACATCACTAGATCTGTCCAATTACTCTTGTTCCTCTTTCACTATGTCCTCGTGTAGAGTTGGTGTTGCTTTTGATAGTGATAAGGGGTTTTTGAACGTTGAACTATCTTGAGCAGCAATATTGTTTTCTCGAACTTGCTTTTTAGTATTTTCATGATTGTTTGTAAGCAGTAACCGTGGTTTGCTTGGAGCACTACATTGATGATCACTGACACTTAAAACCTTTCCATTTTTACTTTTTAGGTCACCGCGACACCCTTTCGACCTCTCTTTTGAGCATCGCCAGAATATTATTCCATGCACATTCTGACGATTATAGTTATAAGAGTAGCCTTGATAGAGTACACGTTGCCTACCTTTGTTGGTTGTGGTAAGTTCCATAGTGGTAACGGGCCTGTCAGTATGATGTTCACACTACAAAGGTCACAACTGTTCTGGTAATGGAGTGACGATATTATTACTAAGGGCCTCTAATATATCCTAGTCAAGACCTACAGCTACTTACTGCGTATGACAAAGCTGTACAATGGTGGGTGTGAGACGGTCTTTCACGATGTGAGCTCTGTAAGAGGTAGTAGTCAACTGACAATATTTTTGCTAACAAATGCTTATTTGTTAGCAAAAATATTGTCAGTTGACTACTACCTCTTACAGAGCTCACATCGTGAAAGACCGTCTCACACCCACCATTGTACAGCTTTGTCATACGCAGTAAGTAGCTGTAGGTCTTGACTAGGATATATTAGAGGCCCTTAGTAATAATATCGTCACTCCATTACCAGAACAGTTGTGACCTTTGTAGTGTGAACATCATACTGACAGGCCCGTTACCACTATGGAACTTACCACAACCAACAAAGGTAGGCAACGTGTACTCTATCAAGGCTACTCTTATAACTATAATCGTCAGAATGTGCATGGAATAATATTCTGGCGATGCTCAAAAGAGAGGTCGAAAGGGTGTCGCGGTGACCTAAAAAGTAAAAATGGAAAGGTTTTAAGTGTCAGTGATCATCAATGTAGTGCTCCAAGCAAACCACGGTTACTGCTTACAAACAATCATGAAAATACTAAAAAGCAAGTTCGAGAAAACAATATTGCTGCTCAAGATAGTTCAACGTTCAAAAACCCCTTATCACTATCAAAAGCAACACCAACTCTACACGAGGACATAGTGAAAGAGGAACAAGAGTAATTGGACAGATCTAGTGATGTTGAGAATGATCATGGTGATTATAATGTTAGTGATAAAGATTATGATAATGATGCTGCTTATGATCATGCTGATAATGATGATGTTGATAATGACGTTTTCATGCCTATTGTTCACCATGGAAAAAAGATCTACAAGTTTTTTTTACTATAACATGCAATGGGGGAAAATGGTATTCATACTTAAAAATAAATAGAACATAGAAAAAACAAAAATAACAAATGTAATATGTGTACATATTGTAAATGTATTTGAATTAATAAAGAAATATTGTATGGACACTGCTTATACATTTTAATTACTACCCACCTCCCACTCCTAATGCAAATATGAACTTTTCTACAAGGACCAAAAATGAAAAACATGTAAAACACAAAATTGGAAAATCCATGTTTCCATATTGACAAAAATTGAAAAAATATAAACTGAATTTAAAAAAAATGTAAATGGAAAATTGTGTAATTGACAAATAACAAATTGGAAAATCCATGTTTCCATATTATGAAATTCAAAAAAAAATTAAACTGACTTTTTTAAAAACTGTAAATGGAAAATTGTAAAATTGACAAATGTGTAAATAACAAATTGGAAAATCCATGTTTCCATATTGACAGAGTTCAAAAACGTAAAACTGACATTTTTAAAAACTGAAAATGGAAAATTGTAAAATTGCAATTGTGTGAAATATAAAAATGAAAATAAAAAAAACTATTTCCTGATTAGGTTAAGTGTAAATTAGTGTAGTTTATGAGGTTGTATACAATTGAATGTAAATACATATGCTTTGGGATAAGGTATATGTAATGATAAAATCGTGTTTCGCAATCATGAACTTTTGACATTGACTAAATCAAAAACACGTTGTTGTTTGAGTCTTCAGTCTTTTGACTGGTTTAATGCAGCTCTCCATGCTTCCCTGTCCTGAGCTAATCGTTTCATCTCTACATAGCCACCACACCCTACATCTGAGGCAATCTGTTTGACATATTCCAACCTTGGTCTACCCCTACAGTTCTTGCCCTCGACCCTCCCTTCCATAACTAAGCTTGCTATTCCTGTGTGTCTTAGTTTGTGTCCTACCAACCTATCTCTTCTCTTGATTAGCAGTCGCCAGAAACATCTCTCCTCTTTCACTAGTCGTAATACCTCTTCGTTTGTAACCCTATGTAGTTATAACATGAACTAGTCGTGTGCGTCAAATTGTGAGCAACGACTCCAATAACAAAGAACCAATAGATAAATGATTCCCGCATAGTTATTGGTGTACAGATTTTTAAACTTAAGTGAGGATTGGGAAGGAGGCAGTCATAACCTTAAGTTAAGAATCATCCATGCATTTGCCATAAATAAAAGTGGTAAAACCATGAAACAATATGACTGAGGTAGAAATGAGTTTATCACGTCTCAGTTTTCTTTACAAGGTAGGTAGTTACTCCCTGCTCATGCTAAATAAAGCTACATCCAAGACAATCTGTTTAGCATATTCGAACCTTGAACTACACTGCAGTTCTTAGCCTCAACCTTTCTTTCCATAATTATGTTTCCTATTTCCATAACACATTAAAATCCTAGGAGTGAAAGCTAAATCCCATAAGGTCAAAGTCTACCATGCTAACCAATTAGCCTCAGGGTCACACTTTAGGGCTTATCCGATATTGTGGCTATTTAAAACCCATGTACATAATGTTTCTGGAATATGCGTGATTGCCTATGTCAATGTAACGGCTTCTGTGGTGTAGTTAATAGCTGGGCTCAATATAACGGGTTCAAACCCGGCCAAAGTCGTCGGATTTTTGAAAGCACTAATTCCTTCAGTATGCATTCCTTCGGAGGGGGGGGGAGTAAAGCCTGCGGTCCCATGTCATACATTTGTTCCACGTAAAAGAACCTAGCACTGCAATTGGTAGTGTGTGGTAAACTTTATAGGCTATATTTGGTTAATTAGTAACGCTCTAATAAGTTCCAACGTTCGCCACTTAGAGTTAGTGACAGTAGCATTTGATAACCAAAGTTAGACGTACATGAAATTGAACTTGTTGGGAGACCTCAGGCGTCAAATAAAAAATGCACAGCTATGGCCATTGGCTGCAATTCATAGTATATCCTCTTTGCTTCGTCCATTACTATTATTTTGCTTTCTAAGTAGCAAAAAGTCTCCTACTTCCTTTAGCTTTTCACCTGCCAATTCAAAGTACATATGCATTTCGTTTGAGGGTTTAGACGTCTTGGTGTATAGGATTTTGTGATAGCCTGTGTTATTGTAATGACTGAAGTAGTGTGTGTATTTGTAATTAGATGAGGATTGGGAAGGATGCAGGCGTACATTTAAATTACGCATCATCCCGGTATTCACCTGAAGTACAAGTGGGAAACCACGGAAAACCTCTCCAGGATAGGTGAGCTGGAAGTTGAACCCCCACCTCTTTTCGGTTTTTCCTTACAAAGCCTAGTATAGACCAAAGTTAAATTTCTTGGCAGAGCCGGAAATCAAACTTAGGCCTCCAAGGTGACGACCTAGAATGCTAGCCACTTCACAACGAAGTGGACTCTTATGATAGTCTACCTTGTACAGTCTCATGTTACGTTGTTGTCGTTGTTGCTTTGAAGGGCTTAGACATCGTAATCATTTAGTCCTGCGTATTTAGGTGTGTGTTGAATTTGTCTGATAACCTGTGTTATTGTGATGGCTGCAGTAGTGTGTGTATCTGTAATTAGATGAAGATTGGGAAGGATGCAGGCGCACACTTAAATTAGGAATCATCCCGGTATTCACCTGAAGTACAAGTGGAAAACCATAGAAAACCACTTCCAGGATGTCTGAGGTAGGACTCGAACCCACTTCTTTTCAGTTTTGCCTCACATGGCTAAGTGTACCCCGTTCCAGCTCTCAAACCAGAATTACATTTCTTGGCAGAGTTGGGGATCGAACCCTGGTCTTCGCAGTGAAAGTTAAACTGCTTAACCACTACGCCATCAAGCTCTATATTTCTATACAGTGCTCCGATTCAGTCCCCAGAGTTGGGAATCAAGCCCACACTTTTGCAAAAATACATCAAACGATAATAAAATGAAAATGTTACAACATTTAAAGTAATCTAAATATCCATACTCTGTAGCTAGATCTCTATAAAAAAGAGTCTTTAAGATGTGTACGTGCTTCGCGTTATCATACAGGATAACATTTCAACTGTCACAGCAATCTCTGTTAGCTCTCCCAGACTAGCTGGTCACTGGAGGTACTGAGTTGCTAGCGAACATTACGATATTATTAAACAGTGTGTATTTTTAGTGCATTTTCAGTCACCAGCCCCGTGTGCTTGAGTGTGTGAGTTGTAAATTTTATACGCCTTAAGAGTATTTTCATATAATAATTATATTTTGGCTAAGTTACAATGACTGTGTGTGTAAAACAGTGATATTCCCAAGCGGATTGACCAGTGTGTAATAAGAGGTAAGCTAATGATGTATTTTTTTACAGACTTTGCTATTTTTTGTTGTGCTTTTAGTTTTTTTCTTTTTTGTCTGGTTTGAAACAATTGTTTATCCATCACTGTCTTGAGCTAATCGTTCCATTTCTATATAGCTACCACAACAACCTACAGTACATTCAAGGAAATCTATTTAAAATATTCTTACCTAGGTCTACCCCTACAGTTCTTGTCTTCAACCCTTTATTTCATAACTAAGCCTGCTAATCCTGGGTGTCTTAGTATGTGTCCTACCAAACTATCTCTTCTCTTCATTAACAGTCGCCAGAAACATTTCTTCTCTCCCACTAGTCTTAATACCTCTTCGTTTGTAACCCTATGAACTTGAGTGTATGTAAAAGCTGTCTGATAACCTGTGTCTGTACTACTGTATGTATTTGTAATAGAGGTAGGTATTGGGTAGCAAGCAGCTGTAGCCTTAAGTTAGGTACCATCCCGGCATTTGCTTAAGAATGTAAGAGTGGGAAACCACAGAAAACACTCTTAGAATGGCTGAGGTATGAATCAAGCCCACCTCTTCCCAGTTTTGCCTCACGAGGCTGAGTGCA
This sequence comes from Meconema thalassinum, assembly GCA_946902985.2. Taxonomy (NCBI): domain Eukaryota; kingdom Metazoa; phylum Arthropoda; class Insecta; order Orthoptera; family Tettigoniidae; genus Meconema; species Meconema thalassinum. The sequence continues at coordinate 1,429,273,800 of OX336389.2, read as the reverse complement.
CCCCATTCCAGTCCTCAGACCAAAATTAAATTTCTTAGCCGAGCCTGGAATCGAACCCATGCCTAAGCAGTGACAGTCAAGAATGCTAGCCACGACACCAAGAGGTGTTTCATGAATATCAGTTGTTGTTGTTGGTTGTTGTTGATTCTTTAGGGGTTTTGTGATATCATGGTCATGTAGCACAGTATATTGTATTTGGGGTGTGTGTTGTCTGATAACCTGTGTTCTTGTAATGGCTGTATTAGTAATTCAGATAAGGATTGGAAAGGAGGTGGTCGTGGCCATAACTTAAGATATATCCTAGCATTTGCCTAGAGTGTGTGAGTGGGAAACCACAGAAAAAACTCTTAGAATGGCTGAGGTAGGAATCAAGCCCATCCCTTCCCAGTTTTGCCTCACGAGGCTGAGTGTACCCCATTCCAGTCCTCAGACCAAAATTAAATTTCTTAGCAGAGCCAGGAATCGAACCCGTGCCTAAGCAGTGACAGTCAAGAATGCTAGCCACGACACCAAGAGGTGTTTCATGAATATCAGTTGTTGTTGTTGTTGTTGCTGTTGTTGTTTGTTGTTGTTGATTCTTTAGGGGTTTTGTGATATCATGGTCATGTAGCACAGTATACTGTATTTGGGGTGTGTGTTGTCTGATAACCTGTGTTCTTGTAATGGCTGTATTAGTAATTCAGATAAGGATTGGAAAGGAGGTGGTCGTGGCCTTAACTTAAGATATATCCTAGCATTTGCCTAGAGTGTGTGAGTAGGAAACCACAGAAAAAACTCTTAGAATGGCTGAGGTAGGGATCAAGCCCATCCCTTCCCAGTTTTGCCTCACGGGGCTGAGTGTACCCCATTCCAGTCCTCAGACCAAAATTAAATTTCTTAGCAGAGCCAGGAATCAAACCCGTGCATAAGCAGTGACAGTCAAGAATGCTAGCCACTACACCAAGAGATGTTTCATGAATATCAGTTGTTGTTGTTGGTTGTTGTTGTTGTTGATTCTTTAGGGTTTTGTGATATCATGGTCATGTAGCCCTGTATACTGTACTTGGGGTGTGTGTTGTCTGATAACCTGTGTTCTTGTATGGCTGTATTAGTGTGTGCACTTGTAATTTAAATGAGGATTGGAAAGGAGGCTGTCATGGCCTTCAGTTACGGTACCTCTTGCCATTTGCCTGGAGTTAAATTGGGAAACCATAAAAAACTACGTCCAGAATGACTGAGGTAGGAATCAAACCCTGCTCCTCTCAGTTTTTTGCCTCACAAGAATGAGTGTACCCCCTTCCAGCCCTCAGCCCAGAATTAAATTTCTTGACAGAGCCAGGAATCGAACACGGGTCTCCGCAGTGTCATTCAAGATTACTAGCCGCTACACCGCGAGGTGTACAATATAAGGTTGGTCTAGATTGTACATGATCAATCAATAATTACCTAATAATAATAATAATAATAATAATAATAATAAATATTCCATTTAGCAACTACACGGCCGACCTCCCCCTGTGACGTCACCCACGGTCTCGGGGAGTGGCGGCCATCTTGCCCATTAGCCCTTGCGCCAGCTCTGAATGACCCCTCCATAAGAATAACATAGAGTGATTGCGCGCGGCGGCCATCTTGCCCATTAGCCCCTGTGCCAGAACCGCTCTTCATTACCTACTTTGAGGATATGTCACTGCCGCCTCCCTCGTGCACACCCATATCACGCTTCCATTGTAAACAACAGTACGAGTATATCGCCAGAACTGTGAGAATATGTCACTGCCACCTCTCTCGTGCACACCCATATCACGCTTCCATTGTAAACAACAGCACGAGCATATCGCCAGAACTGTGAGAATATGTCACTGCCGCCTCTCTCGTGCTCACCCATATCACGCTTCCATTGTAAACAACAGTACGAGTATATCGCCAGGACTGTGAGAATATGTCACTGCCGCCTCTCTCGTACACACCCATATCACGCTTCCATTGTAAACAACAGCACGAGCATATCGCCAGAACTGTGGGAATATGTCACTGCCGCCTCTCTCGTGCTCACCCATATCACGCTTCCATTGTAAACAACAGTACGAGTATATCGCCAGGACTGTGAGGATATGTCACTGCCACCTCTCTCGTGCACACCCATATCACGCTTCCATTGTAAACAACAGTACGAGCATATCGCCAGAACTGTGAGAATATGTATCTGCCTTGTCCTCTCGTGCACACCCATAGCAGATTCCTCTACACAACAATCAAGACGTTCTGTGGCAATGTTTCGTATTGTTTCTGTATTTTACGATAATACAAGTAGTTTCGTGATGATTCAATAGGCTTCAGCCCATTTTAATACTAACTCTACTGGTCCTTTTCTTCCTAAACTTCTCCCGCCAAGTCAATAGGTCTTCCATGTGATGGACTAGCTACAATGTGATAAAATATAGGGGATCAAATTCAAACTCAAAAACTCTATATCCTCTTATAGCAATCAATTTAGATCATCAACATAACAATAATATATTAAGATAGCAACATGGTCTAACTACGGAACTAGTACTTGCCCTGTCTTAAACTAAAACGTTCAGCGTTGCTCAAAATAAGTCACTTCAACACACCTCTAGCACCGGGAAACATGAGGTGCTATAAATACAAAATTATATAAATATGTTTCACGTCCTAGTTCGTTAACTATTCTGACACGCGGGATACCAGCTACTATGGAATAGGAGCGGGCATCTTGTACATATCCAGAGTTGTGGCCCTCCTTGGGCTCATGCGGTCAGGACGGTCAGGACTACCCAACTCACCGGTTTGTTTTCTTAACGGTCAGGGGCTTGTGTACGTAGGTCTAACGGCCTGTTTCTCTTGTACTTCCTAAACCTGATAAAAATGTTTTCAGGAAGAATCGGATCTATGTAAATGATTGAGATCCACTTTCATGTGACATAATTATCAGGGGTTCCTCGGAAAGGAACAGGCGATCGAGCTGGTATTGTATGGGGTGCTATTATGTCGAGGGTGGTTATGGATGGAGGCAAGTAGAGATAGCTGAGTCATCAAGTAGGATGAGATTGGATGTTCTTTTGATTAGTGAAGTTCAGTTTAAGGGACATAGAGAGAAGGAAGTAGAAGATTACAAGGTGTACCTGTCAGGTGTGAGACGAGGCAGGGCAAAGTGGGGAGTAGGGCTGAATGTCAAGAGAACTTCAGAACGTAACACAGCACCAGCGAGGTACCTTAATGAACGAATAATTTGGATAGATATGGAAATGTCAGAAAATCGGGTCGGGATTGTTACAGTGTGCACTCCACGAGAAGGGTGATGTGGTAGTCAGGGTAAGCAATGAGGATAGTGTAGTACTGACGGGAGGATGGGAAATAGGACTGAGGGGTAAGTGGGGTGAGGATAGGGAAGCGAACACCGATTGGAAATGTTTACTCCACTACTGTGCTAGCACAGGGTTATCGGCCGTGAACTCCCTCTGGATTCACAAATACAAATTCGAGGGTAAATTCACAAGGACAATAATGGGCTATATCATTACTGGCATTCAGTTTAGGAAATTGATAAGGAATTTAAGAGTATTCGGGGGCTTTTTAATGAAACAAACCTCAAACCGATTTTCGGTGAATTAAACATAGTTACTCGTAGACCAAATGTACGGAAAATGAGGTTTGTTTGCCGACGAATTAGGGAGACAAACCTCCAGGTTAAGGAACTTGGGCAGAAATGCATGGAAAATTATTGATGAGAAATTCCAACGATCAGATGATAAGGAATTGCAAGACAGTGAAACGGAGTGGACAAGATACAGATGCTGTACTAGAAGTAGCATAGTCATGCCTTGGTTCAAAAGTGTGTAAAGAAATGGAGAAGCGCACGTCCTGGTGGAATGACATGGTTAAGTCGCATTGAAAACGTAAAAGGAAGACTTACAAAAAAAATGCTCGTGAAAAAGAATCCAGCAGACAGAGAGGTTTATGAAGTGGAAAGGAACAGAACCAAACAAATAAGAGAGTCATGGGAGGAATCTTACGAGAAATTGGGTACGGTAGGTCAAACGACAGGAAAGCCTGTTATGGGAGAGTGTTATAAAGAATCTTAAAATGGAGGGGAAAATAGAAATGAGTAGTGTTCAGGGATTCTCAATGTAGATGCGAAGGGAGCACTGGTATGGTGCCAGGAATACTTCGAAGACTAGCTAAATGGAATGGAGACATATCTGGAAATGTAGCAGATTTTGAGATTATACAGGAGGAAAATAGAATAGCAATAGGATCACGGTTGAGGTAGTAGCGAGGATGGTAAATAAACTCCAATGTCGCAAAGCGGTAGGGGTAGATTTAATTCGCCCAGAAATTGTGAAGTATATTGGGACAGCAGGGCTAAAAAATTGTTACATTCAATAGTGGAGTTGGATTGTGATTTGGGATAGCTGCCCTCTGATTAGACAAAGACAGTAATCGCCCCAATGTAGCATGAGAGATTGCAAAAATTGTAGAAGCATTTCATTGACATGTGTCCTGGGTAAAATGTACTCAGGCATTGTTGAAAGGTTAGTTCGATCATTGGCCGAGAGTAAGATGGATGAGAACCAGTGTGGTTTTAGATGACAACGAGGATGGCAGGATCGAATTTCTAGTATGCGTCATGCTATTGAAAAATGCTACGAGAGGAATAGACGTGATTGTGTTTTGTTAATTTACAGAAGGCCTACGATAGGATACCCAGGGAAATGATGCTTAGCACCCTGAGGGATTATGGTGTCGAGGGAAGGCTGCTAAAGGCAATCAAAAGTATTTATGTTCATAATCAGGCTGCAGTGAGAGTTGTCGGTAAGATGAGTTCTTTGCTTAACGTTGGAATTTTGTGTGTTGATAAAAGCTATTCTCATAAGCTCACCTATGAGACTTTCAATAACCTGATGTGCAGAAATTCCAATTCACTGACATCTAATTTATTTAATTGTTATTATAACCTCAAGATGGCGACTGTGCGAAATTTCAAAATTAAGTTTTATTTGCTGGTATCCTAATCATGCGATCAAAGTCAACATTTAAATAATGAACCTATGCAAAAATCTTCATCTAATGGTACATAACTCTATGGCCTACATATACCTACAATCCAACATGGTGGCCATCCTAAATATTTTAACGGTTCTCAATAGCTACGAATCTATTAGAGCAATCATATTGAAATTGTTTATGTTGATAAAGGCTATTAACATAAGTTCACCCATGGGACATTCAATAACCTGGTGAGCACAAATCCAACATGGCACGATAAGAATTTTAAATATTTCAATGGAATTTTCTCGCAACTTTTCATCCTAGCGTTGTGAAACGGTACATCTTCACACAAACCTTAATATATTGACGTCAAATTGTGTGGAATTTTATGAGAACTTAAAACTGGCAGCTGTCGCTAATTCATTGTATGTTTATTTGTCAATTTAATAATCTTCATGTTGGGCTGTTGACTAGCGTAGTAGTGGCTTCCTCCCTCTAATGGGAGAATTGGTATAATTGTTCTTGTGTTCAAGCAAGCATGGCAACACCATGTTTCATGCCCCAGTGCCATTGTAATTAATAATTATACAGTCCACTTTTTAATGTCAAGAAAACCGTATGTGTATTATTAAAGAACAGACAGGGAGATGTAGCCGAAACTACGGTCTACAGCAGTTGTGCATAATTTTTATCACATATTTATTTCTCCTGTCCTCATCAAGCAATATGATTGTAGCTTGGTATAATGAACTATCAGTAGAATGTTCATTTGCTGGCATAAAATTATATAGCCTATATAGCTATGAAACAATTCAACATGGCGTCCATACAACATATTTTACTGGTTCACAAAATCTCCAAAACTACAGTATATAAGGAATCTATCTGATTTTTGTTATGGTGATAGAGGAATAGTAACTAAGTACATATTTGTAACTTTCCAAATCCTGAGAAACACAAACACATTATAGTGGCCAAGTGATTTTAAAATACTTCCAGTAATTTCTCTAGCGATCTAATCACCCGAGACCACTGACGATAAGAACAGCTAATCTTTGTTCAGAGCTTAGTATAGAGACACCTCTTGTTCATTGTTTAAAAAAATCAAGATGACACCAGTTCGAAAATGTAAAACCTTCTTTTTTTATTTTACGTGCCCTATTAAAACTATTGAAAAGGAGATTTGTATGACAAGTTTATAATAATCATGATATAATGGCACCAAATTATGTAGCTTACTTTTCGTAAATCAGAGAAGCCATGCATTTTATTTTTCTTAAACTAAACTCCTGTGACGCATCACAGCAATATGCCATCTCGTGGAGGAGTCTTATTCACCGATACTGAAAATTACAGCCGGGGGAGTTTTTAATAGAACATACCAGTGGGATATCTGAAAATAGGCTATTAGGTCCTCCACGGAACTAGTTGTTTTTATATACACCAATAGGTTAGGTAATTAAGAGGAAACTATTAAGGTAGAAACCGGGTTAGCAATCTGGCTTATGCTGTTATGAAGGTAGGCTATTTAGTTCTTCACGGAACTACTTGTTCGGTGTTGCTTTGGTAATCGAAGTTTGAAGTTTTTCTGTCGGTCAACACGATTGTGTTGGCTTATTCTCTAATCCTGAAGAAAATTACATGAGATTAATGAATACACTTGGATGACCAGTTTCGATCAAGCGACGTCAAGCGACGTCAAGCGACGATCGAAACTGGTCATCCAAGTGTATTTATAATCACATGTTCAGGATTAGGAAGCAACCCGTCACACCCACGATTGGGTACAATCATGTTGACCGAAAGAAAAACATCAAACTTCGTGCAAATTATTTGGTTCAATAGGAACTTGAAGGATGTTTCAGTTCTTGACAAATATCCTGAAATGATTTCACGCATAACAATTAGTTGCCGTGTGCCCAACATACCTGGACGGCCAAGTGTGCTCGCGATAAGAGGTGTTTCACCTCACGAATTACCACATTCTTCAGAGGATATATTACGAGAGCTGTGGTGCTTACAATTCCTGTACATTGAGGAGTTACTACCAGTGCTTACACGTATGACAGGCTGCAACAAAGTGCAGTTGTAACAGAGTTAATTACGGTAATTGTAGTGATGTAGCGGCCATTAGTCGGATATGCGTCTTGAAAAGTGGTACAACTTATACCCATCATACCGATGGACATGTCTTTAACATCAAATAATATGTCTATATATGGAGCATCAAACATCGAAGGCAGGAATTGACGTACGTCAGGACTATAGAGAAAGACGAGCCACTAGACGCTTGCGAATGCTTGAATGGAGTCTAACTACACCTGGACAAGAGAGAACGTGACGCATTCGAATAATGGAATAGAGTCCAACTACCCCAGGGGTGGCCACATGGGCTTTATCATCAAATCATCAACTGCATAGGAATGTAAAGGCAGCAATGGTGTATGCGAACCATGGGTATGGAAGGAGCCATGGTAATATCAGATCAGGTAGATGCTATATTTCCTGTATTGTAAGTCACGAACATTTTGAGGAATTAAATGGTATCATTACGACGAAGATCGTAGTATGGGTTAAATAGATGGACCAAGATTAAATAATTAAATTACTTGCAACGGAAAAAATGTATGATATATATACTGTATGACAGACGTCAATAAATTAGCATATGGCATGACGATACAATTATCCTACTTCAAATATCAGAAAATGAATCTAGTTTTGTAATATTGGTCAGGATAAATTATACTTTACCGAGTAGTGGTTAGTTAGATGAGTTGAAGAAAAATCAAACGAACTCAGATTGTTTATCTATGCGATGTGCTGAATATTTAATGAGCCACTGGGAACAGATGCCAGTTATTATATGCCCAGTTATAAATACTGGAGTTTGGTAATTGGGATAGTTTTAAATTCTGCCACAAAGGCATCAGTTATGAAGATAATATGGAGAATTGTGTAATTCAATGTGGAAAATGAATTGATATAAATAGAAACATGTCGGCAGTAGAATTCAACTAAAACACATAGACTATTAAATCTACTTATGTGGCTGATTATGAGGTAGGAAGGCTGTGATAATTTAGTTGCCTGTAGAAGTAAGCAAGTCTGACGATGAAAATAATGTGTGTTTGAGTCTTCAGTCGTTCTACGGGTTAGGTGCAGCACTCTATCTCCCCCTGCCCTGAGCTAACCGTTCCATCTCTACATAGCTACCACACCCTACATACGAGGTCAGTGTACCAATGAGTGATAGTCTCGTGTTGTTACTGCACATGTGTAGTCGTGGCCCCCGTGTATTGCACCTGTGTTACACCCTGCAACATTGCTGCATAGATTGAATGTAAAGTTTACGTGAAGTGGCAGCAACGTCACGCAGCTTGAGTATGGAAGTGATGAAGCACGAAACCCGGACCAGCCAGCCTGCCTGGTTAGAACACATTTAATTTATTACTCCTATGGCAGACAGAAGTATATAGATTTGAAAATAACAATAAGTAACAGGAGTATAAATTAAACACATAGTTTGAATTTTGAAAATGTTCATAATAAGGGTGCCAAGTTTTTGAATATTATGTTTAGACCCAATAGATAAAAGGCATGACGAGAAGAGAGCAGTCAACCAAAGTTCGATATAAGGACCTCAGTGCTCAACGTATCACATATTGCCACGCAGAACTTGGCTAGACTATCCTGAAAGGCTCTGATTTATTATGATCAACGTTTTCATGATGATAGCTCAGTTTATTGTAAAATCATGCTGTTGTTGTTTGAGTCACCAGTCTTTTGACTAGCTTGATGCAGACCTCTATGGCTCCTTGTATTGAGCTAATCGTTTCATCTCTACATAGCTACTGCACTTTACATCCGAGGCAATCTAACATATTCTAACCATGGTCTACCCTTACAGTTATTATCCTCGACCCTCCGTTCCATAACAAACTTTGCTATTCCTGGGTGTCTTAGTATGTGTCCTAGCAACCTATCTCTTCTCTTCATTAGCAGTCGCCAGAAACAACTCTCCTCGCCTACTCGTTTTAATACCTCTGCATTTGTTACTCTATCTATCCATCTGATCTTCATCATTCTCCTGTAACACCATGTTTCAAGTGCTTCAATTCTCTTCTTTTTTGCTACAGCAGCAGTCCAAGTTTCCCTTCCATAGAGTGCCATGCTCCATACAAAGGTTTTCAAAAATGAGTTTCTAATACCTAAATCAATATATGATGTCAGCAGATATTTTTCTGTAGAAATGTTTTCCTTGCCAGAGCCAATCTACTTTTTGGATCCTCTTTGCTTCGTACATCACTGGTTATTTTGCGTCCTAAGTGGCAAAAGTTTCCTATTTCCTTTATCTTTACATCCGCCAATTTGACGACCATAGGGGATTCTTATTTTTTCGGTTGCATTGCATTATTTTTGTTTTACATTTATTGATTTTCATCATTAATTCCTTCCTTATGACGGAGTCCATACCATTTCAAAATTCATTCAAATCCTCTGCTTTTTTGTTTTCTGTTTGTTGTGTGACCTCCTGAGAGGCCGAGAGCGGGTCTTTCGTGTCGATACCCATGGGCGACCTGCGCGCCGGTATGAGAGATGGAATGGATGAAGATGAATTAAAGTGGGCAAGGATGTGGAAGGAAGTGGCCGTGGCCTGTCAAAAGGTACTATTCCAGAATTTGCCTGGTGTTGAAAAACACTCTGGTGAATCGGCTAAGATGACAATGTCGTGAGCAAATTTCAGACTTAAGGTTATATTTCCTTGAATCTTTACTCCAACTTAATTTTCTTTTCTCAAATTTCCTTCATTGCTTGTTCAAAGTATAGGTTGAAAAGTATGGGTGAGAAGTTTCACCCATGCCTTACAACTTTCTGTGAGTTATGTTGGATAGTTCAGTTCATTGTATAATGCAGTAACTTCGTTAAATTATGATGTTTGTGCATAATACAGACTTGGCAATACGACGGAAAAATGCCACCATAATACTGTATTTAGAGCTATTGTGAGTAGAAAATGGAAAGCAACATATTAAGTTAAGAACATAGGGTGTACTTTCTCCTAAATGCATGGGTATAGTTATAACTCATTATTCTTTTTAAGGAGTATAAATTGAATTGAATACTATTTGTAGTAGCTTGATGAAATACAACGTGCTGTATTAGGCTACACGTTTTACGGGGAGGAGCAGTGAGCTCATCTTCCCCAGTGTTAAGCCTATATGTTATACTGTACCCAACTCTAGGAATGGGTATTCCAAGATTCAGACACCTAGATATCAAGGGAAAGGCTACAGCCGCTTTTGAAAGTTGAGATATTTGAATATCGCGCTCCATTACTTCCAGAAGGGAATGGAAACTTTATGCAGCCAAGAGCATGTCAAGTGACGTAGCGAGTAGTAGCAGAGGTCGAGACTATTTGTTGATTAAATAGTTAGCCATGGAGTAGAGACTTGAGACTTGGATCAGATTACTGGCACGGCCAAATGAAAGAGAATGCACTTAGTATCAAGTAAATCGGACCAGGGATACCAGAGATATGAGGATTTCTAGATTTCAGCGTGATGCAGCGTGGACCTGACCGTTTTGAATAAAAGCCGGCCGGTCCAAGCAACATCAGCTCACTTCGAACCAAGCTCTTGCATGACAAGGTGCTGCCACGTTGAGCCAAGGCACATGGTTGCCGGATCTACGCAGAAGATATCTTTAAATTGTGATAGTCACAAAAGTGCTGCGATACATGTGGAACTTAGTAAGTTTCCGGCAAGAAAGAATCACTAAGGTGATTGTTATTTTTCTACGGACACTGGTGAAATATTTTATTTCTATATGGACATATGCTAGACTTTGTCTAGAAAGTACTTGGTCACAGTCCAGTAATAATCATTCAATACTTGGATATTTTAGTCCAATTTAGTCAGTTTCATAATTGTAACTTGATAACCACTCCGATCTTTCAGTATATTGAAGGCCAGTCTATCACGGTGTTGTTCATTAGCCGACAAAGGGAAACTATATGTTGCTTCGCGCATGATAGATGGTGATAAGCCATGCCCAGGGAACGATCTTCAGAACAGCCGTTGATTGGTTTAGACTGTCAGTGTTTTCTTGTACTGAAAAGATTACCGTGAGTTATGTTACAACTGACATATTTGAGAATAGATCACTTAGATCTGACCCCATTTAAGCGAAATGCAATGGCTTTAACAGAAGTCAATATTAAAATGGATCAGCAGTTACTTCAAACTTCAAGAAATATTTCCACTATGTCGTGTTAGACAGATTGTGGGTATATAATGGCGGCCGATACAAGGATTAGACGTGCGTGTCCGATAGGGCATGTATCTGGATAAATCTGGTACAGACCAGGTTCACTACGCTTCAAGACCAACGAGAAATGTAAGCCACTTTTGACTTTATATTATGCCTAGCTAATTGGAACAAACTTTTTTTCTGCAGATGACCAACACATTTGTTTTTCTTCGTATTTAAATATTGCAATGATTTACGCAAGACATGTTAGAGTTATTCTGAGTATTTTCAGCACTCAGAACAGTTTAGGATCGATGACCGAGCAGAACGAGCATTTATTTGAATGTTTCATATTTTTTGGATAATCACGGTAATCAGCCGATGTAACTGTAAAAGTTAATAATTATTTTTGTTGAGAAATGGATATTTTATCCATATTCGAAGAATCGAACATGTGGATTCTCACATAATGAAATAATAATTAAATATATTTAAAATAATATAAATATTAATAATAATAATCCACTAATAATAATAATAATTATTTTCATAACTTTTCTAAATAATTCTTGGATCTTATATTTTCTAATAATCACATTTATTGAGAGAGAGCCTATGAAGTAGTTTAATCATTTCTAGTTTGGAACAGGTGATTTTCCGAAGGAGAGTGGTTAGCGCAAGCCCGCATTCAACCAACATTACAGTTCTGGTTGAACAGTTAATATTTGCAATGAGCAAAGTATATTTTTCAGATAACACGGAGAGGCATGAAACGGGAAGCAAATGATATTTGTATCAATTAGGATATTTTTGTATTTATATAAAATCATGACGTAAATACACATTCGAAAGTGAAATAAAGATTATCATAAGTGTGGTAACTTCACGGGTTGAACTGAATGGTAAAATAAAATAAACTTGTAAGTTTATTAATCTTCCAGTGTTGATAACAAGCAGAGGCTTGATTTATTGTATAAATTTTGGGAAGAAAATTTATGTGTGTGGAGTATTTGAAATGCCATTCCCAGGTGCGCATGTTTAAGTCGCAGGAATGAGGAGGTTTTTATTTGAGCATCAATCAAATAGCAGGTTCGATGACTCAGTGTTAAAGAAGGAGTATTGGAACTACACATTGCGTCGTATGAATGACCCAAAGGTTATTTCTTAAAAACCATCAGTTCTTATTTCAACCTTGTTTACGGATTCCATTAAGACTTTGATTTTGCTAGAACCCGGATTTGTCATGATAGTATTTTATTCTTCTTCAGAGGAAGACCTTTGCCGTTGTTGTTGGAATGTTGTGTTCTTACACAAATAATAGAATGGGCCACTGCCAATTAAAAATAATTCTATAACCACGAATAATTTGAAGGATGTTTTCAATCCTAGTGCCATGAACTATATGAATTTATTATGAAGCTACAATTCTTATTTCCGCATTCTGTCGAAGAATTGCAAGTTGTGAAAGTTACTAAAATGGCCACAAATATAAATATTTTTCTTAATAATGATTCCAAGTGGAGAATCGAATTGTTGAATGGTCCAACAATTTATTGATCAAGTTGATGATTCAGAAATCATATATTTTGTTAGGAACTTGAAGTTCATAATCAAGTCACTTCTCGAAACGTTTAATATCAGATGAACAATTAATTTTGTTGTGCTTCGCACAGTTCTTCGATGCTATGCTCAATGGTCAAATACTTTTCAGATGTTGTTATTAATATGTGTACATAATTTGTGTTGATTCAGGGATAATAATATTTTTTTTGACAATATTTTTTTGAAACTGGAAAAATAAGTGAAAGTTAAAAATTCTATGAACAATTATTCTACGAGTGTTAATATTATGTAAAAATTCAACCAGTGAACTACAATATTTCCAGTAAAGACAATTAAATTTGAACTGGATTTAATCATAAATAACGGATATAATTTTGGAACACAGTCTACAGGACTGATAATCAGACTTGTGTCTCCAAAGATAATTGTCCAATGTGTTGGAAAATTTCTGTACATTGTGTAAATAGTAATGTGGGTCGCCACACGTGAATGATGCTGCTTTGAGCATTTTATTTTTTTGCAGTCAATTTTAAATTCAGAATAAAATGAGATAATTTTACATGATGTGTTATGCCCAGTTGAATCTCCTTCTATCCTTATTGTTGCATTGAGCCAAAAATCAGTAAAGCATTTTTTTCATTTGATGTCGTTTTTGCGATTAGCTTTAACCCATCTGGCGCCCCGGGATATTTTGACTCTCGTGCTGACTGATTCTTGGTAAAATGCATATGTGGTCGTGCGGACTCCGGTCTAAACGGGCACAATACCAAATAGCTTATAAAGATAATAGCGGAAACTCCTCGTCACAACGAGCAACACCGCTCCCCAGCACCTCCTAGAGGTTCGAGTTGGAAATGTGTAGGTTGCATCTGAGAGGATGAGCTGATTTACACAGAAACATTGTAAGACATATCGATCTGTAGATGATTTAATTATCCAATTGTAATGGTTGGTACTAGGAATATGTGTACCATATATGGCTGTAATAATTACTGTAGAGGATGTGCTGAAAGGATTTGAAGTGGTTTTCCGAGGTTTCCCACTTCTACTCAAGGCAAAATCTGGGATGGTTCCTAACTTAAGACCACGCCAGTACCTATCTCTACATACGATTCATTTGTTCTCTTGCCTTTATAAGTATTGCAAAATGTTTGCTAGCTAACAACAAAACACAATTCATATATTCTCTCTCCAGTTTACAAATACACACTCTAGTACAGTCATCAGAATAACACAGGTTATCACACAAATTACACATACACCCAAGTACATGGGCTACACGACCATGATGTTACAGCCCCTAAAATAAGCAACAATAACAACAATTCTCATTGCGATAAGTACACATGAAAACCTATTTACACTTCGCGCTCTAAAAATACGATACGATCGCAATGAAGGACATGAGTGTCAGCCAAATAGAGGACATGCAAACTGACGAGCTGTGTTACGTGAAGCTGGAAGTTGTTAATAATTTAGCAAATCATATGTCAAGTTAGGGCATTTGTGCCAGTGCTGAGTTTACATGCCTGTGACTTGGCTCATGATGGTAAAGTTATTGTTCTAGTAGGTGATCAATGAAATAATTAGTGGGTTAAGATGACATGTTTCAGCTCATGTGGTTAGAGGCATTCGTAAACCATGGATATTCATAAATAAAATTTGCCAGTTGTTTGAGCAAAACTCAAAATCATATGATTGTTATGAGAATCAATCTTGAATATAAATATTGTTGGAGGCATGTCAATGGAATTATATTTAGTCTAAATGTTGATATTATGACCACGTTCCAGTGAGTTAAAATGCAATACAAAATTAGGTGAACTATTGAATTGCAAAAAATTATTTTAATGATGCAGCCATCCAGCCTACTTTGTGATAGTTGGAAAAATTCTAATACAGTTTCATAGCATATGCTTGAGAATAATAAGTTATAAACTTTGATCAACAAATATTATTGCACAACGAAATTAAATGTTGTAAGTTATAATGGAATGATTTAAACATGATAAAATGGTTGGAATTTATGACTTTAATAATTTAATTATTCACTATGATTTGTAAATAGTAGTTTCATTGATGCTTTGGTTTGGAAGCACAGAGTTCAAGCTTTCCCAGGGGAGTAAAATAATTTTAATTCTTCCAGGAGTGTTTTAATAGTTAGTCACCATGAGGATTAGGCGGGATTGTTGAATTTTCCTCCTTGTTTCACTTTTGAAATATTAAAGTTGGTGGCTTTAAGAAATTTTCAGATGATGTGTCGTGTTCATATCTCTGTTCCTATTGAGATCAGTTATATGCCCATTATACCCAGTTCGTCCTCAGGGATCGAGTCTCGCTTTTGACTGTTCTCAAGGTCTGTACAGATGTGGTTGTAGGCCTACGGGTATGAGGACATAGTATGTATGTATTGCACCCTTGCCATAATGATGATGATGATCATTGTTCTTTTAAGGGGCCTAACATCTGGGTTCTCGGTTCCATTGTCATAATGCGAAATGAGCGAGATCCACTGAATTAATAGTAAATGCACATTTTTTTCTCGTGTGGCCTGCTAAGAGGCCAAGTGCAGGTCTTTGTAGTAGACGCCCGTGGGCGACCTGCGCGCCGTAATGAAATTGAATTGATGATGAATACATCGCATACACCCGAGCCACGGAAATGAACCCCAGAAGATTTAAAATCCTTGATGGCCCGGCCAGGAATGGAACCCGGGACCCTTCGAGCCAAAGCCTAGCACGTTAACTAATTAGCCATGGAACTGGACGTAAAGATACAGTAAAGCAAGGCATTGCCTGTACTGAAGAATACAGTCAAGCAGGGCTTGCATTTGTAATTTGCGACACCGTAGGGCCATGCCAGCCAGCATTGTTACCTCAATGTTATAATAATAATGTTATTGGTTTTACGCCCCTTTTAACTACTGAGGCTTCTAGAGACGCCGGAGTGTCAATTTTGCCTCGAAGGGGATTTTCAACGTGCCAGTAAATCGACTGACACCGCTTACTCGCATTTACGCACCCTCAAACGCTAGCTGGCTGCGCCAGTACTCGATCCAGCAACCTTGGGAACAGCAAGCGATATCGTTACCACTGAGCCACGCAGCCAGCCATACCTCAATGTGTCAACAAACAGAGCAGCGGGGTAGACGAACAAGCACACGGGGAGTACAATTCCATTATGGGGCGTATTTTAAACAACTAAAGCACGTGACACCCCCGCTTGTTATCAAATTAGGCCTTCCACTAAGATAAACACAAGACATTAATATGCAGCATAAATTCAATGAATAATTGTCATGACATTAGAAGTCATAGTACTGTAATTGAACCATAATTGAATTACGCATTGACCTTTCAAGTGCAAACTCATATGCTTACCAAGGAACTGAGAGGATGTCTCAGTATCACAGTAGTACGACAGCCAAACAGGCTCACTTCACGATGCTCTAGTTCCCGAAACTGGTTGCTTTGTTCTTTCAATCAATGTGTCCAACAAATCTAAGTACAATTCGCTTGGGCATAACGGTATAAATATACAGGGTGTCTTTTATGTACCTTTGGAAAATGATATGTCGTGTAGGGAGCGGGTATGGAAGTAATTTGTGATAGGGAACTTTGGGTCGGAGCGGCCTCCTTAACCCCTAAAATAAGGGTTGATTCAGGCCCTCCACCCTATAAGTTAGACAACCTACCCAAGCCTCTATTACCTTTCTCAATCCTTTAACTCTTGGCTAGATTCATTTCACCATGTGGCGCAGGCGTAATGGATAGCGTTGTGGTGGGAAAGGCTGGTAGTCCCGAGTTCGATTCCGGGCTTGGGCAAAATCTTTTTTTTTTAATAAAAGGAGAAAATGATTGAGAATGGTAATAGAGGCTTGGGTTGGTTGCCTAACTTACAGGGTAGAGGGCCTGAATCAACCCTTATTTTGGGGGTTAAGGAGGCCGCTCCGATCCCAAGTTCCCTATCTCAAATTACTTGTATACCCGTCCCCTGCACGACCTATCATTCTCCAAAGGTACATAAAAGACACCCTGTATAGTACATAAGTAAACGCAGACGTTTAAACGTGCTAGTATGAGTAACGTGATCGCTTTCGTGTATACAGTATCTGCCTAGTGAGGATAATAAGTGAGCCGTAGATCTGAAAAGTTGTTTGTGCAAATGTTACTGTCATATTAAGTGTCTAATTTTTAATGTATATTATTATGTTCAAAAGTGTTAGTAAGAGTGATGACATAATTAAGCAAATAATCCGCAATGTCGAGATCATCTGCCCCAATCCAAGGAGAGATGAGCGGCTAAATACTGTACATGACGAGGAACTCAAAATTCATGATGACAGATGCTTCATGCTTCCATTATACCAATTCCTAATCAGAGACCGAGCAAAATGTGTAGAGTAGGTAGATCAGATGTTCGTTTCTAGAATCATGTAGTAAATAGTTAGACTAGACTAAATGTGACTTAGGTAGTACTTAGATACGGATCAGATTTGCTACTACGATGACGTGGTCGAAAAGATGCCGGATAACGTGAATACTGTATAATAGTTGGGTATTGTAATGAGTGACAACTTCCATGTTATTAATATTAGCCATATTAATTAAGATTGTGATTTAAAAATGTAATGCTAGGTTAAAGTAAAAATGAATCTAATTGCTGAATGTCGATAAGCACAGAGTTAGAATTGGAATTCATTATTGATTAAAGAAAAGGGAATTGCGACACCTTGTATATATTAACTACGCCTATAATGTGGGGTAGGATTTTTTATATTTACAGGCTGATGTGTTTAGAGAATGACCGTGCTATAAACAAGTTGATGGCGAAGTTTGTACTCGTTTTTCTTTTTTGTCGCGTGGCCTCGTGAGAGGTCAGGTGCAGGTCTTTCTAGTCGACGCCCGTGGGCGACCTGCTCGTCGGGATGAGAGATGGAATGGATGAAGATGAATGAAACTGGGCAAGAGTGTGGAAGGATGCGGTCGTGGCCTGTCAGAAGGAACCATCCCAGCATTTCCTCGGTGTTGAAAATGGGGAAACCACGGAAAAACCTTTTCAAGGACGGTCGAAGGTGGGGATCGAACCCACGCATCTACCTAGTCAGCAGAGAGCTTGTCCCCATGGCCAATCGCTGCGCTCTGGCCAACGTAGCCACTGCTGGCGGTTTTGTACTCGGTAAGACCAAGTAATTATTGAATTTCCAATGGCACCATCGGAATCGAACGGGACCCTTGAAATCATTACATCCAATCAATCATACCTTATTAGACAGATAGACACGGATAAAAGGTGATCGCTTAAGGCAATATTTTATATGATGAAAGTATGCCATAAATATGTCAGTGTTAAAATACAAACACACTGCTTTTACAATCAGACTGTTCCTTGGAGCAAAGTTGTAGAGGTTAAAGTGCACAATATTGATATCATTTTACCAATATTTCGTACTTAGAACATCCAAATGTATGTGTTCAACAAGATCTAGGCAATCAATTATTGCTAAATACTGCATTTTGATTTAATCCCTGGAAGCACACATAATTATAAGTTTCAGTCGGTCACGCAAAACAATTTCAATTACTGGAATATTGTGAAAATAATAACAATAACCGGAAATAAATTAGGCTGAAGCATGGTCGATTATCCACTTAAACCTTGCTTCAATTTGTTTTGTAAATTATAAGTAACAAAGGGCCTTGACCCGGATTTTATACCCTTTCTTAAAGATTTTTATTTCTATTTTAATGTTGAAGCCTGTGAATTTGAACAATTTTAATGGGACATACCATGTGTTATGATTTTAAATTGAACATTGTGAATTTTTATGTTGTTTATTGACTGATGAGGGCTTGAGAGGAGCCGAAACATGCATCACAATCACAACTAGGAGTAAAGTATAGTGGTGGTTGAATAGAAACATTGTTGTGGGGTATGAAGCCAATTTTTAGTGTTGCCGTAGTAAACGAGAGCTAAGTGCTTTTCAGTCGGTCAACACGAATGTACCCAAAAGAGCTGGGTTATGCCCTAATCCTGAAATAAATTACATGAGATTAATACATACACTTGGGTGACCAGTTTCGATCGTCAAGCGATCATCATCAGATCCATTACACTTAGGCTATAAAATCTATGTTTGAAAATACAGGTGAAAATATTTACAATATGTACAATTGTGCATTTGCACATCCTACATCCTAGTGTATGTATTAATCGCATGTAATTTATTTCAGGATTAGGACATAACCCATCTATTTTGGGTACATTCGTGTTGACCGACTGAAAAGCACTAAACTCTTGTAAAAACATTGTATTGTATAGTGAACACTGTTGCACAGATATCGTAATCAATACTGGCAAAGGTTATATTATGGCTAAGGTCATAGATCTACAGTAGGCTACATGTGATTAACTTATGTAGGCTATACAGTATATTTTATGGACTATTGAAGAATGAGAAAATTAAGGAATGACATGTTTCGCTCGACAAGCGAGCATCATCAGACCCAAATCTCGATACTGTATATAGCTTTACAAAACACTACCAACCCTAAAGTTGGTTTTGTGTTGACCGACTGAAAGTTACAATATGAATTGACAACATGGCAACACTGAAAAACGGCTTCAAAGCTGTCTATCACCAAACAGGATAATAGGCTATATGCATGTGATACACTGAAACTATCAATCCAGTTCAATATGTTTTTAATATCCTGACATTCTCTCTGGTCCCCCCCCCCCCCCTTCTCCCACTGTCTTACTGAATTCATCCTCCAGAGTTGGAGGTAATAAACTAATTATCCAATGATATTCAAATGAAGAAACTGCCATGGTCTATGACTCAGATCTCTGTGGTAAATCAAACTAAGCAGAGTAAAATTTGAAGCAGAAGAGAGGGGCGAAAATTCAGCACAGGAACTATCCCAGGATGGGAATGATTTGCCTTCTTTGAAATAACTAACAGTGAGCATAAATCTTCCTTCGAATTACAGTTATACAAGGTGTGAAGTGCCTGTTACACAAAATTTTAAATCGATGTTCTACTTGATACATATGTAGCGTATATGGATCAGGAGACGTAGCACATGGGTTTCCATGCCTTAACCCTGATTTCTTCGAGAGGATTGAGCTGTGAGTCTGTAAAGAACACTTCAAGGAAGGGATAATAATTCTCTAGCAGTGTAGTATTACCCTGCGCTCATTTTGCTTCCAGGGCCTGGTGGTGTAAGTCATAAGAGCTGCCTCTAATGTCCCCATTAGACTATGAAACATATTGACTCTGATACTAGACACCATAATATTAATCAATCAAGAGCACCCTAATGTCCACTTGTGCAAGAGTGACGTGCTCTTACGTGCCATGGGTCATTTGCAGTTAGTATATCAACTATCAAACGAGGTCCAAGTGCCGGTACCTGTCCTACAATGGGGCTGAGGAAAATTGAATCCCCCAGGCAATTAGGAAAGTCGGGAGATTAACAAACAACCAAATGCCACATCAAAATGTCCATAGAATCCAGTTGAAAATGCAAAACCGTAGCAAGTCGTTAAAATATCTTGAGGAAAGAATTGTGTAGTTTCGTTTAATAATGACTTAACCACACAAATTACTTTTCCAAGAAGTAAACGCTGTTACTCAAACAGTAGAGTTAAATCACGCATTCTCAGCATTTTTTGTTCGTCATCAGTACAGAACATGTTGGACGCATGCGTGACGAACTGGTCTCATCCAAACAGTGCATCACGCAATCTAAACAATTGTGAAGAGTTGACTCCCCTTACGTCATGATCTCAAACTTTGTAAAAGGTTGATACGCATTGAAACCGTAGACCTGAGTCACGGGACCTCAGTATTTGCGGAAGGGTTTTACTTATTAAAAAAATAGATCTCAATCGACAATTACAGTCTTTGTGGAGAGTAGCGTCCAGTATCACACAGCATGTTAACAGTCTTTATGAAGAGTAGTGTCTAGTTGCACTTCACGAGGCAACTTAAAAAATTAATAGTTCCTTATAACCATGTGCTTCCTGTGCTACGTATACACAACTACACATAACTCAAACTCAATTCCATAACAAAGCGACAAATTTCTAGTAATAGCTTTGACTTTTTTTTATAAATACAGTCAGTCTGAAAGACTAGACGTTATATCATTTCAAATGTTAGATGGGTCAGGAGGGCTTCTCGCTTCGCTCGAAGCCCCAGGACTCTTTCAACAGACTCTATTCCCCATTAACTTAGGCTTCCCGCGCGGGCACCTCTTTAATGGTCACCCTGTATTTGAGTCTGACATCGTTTACAACTCTTTAAGAGTCACCCATTATTTGAATCTGACATCTTGCAAACCTCTTTAAGGGTCACCCTGTATTTGAATTGAATCTAACATACTGTACACCTCGTTAAGTGTCACCCAGTAATTTGCTCTGACATCCTGCACACCTCATTAGGAGGCACCCTGTATTCTTATATGGCATCTTGTATATACCTTTAGAGGTCACCGTGTATTCTTGTGTGACATCCTGTACACCTCTTTAGGAGTCACCTTGTATTCTTATCTGGCATCTTGTATATCTCTTTAGGAGTCACCCTGTATTCTTATCTGGCATCTTGTACACCTCGTTAGGAGTCACCCTCTATTCTTTTCTCTTCACTCAAAGCCCCAGGTCGCTCGACGCCCCAGGACTCTTTCAACAGACTCCATTAACCATTAACTTCGGCTTCCCGCGTGGCTGCATGACGTCACGCACTCGCCGTCCTTTACCCATTAACTTAGGCTTCCCGCGCGGCTTCATGACGTCACTTCCGTCTCCGTAACGCAACCGTCTCGGTCCCGCATAACGTTAGACTCAAGCATAACGACGAAGTCGACAAGATCATTTGAAATGATAAAAAAAAACTAATCAACAAGTACCGGTACCCAACAATATTACTGTATAGATTCACAGAAAGTGAGGCTTGAAATGAGAATAAGATCTTTCAGAAAATTGACTGAAGAACCTCACAAAGGGAAAGGTGTGATCCAATTACAACAATATCAAACAAATTGATTAGAGATCACAAAGACTCATCATGTAGCGAATGGCGTGAGTCAATAAAAATTACTGGCAACTTATGTACGCAGTGTGCCAGGCAGATTCCACGACAATAACCTCTGTCAGCGTTGTCGCAGAGAAATCGAAACACTTGCTCATGTCCCGCGATCCTGCCCACGCGCCCCGATACTGCTTGATCACTAGTAGCCGGTGCTCTGAGACACAAAGTCTACTAAATATATGTAGAGGTGCAATGTGTAGCAACTTTGGGCGGGAACCGGAAAATTGACCATTTGTTTCAGGTCCGACTCTTCTGAGTGATACGTAATTGATCCGACTATTCGATTCGAGTCAGATCAAAATCGACTTAAAGACGCGGATGAGGAAAAGAGGCGATACTACGAAAGCATGATTCCGTACTACCGAGACAAGTAGCACCTTGAGACAATTGTTATAATTGACCTTCTAATCGGAACAAGAGGAACAATCTCACGTTTTTTCGTGGATTTTTGAAGGACCATTGGAGGGGGCAAAAATTTGATAGGCCCTAGCTCACATCGTACTCACAACAATAAAAGGCTCCTGCAACATTCTGAGGTTTGAAGTCATTTTTCAGTGTTGCCTAAGCAAACAAAAGTTTGGTGCTTTTCAGTCGGTCAACACGAATGTACCCAAATAGAGCTGGGTTATGCCCTGATCCTGAAATAAATTACATAAGATTAATAAATACACTAGGATGACCAGTTTCGATCATCAAGCGATCATCATCAGATCCATTACACTTAGGCTATAACATCTATGTTTGAGAATACAGGTGAAAAATATATACAATATGTACAATTTTTTAGTTGCAGTGTTGGTAATGCAACAGTCGGTGTATGTTAAATGTGGTATATCTAATGTTAGGTAAACTTCTAAAATAGTGATGAAAATCCGGAATTTGTCTGTTGGGGGTGATTATATGGTTTTACAAAACCAACTATGGTTATACTGAAATAATACAAGCTAATGCTTATCGAGTTGTCTCCTTAACTGGAAGTTGAAGCAGTTGCGTGTTTCCTTAGACACCAGTTATAGTCGACTAACCTCGAGTGTTAGCTCGGTGGAACTGGTTTTCCCCTTCCTGCCCCTTTAGTTGCTATATTCTTCCAGAGGTCGGTGCCATGTATATTTGTGTGACTTTGCCAAGTCTAGATAAGAGTGTATGCTATTGAATGCAGGAGTCTGCAACTACTTAAGACCGTGGAACTATCTTCGCCACGCATGGGCTAAAAAAGCCATTTATACTAAGCGGTACACGGTCTATTGAAGACGTTCCGGCACCTTTAATACCGCCGCGCATATCGGCCTAGGTTTATTGCAGAAAAATGTACATAGTGCACCTGATCCAAATAACATTTACCTATAAACACCGCTATTTTCCCCCCTTTTTTTTTATCTAGCTTGGCTGTATCGCTAAGTTGTGTCTTGTTTTCGACAGGGTCTGTTTTTTAATAGAGCGTAAAGGGGTGAACTCTCCATAAAAGTGTGTTCATTTAGATTGTTGGGATTGTTTTGTTTGGCTAGGTGAATCTCGATTGCTTCTTTTATGTCCAGATCTCTGCCTTTCGATTCGTGATGAATTATTTTTAGTTCAGTCTCGATTTTAGTGAAGCTGTGCCCCGTGTCACACATATGTTCGCATACGGCTGAATGTGTTCCGTATCTTATCGCATTTCTATGTTCATTTTAACGTGTATCTACTCGTCTTCCGCTCTGTCCAATGTAATTAGCTTGACAACCAATGTCTTGGCATGCAATAGAATATACCCCTGACTTTGAATACGGGTCTTATTTATTTAGATTGCTATTTTGCAGGTGCCTCCTGGACGTATTATTCGTTGTGAATGCTATTTTTAAGCCTTGCTTTTTGAATAGATTAGACAGTACGCATAAATTAGCGGGGTTCAATTCAGTGGTGCACAGAGCTAAAAACATACCCATGTCAGCAGACAATTATAATAAGGAAATAAGAACCATTAAACAAATAGCAAAGGAAAACAATTTCCCGCAAAGCAAAATAGACCAAATTGTAGCCAAACAAAAAAATAAAAATTAAATGATTCCAAAACCGGACATTAATGAGAAAAAATTCGCGCCCTTCCGATATGTGAATGAGAACACATATAAAATCACCAATCTACCTCGATGTTAGGCCCCTTAAAACAACAATTATCATCATCATCAACTCTTACAATTACGGATTCGTCAATCCTGGCGCCATCGGTTTGGTACGATTGCAGTAGTTCTTTACCACCGCAATAACGCAATAACATGTCGGAGGTATCAATCCACCATCACGACTCATTTCTATAATACAATAAAATCGTTGGTTACAATAAATGTGGATCCTTGAATTATACACGTTTTAAATACCGATCATAAAAGTTATGTGTGTAGGAAACACATTCTAACAACGCTCTGAATTAACATGAAGACTTCTGATACAAACTAAAGTGTGAGATTGTGCATTCATTAAATTGCCTCTTCACTCAATAAGGTCGAACCTATGTTCTCTGGTTACAAAATACTGTTTCTTTCATTGCCTGTCTGGCTTCTCGTAAAGAAATAAACCTGTTTTCAAGTATTGATCTGTCAAAACAAATGTGAATGACGGAACTCTGCATTCCAATTATATAATACTAGGAATTTCACAGCCTTCTAAATAAATAATGCACTGCCTAAGATCTAGTGTGCTGTGTAGTGGTTTGGCTTGTACACATGTAACCTTGGCCATGTTTTAACATCTGCCAAAACTAGTTTCTTTGTCATCAGCTTGACAAAATAAAAGTTGATAATAACTGTTCTGAAATGATACGAAATGGACACTGAAAATACTGCCTTCCTGGCGTTTATAAATTTATAACGAAACTGTAACTTTCCACACGTGGTCTTATAATAGCTACCTGCGTTGTGCACTTTAAATGAAACCATACTAAAATTAATCTACTGTTCCAACTCATTACAATTACGTTACTGATACATGATCTGACTTACAGATTGCAGCGACCCCCGTTCGAGACCCGCCATGAGGTGTTATAAGCGGTCTCTTCAATGGTCTTAGATGATCTCATCATTGTTTCGGTCACCTTCCGTTATCAATTCCCCACGCATGATTTCATAATCCATTTCCATTGTGTGGTTGGGGTTACATTCCAAAATTAGATGATTCAGTAGTTCCATAATGTTGCCGTTGGTGATATAATTACACATTTAAAGTAACTTGCACTCACAGATTCTAATGTGCGGTCATAAATTGCCAATTTGTTCACTCCGCCACTGGCGTTAAATTATCGCTTGTGCGATGTTCACTCGCAACTTTTCACTACTAATAATAATAATATCGTATGGCCTCGGGTGCCTGGTGCAAGCTTTGCTATTTGACACCCAGAGGGTAGCTTGCGTGTCGAATTTCGTAGTTCCTTGACTATGAAAGTCAAGGAGGTTAGATGTTAGATATCTAATCTCCTTGAACACAATAGCGCTTTCTAGTAGAGAAATGAGGAACTTTGTGCTGGCGGAAACTCCCGAGATTAATTTTGCCATTATGAACTCGGCCTACTGAATTCAAATGGGTTGTTTGACATGCCAACATCGTATGACATGCGTATCGTATTTTTGCCGCCTTTCAAAAATCACTTACCACGGTCAGGGGCGAACCTGCAAACTTGGGGTTAGTGGACCGACACGCTATCCACTCACCCACTACTAATTTACACTGAAAAATATAAATCAAAGTAACTGCTCATCCGGCAAACATAAAATACTTCTAGATTTTCACAGGTTATCAGTTTCACAGTTTTATGATGCACTTAGATGCGACCATGCGGTCTTAAAATTTGCGTAACAAGCTTTCATAGTTTCTCACTTCGTGGATCAAAAATATTTCACTATTTAAATGTTAATAATTGTCTACAATCACTTGCTTATTAAATTATGTCCTGAAGTCTTTCCATTCTACTAATACACTTGGATTTTTCCATTGCACATGGGTTCCGTTCACGGAACGTGCCCTCACTCGTGCTTCAACATGCACATAGGTGTTGCTTCAACAAACGACAAGTAGGTGCTGTCTTTACTAGGCATGGCGTTCACTCAGGACGTGAGTTAGCCGCGTAAATTGACGGTTTCGCTAATCTGCGATGTATACCGTATTTTAAATAAGCAGAATTACGTTGATTAAATTATTAATGATTTATAGAGTATCTAAGGTGCATAAAAATGTTATTATAATTGATATTACTTCGGATTCTTCCCGCCGCTCGCAGGGTATGTTCAGTTACCCTTCAGCATGGAAACCATACCTGTGCACACATGCGTCAACGGGCGCGTACATCTCCACGTCGAGCAAATAAAAATTGTGGAAGTCAAATTTATTTTATTCATCTACCAGTCCTTGGTTTCTCTCCTCGCACGATCCATTCTATCAGTGATTCTATTATATTCTTCGTCACTCAGACGGTTGTCTTCTCCTGCTGGTTCAATTTCAATGTTGTGAACATCAGCTGTCGTAACTTTCCTGTCATTTTTACGACGTTGGTTACTTCCATCTCTTCTTCTGTCAGATTCTTCATCTTCTCCATTTCTTCTCCTCCGTTCCTGAAGATACTGTCGACTTTCTTCTGCCTTACCTCACCAATCATTGTCATATTGGACACGAGTATCATTTTCCTTCTGGTAACCACCACTATATCTGAAGTCTCTCCTGGGATTATCAGTATACCGGTTATTACGCTCATCACGAACGCGCTGCTGTCCTCTATAACCACGGTTGTAGTTATTATTGTTGTTGATGCTACTGCCACAACTATTGTTGTTATATTCGTTTCCTCTATTCTGATACCTATTCTGATACTTCTTATTAATCGTGTCAAATCGACGATTCCTTCCATAAGGTGTATTATCCTTGCGGTAATCGCGGAAATCTCTCCTCCTATCGGGCCCCTCTTGATTTTGACGATTGTCCATTCGACGATTTTCCGTAGGTTGAATAGTTTGGCTAGTCCTGTCGACTGAAGTTACATTTATGTCATGTGTGCCTGTACGATGCCTAGGTGTATGTGCAAATTGTTCGTGG
Organism: Meconema thalassinum; assembly: GCA_946902985.2. NCBI lineage: Eukaryota > Metazoa > Arthropoda > Insecta > Orthoptera > Tettigoniidae > Meconema > Meconema thalassinum. The sequence goes on along the minus strand of OX336389.2, from coordinate 1,429,246,844 downwards.
CTGCTATCCAGCTTCCTTAGGACTTCGTCGCATTTCTGAATGTATTAGCATCTGACGCTATGAGTAGCCTTTGTATTTCCATAGGGTATTGCCTTCTAATTGTTTGTACAAGTTCTAACTCTGACAAAGGGGGTTGCAAACATTGAAGTTTCGAGAGTTGACTTACGAAGTAGGTAGCGTATTTATTTGGTTGTTTGAGTACTAGCGTACCTCTTATCGTACATTTCCGCCCTTATATTTTGCTGTAGTTCCATTGAACAATAGGTCTTAAGGAATGCCTCTTTAAATTCCTGGTATTTATGGAATGAATATCTGAAACCTTTATACCAGGTTAACGGGATGTTCCATATATATTTCTCTACAGTCCGTAACTCTCTATCAGGTGTTACCATGGTTTCACTCATGTAAGATTCCAGGTCTCTCAGAAAATCAATCGGTGTAACAGAATTTGAATTATTGAACGTGGCCAGTCTATCTTCATGGCTTCTCAAATACACTATGTTCGAGTACTGTGGCCATGGTTCGGCGTGACATTAAAATTGGGTGTCAGCCCATAATTCGGCCTTATATTTGTATTCGGTGTTACAAATTGGGATGGTGTTCGAAATGGATTATAATTTTGATTCTCCATTGGAACATTCGGTTTTTCTATACCGGTCGTAGTGTTTGTAGATGGTGCCCTCTCTCCTAGGTTTTAATAAACTATTGATGCGTTCATAATGTTCGGCGTATACTGGGACGTTCTCAGTTTTCTTACTAGCTATAGCATCGATCTGCAATTCTATCTCCAAGATTTTTCCTCAGATACAACTATCGAATTATTTTTGTTTTTCGTCTTGTTCCTCAAGGTATTCGTCTATTTCTTTACCTACATATTGGTTTGATTTATGGTTTTATTCACGCGTTTCCTCTCGAATCGCTTCAATATCCATAGCTAAGTCATCTTTTATTTTATGGACCTCATCCTTTATGTTCCCAGCGACTTCCTCCTTCACCTTCTCTACCTTACTCGGTACACGTTTAGTGTTCAAGTACACGGCAACTGCTATGCCTCGCGTTAATCTTAATCCAGTATTAACTATCGAGACATCAGCCTTTAAAACTACTACGTACGTGTTAACTTCTTCCATCCTCTGTTTCACGTTATTAATTCTTGTCCTAACAACTTATCTAGCTTAAGCGACTTCATTTCTAAGCGACTCAATGCTGTCGTTCATCTCCGTCTGAACGTCTTTGTGTTTTTGGTTGATTTCTGACCAATTTGTACGTATTACCATCTTCACTCCTTCTAAATGCGCTTGATATTCTGTGCGGTAAGTTTCCATTTCTGCACGCAAGTCATCACTAACCTTATTGATAGTAATAGTGATTTCGGCTTTGACTTTTGCAATGTCTTCTCGCACTTCTACTACATTCTGTGCCATATCTGCCCTAATATTAGTGTTCAATTGTACCATGTCAGCCCTAATATTAGCGGTAATGTTGTTTCTAGTTTGTAACAGAGTAGCTGTAGAAGTGTTACTGTTTTCATTCATTTCTGCCCTAACAGTGTTTACATCGGCCCTTAGATTTTCACTATTTTGAGCCATCTCAGCCCTTTAATCATTGTTATTTCATGTCAAATTGTCCATCGACACCTGCAGATTGTGCAGTAGGGCAGGCAAGTCTGCCAACAACTCGGCTGTCTCCTGCGCAGACATTATAATTTCACTTGGAGAAATACGGGCAACTAACGACTTCACATGCCTTAACAATAGTTTGAGTTGGAACACAGTAGAAAATCAATTCCTTCATAAATGTATTCGATGATAACAGCTGAACCTCTGGTAAAAATTAAATGACATCAAGACAACAAACAAACTTATATTTGCTCAAGACTAGTATAACTGAAAATCAACTCCTCAACTCATTATCATTAATAAATGTTACCTGGCCTCATGGTATAAATTCTGGGATAAGAATGCCATGTAGCCTTCCAAAACACTGGTACGAAATCTCAATTCGTCACTAATCTGATGGATTTGCTATCAAAACAAAATCCTCACAAACAAACGAATCATGGAGATCGAACACAAAATTTGACGAAACCACGTTCGGCGCCAACAAACTATATGTGCCTGCTGGCCGAAGGTTTCGGGAAGTCACCGGTTTCAAATGACGCTTCCAAGACCCTCTTCCAGTTAACACACAAGTATAGGGGACGACACATTCATAGTCTGGTGTTGCACAAAATCTGCACTCGGGGGTATCGGGAATTGGTGAGGTTCGATTCTTAACCAGCTCAGAGGAATGCATCGATAACAAAACTAAGCAAGAAGAGAGAGATCAGTCTTATGTTAAAATCACGAATACATTTTATGCAGAATAGATCCTTAGCCTAGCATGAGAGTTGCAAACGGCTAGTCCGATACTATTCTGCCCTGAAAGAAAATATAAAAATGTCCTAATCAAGATCTAAATTACTCTCATGGTCCTAATTCAAAATTTGAATAAGAACGAACAAGCTAAGAGTACGGCACGTAAGATCAGCCCTAAGCAATTACATCGAAAATGACTGCGGGAGGATCAAACATCAAAATAATCCGCTGGAAAGCAAGACATTTACTTGTTTACTAATACTAGAAATAATTACATTTAATAGCAAGGGGAAAATTTGTCCTATGCTATGATGGTGCCATCCCCAACATTTATTTTTAAATTTACGTGTTTAGCTAGTCCTAAATATCATTAATTAATAAACGAGACGCGTTTATTACAAAGAAAATCAAGCTATGAGCACAACGTTGCTTAATAAAAAAAAGAATTATGCTAATACAACACAAATGCATACAATAATTCAGCACTCCTATGGTTGTGCAATTGGCACTGCCTGCGTACTTGATTTGTAACTGTTTGTAAAAAATGGTCATAGTTTTAAAGTGTTAAGAAAGTTAGAAAAATAGGAAAGCCTGCAAATGCGATGGTATTTAAACAATTACATCGACTCATATTGCTACCAATCTGATGTGTGTGCTCCTGTTATCACATCACCAATTGGTTGTTGACTATTCATGTAAAAATGAATCAAAATGTATCTAAGGTAACTTAACAATAACTAAGTGTCGAACATTTGGTCCAGAAAATATTTTATTTTTGTATTTATTATCTTTATTTAGGCTCAGGGGGAATTATGAGATTTGTTTAGTTTCACAAAATCCTATCTTCGATTATTAAAGCCTCACACAATTATTTATTCCTCACAGTATAGTTGTTCAGTTTATGGACCTTTAAATAGCGTTCAGTGTACTCAGGTAACGTGTGTATCCAACTAATGCATAACAACTTAATAGGTTAATAGACACCCTGTGTCTCCACCAATACTTCATTATTATTAGACACCCTGTGTCTCACTCTTACAATTACGGATTCGTCAATCCTGGCGCCATCGGTTTTGTACGACTGCAGTAGTTCGTTACCACCGGAATAAGCACAATAACATATCGGAGGTATCAATCCACCATCACGACTCATTTTTATAATACAATAATAACGTTGGTTACAATACTTGTGGATCCTTGAATTATACAAGTTTTAAATACTGACCCTAAGGGTTATGTGTGTAGAAAACACATTCTAACAACGATCTGAATTAACATGAAGACTTCTGATACAAACTAAAGTGTGAGATTGTGCATTCATTAAATTGCCTCTTACCTGAATGAAGTCGAACTTATGTTCTATGGTTACAAAATACTGTTTCTTTCATTGCCTGTCTGGCTTCTCGTAAAGAAATAAACCTGTTTTCAAGTATTGATCTGTCAAAACAAATGTGAATGACGGAACTCTGCATTCCAATTATATAATACTAGGAATTTCACAGCCTTCTAAATAAATAATGCACTGCCTAAGATCTAGTGTGCTGTGTAGTGGTTTGGCTTGTACACATGTAACCTTGGTCATGTTTTAACATCTGCCAAAACTAGTTTCTTTGTCATCAGCTTGATAAAATAAAAGTTGATAATAACTGTTCTGAAATGATACGAAATGGACATTGAAAATACTGCCTTCCTGGCGTTTATAAATTTATAATGAAACTGTAACTTTCCACACGTGGTCTTATAATAGCTACCTGCGTTGTGCACTTTAAATGAAACCATAATAAAATTAATCTCCTGTTCCAACTCATTACAATTACGTTACTGATACATGATCTGACTTACAGATTGCAGCGACCCTCGTTGGAGACCCGCCATGAGGTGTTAAAAGCGGTCCCTTCAATGGTCTTAGATGATCTCATCATTGTTTCGGTCACCTTCCGTTATCAATTCCCCACGCATGATTTAATAATCCATTTCCATTGTGTGCTTGGGGTTACATTCCAAAATTAGATGATTCAGTAGTTCCATAATGTTGCCGTTGGTGATATAATTACACATTTAAAGAAACTTGCACTCACAGATTCTAATGTGCGGTAATAAATTGCCAATTTTTTCACTCCGCCACTGGCGTTAAATTATCGCTTGTGCGATGTTCACTCGCAACTTTTCACTAATTATTTACACCGAAAAATATAAATCAAAGTAACTGCTCATCCGGCAAAACATAAAATACTTCTAGATTTTCACAGGTTATCAGTTTCACAGTTTTATGATGCACTTGGATGCGACCATGCGGTCTTAAAATTTGCGTAACACGTTTTCATAGTTTCTCACTTCGTGGATCAAAAATATTTCACTATTTAAATGTTAATAATTGTCTACAATCACTTGATTATTAAATTATGTCCTGAAGTCTTTCCATTCTACTGATACACTTGGATTTTTCCATTGCACATGGGTTCCGTTCATGGAACGTGTCCTCACTCGTGCTTCAACATGCACATAGGTGTTGCTTCAACAAACGACAAGTAGGTACTGTCTTTACTAGGCATGGCGTTCACTCAGGACGTGAGTTAGCCGCGTAAATTGACGGTTTCGCTAATCTGCGATGTATACCGTATTTTAAATAAGCAGAATTACGTTGATTAAATTATTAATGATTTATAGAGTGTCTAAGGTTCATAAAAATGTTATTATAATTGATATTACTTCGGATTCTTCCCGCCGCTCGCAGGGTATGTTCAGTTACTCTTCAGCATGGAAACCATACCTGTGCACACATGCGTCAACGGGCGCATACATCTCCACATCGAGTAAATAAAAATTGTGGAAGTCAATTTTAATTTAATTCATCTACCAATCCTTGGTTTCTCTCCTCGCACGATCCATTCTATCAGTGATTCTATTATATTCTTCGTCACTCAGACGGTTGTCTTCTCCTGCTGGTTCAATTTCAATGTTGTGAATATCAGCTGTCGTAACTTTCCTGTAATTCTTACGACGTTGGTTACTTCCATCTCTTCTTCTGTCAGATTCTTTATCTTCTCCATTTCTTCTCCTCCGTTCCTGAAGATACTGTCGACTTACTTCTGCCTTACCTCGCCAATCATTGTCATATTGGACACGAGTATCATTTTCCTTCTGGTAACCACCACTATATCTGAAGTCTCTCCTGGGATTATCAGTATACCGGTTATTACGCTCATCACGATCGCGCTGCTGTCCTCTATAACCACGGTTGTAGTTATTATTGTTGTTGATGCTACTGCCACAACTATTGTTGTTATATTCGTTTCCTCTATTCTGATACATATACTGATACTTCTTATTAATCGTGTCTAATCAACGATTCCTTCCATAAGGTGTATTATCCTTGCGGTAATCACGGAAATCTCTCCTCCTATCCGGTCCCTCTTGATTTTGACGGTTGTCCATTCGACGATTTTCCGTAGGTTGAATAGTTTGGCTAGTCCTGTCGACTGAAGTTACATTTACGTCATGTGTGCCTGTACGATGCCTAGGTGTAGGTGCAAATTGTTCGTGGCTGCTATCCAGCTTCCTTAGGACTTCGTCGCATTTCTGAATGTATTAGCATCTGACGCTATGAGTAGCCTTTGTACTTCCATAGGGTATTGCCTTCTAATTGTTTGTACAAGTTCTAACTCTGACAAAGGGGGTTGCAAACATTGAAGTTTCGAGAGTTGACTTACGAAGTAGGTAGCGTATTTATTTGGTTGTTTGAGTACTAGCGTACCTCTTATCGTACATTTCCGCCCTTATATTTTGCTGTAGTTCCATTGACCAATAGGTCTTAAGGAATGCCTCATTAAATTCCTGGTATTTATGGAATGAATATCTTAAACCTTTATACCAGGTTAACGGGATGTTCCCTAGATATTTCTCTACAGTCCGTAACTCTCTTAGGTTTTACCATGGTTTCACTCATGTAAGATTCCAGGTTTCTCAGAAAATCAATCGGTGTAACAGAATTTGAATTATTGAACGTGGCCGGTCTATCTTCATGGCTTCTCAAATACACTATGTTTGAGTACTGTGGCCATAATTCGGCGTGACATTAAAATTAGGTGTCAGCCCATAATTCGGCCTTATATTTGTATTCGGTGTTACAAATTGGGATGGTGTTCGAAATGGATTATAATTTTGATTATCCATTGGAACGTTCGGTTTATCTATACCGGTCGTAGTCTTTGTAGATGGTGCCCCTCTCTACTAGGTTTTAATAAACTATTGATTCGGTCATCATGTTCGGCGTATTCTGCGACTTTCTCAGTTTGCTTACTAGTTATAGCATTGATCTGCAATTCTATCTCCTCGATTTTTCCTCGGATAAAACTATCGAATTATTTTTGTTTTTCGTCTTGTTCCTCAAGGTATTCGTCTATTTCTTTACCTACATATTGGTTTGATTTATGGTTTTATTCACGCGTTTCCTCTCGAATCGCTTCAATATCCATAGCTAAGTCATCTTTTATTTTATGGACCTCATCCTTTATGTTCCCAGCGACTTCCTCCTTCACCTTCTCTACCTTACTCGGTACACGTTTAGTGTTCAAGTGCACGGCAACTGCTATGCCTCGCGTTAATCTTAATCCAGTATAACTATCGTGACATCAGCCTTTAAAACTACAACGTACGTGTTAACTTCTTCCATCCTCTGTTTCACGTTATTAATTCTTGTCCTAACAACTTATCTAGCTTAAGCGACTTCATTTCTAAGCGACCCAATGCTGTCGTTCATCTCCGTCTGAACGTCTTCGAGTTTTTGGGTTTATTTCTGACCGATTTGTACGTATTACCTTCTTCACTCCTTCTAAATGCGCTTGATATTCTGTGCGGTAAGTTTCCATTTCTGCACGCAAGTCATCACTAACCATATTGATAGTAATAGTGATTTCTGCTGTGACTTTGGCAATGTCTTCTCGCACTTCTACTACATTCTGTGCCATATTTTCCCTAATATTAGTGTTTAATTGTGCCATGTCAGCCCTAATATTAGCGGTAATGTTGTTACTAGTTTGTAACGGAGTAGCTGTAGAAGTGTTACTGTTTTCATTCATGTCTGCCCTAACAGTGTTTACATCGGCCCTTAGATTTTCACTATTTTGAGCCATCTCAGCCTTTTAATCATTGTTATTTCATGTCAAATTGTCCATCGACACCTGCAGATTGTTCAGTAGGGCAGGCAAGTCTGCCAACAACTCGGCCGTCTCCTGCGCAGACATTATAATTTCACTTGGAGAAATACGGGCAACTAACAACTTCACATGCCTTAACAATGGTTTGAGTTGGAACACAGTAGAAAATCCATTCCTTCTTAAATTTATTGGATGATAACAGTTGAACCTCTGGTAAAAATTAAATTACATCAAGACAACAAACAAACTTACATTCGTTCAAGACTAGGATAACTGCAAATCAAATCCTCAACTCATTATCATTAATGAATATTACCTAGCCTCATGGTCTTAATTCTGGGATAAGAATGCCATGTAGCCTTCCAAACCACTGGTACGAAATCTCAATTCGTCATTAATCTGTTGGATTTGCTATCAAAACAGAATCCTCACAAACAAACGAATCATGGAGATCGAACACAAAATTCGACACAACCACGTTCAGGGCCAACGTACTATATGTTCCCGCTGGCCGAAGGTTTCGGGAAGTCACCGGTTTCAAATGACCCTTCCGAGATCCTCTTCCAGTTAACACACAAGTATAGGGGACGACACATTCATAGTCTGGTGTTGCACAAATGTCTGCACTCGAGGGTATCGGGAATTGGTGAGGTTCGATTCTTAACCAGCTCAGAAGAATGCATCGATAACAAAACTAAGCAAGAAGAGAGAGGTCAGTCTTATGTTAAAATCACGAATACATTTTATTCAGAATAGGTCCTTAGCCTAGCATGAGAGTTGCAAACGGCTAGTCCGATACTATTCTGCCCTGAAAGAAAATATAAAAAAGTCCTAATCAAGATCTAAATTACTCTCATGATCCTAATACAAAATTTGAATAAGAACGAACAAGCTAAGAGTACGGCACGTAAGGTCAGCCCTAAGCAATTACATCGAAAATGACTGCGGGAGGATCAAACATCAAAATAATCCGCTGGAAAGCAAGACATTTACTTGTTTACTAATACTAGAAATATTTACATTTAATAGCAAGGGGAAAATTTGTCCTATGCTATGATGGTGCCATCTCCAACATTTATCTTTAAATATACCTGATTATCTAGTCCTAAATATCATTAATTAATAAACGAGACGCGTTTATTACAAAGAAAATCAAGCTATGAGCACAACGTTGCTTAATAAAAAAAATGCTAATACAACACAAATGCATACAATAATTCAGCACTCCTATGGTTGTGCAATTGGCACTGCCTGCGTACTCGATTTGTAACTGTTTGTAACAAATGGTCATAGTTTTAAAGTGTTAAGAAAGTTAGAAAAATAGGAAAGCCAGCAAATGCGATGGTAATTAAACAACTACATCGACTCATATTGCTACCAAACTCATGTGTGTGCTCCTGTTATCACATCACCAATTGGTTGTCGACTATTCATGTAAAAATGTATCAAAATGTATCTAAGGTAACTTAACAATAACTAAGTGTCGAACATTTGGTCCAGAAAATATTTTATTTTTAGTATTTATTACCTTTATTTAGGCTCAGGGGGAATTATGAGATTTGTTTAGTTTCACAAAAGCCTATCTATGATTATTAAAGCTTCACAATATTATTTATTCCTCACAGTATAGTTGTTGAGTTTATGAACCTTTAAATAGCGTTCAGTGTACTCAGGTAACGTGTGTATCCAACTAATGCATAACAACTTAATGGTTTAATAGACACCCTGTTTCTCCAACAATACTTCATTATTAATAGAAACCCTGTGTCTCACTCTTACAATAACGGATTCGTCAATCCTGGCGCCATCGGTTTGGTACAACTGCAGTTGCTCGTTACCACCGGAATAACCACAATAACATGACGGAGGTATCAATCCGCCATCACGACTCAGTTCAATAACACAATCATAACGTTGGTTACAATAAGTGTGGATCCCTGAATTATACACGTTTTAAATACTGATCATAAAGGTTATGTATGTAGAAAACACATTCGAACAACGCTCTGAATTAACATGAAGACTTCTGATACAAACTAAAGTGTGAGATTGTGCATTCATTAAATTGCCTCTTCCCTGAATGAGGTCGAACCTATGTTCTCTGGTTACAAAATACTGTTTCTTTCATTGCCTGTCTGGCTTCTCGTAAAGAAATAAACCTGTTTTCAAGTATTGATCTGTCAAAACAAATGTGACGGAACTCTGCATTCCGATTATATTATGCTAGGAATTTCACAGCCTTCTAAATAAATAATGCACTGCCTAAGATCTAGTGTGCTGTGTAGTATACATGTAACCTTGGCCATGTTTTAACATCTGCCAAAACTAGTTTCTTTGTCATCAGCATGATAAAATAAAAGTTGATAATAACTGTTCTGAAATGATACGAAATGGACATTGAAAATACTGCCTTCCTGGCGTTTATAAATTTATAACGAAACTGTAACTTTCCACACGTGGTATTATAATAGCTACCTGCGTTGTGCACTTTAAATGAAACCATACTAAAATTAATCTACTGTTCCAACTCATTACAATTACGTTACTGATACATGATCTGACTTACAGATTGCAGCGACCCTCGTTCGAGACCCGCCATGAGGTGTTATGAGCGGTCTCCTCAATGGTCTTAGATGATCTCATCATTGTTTCGGTCACCTTCCGTTATCCATTCCCCACGCATGATTTAATAATCCATTTCCATTGCGTGGTTGGGGTTATTTCCAAAATTAGATGATTCAGTAGTTCCATAATGTTGCCGTTGGTGATATGATTACACCTTTTAAAGTAACTTTCACTCACAGATTCTAATGTGCGGTAATAAATTGCTCATTTCTTTCACTCCGCCACTGGCGTTAAATTATCGCTTGTGCGATGCTCACTCGCAACTTTTCACTAATTATTTACACTGAAAAATATAAATCAAAGTAACTGCTCATCCGGCAAACCATAAAATACTTCTAGATTTTCACAGGTTATCAGTTTCACAGTTTTATGATGCACTTAGATGCGACCATGCGGTCTTAAAGTTTGCGTAACACGCTTCCATAGTTTCTCACTTCTTGGATCAAAAATATTTCACTGTTTAAATGTTAATAATTGTCTACAATCACTTTATTATTAAATTATGCCCTGATGGCTGTCCATTCTACAAATACACTTAGATTTTTCCATTGCACATGCGTTCCGTTCACGGAACGTGTCCTCACTCGTGCTTCAACATGCACATGTGTGTTACTTCAACCAACGACTAGTAGGTACTGGCTTCACTAAGCATGGCGTTCACTCAGAACGTGAGTTAGCTGCGTAAATTGACGGTTTCGCTAATCTGCGATGTATACCGTATTTTAAATAATCAGAATTACGTTGATTTAATTAATTAATGATTTATAGAGTGTCTAAGGTGCATATAAATATTATTATAATTGATATTACTTCGGATTCTTCCCGCCGCTCGCAGGGTATGTTCAGTTACTCTTCAGCGTGGATCTTGGTCTTTATTACCTGTGCACACATGCGTCAGCGGGCACAGTACACATGCACAGAAGGTGCAGTAAGGCACATCGAATACGCTAAGAAGACCCTCTGCGTTGGAGGGCCATAGGAAGAATGGAAGCAGGACAGTCGCAAAGTGATGTGAACCGATGGCTTAATGTGAAACGTTCTATTGTTTCTCGGATGTGGCGACAGTTTGTAGATACCGAAAATGTGACCTGAAGACCAGGGCAGGGCCGACCACGTGTGACATCAGATTGAGAGGACCGTTATTTGGCTGTAAGGGCACGACAGTACCGCCGTAGTACTGCACGGCAACTGGCATCTTACCTCGTAGCATCCACTTGAACAGTTATATCGTGGCAAACAGTGTACAGAATGCTTCGGCAGAGTGGCCTTTATTGACGGAGACCTGCTTTATGTGTACCCCTGACGCGTCTTCACAGAAGGGAACGTCTAGAGTGGAGTCGTCATCATGCCAATTAGACCACTGGACGGTCGAACAGTGGGCCATTGTTCTTTTCACAGATGAGTCCCGATTTGATCTGGAGAGTGATTCTCGACGGATATGCGTCTCGAGAGAACCTGGAACACAATTTCGGGACCCAAGCATTGTGGAATGAGACCGATATCGATTAGGATTTCTAGTGGTGTGAGTGGGGATTTTGTTGACTACTCGAACACCTCTTCAGGAAATTGTATGGGTAAATCAGCGAGGTTTAACTGCTGTCAGGTATCGTGACGAGATCTTGGGACCTCATGTTTGGTTGTTGCGATGTGCTGTGGGCCCAGACTTCGTACTGATGGATGATAATGCCCAACCACATAGAGCACAGGTGGTTCATGTTTTCCTGGAAATGGAAGATATTGCACGCATGGCGTGGCCTGCTTGCTCTCCAAATTTGAATACCATAGAGCATGTCAGGGACGCACTAGGGAGACGATTTGCATCACGTCTGAATCCACCAACCACTCCCCAAGACTTCCGAGGTGCTCTGCAGGAAGAATGGGCGTTATTGCCTCGACATGAGATTGATGACCTCATTCGCAGCATGACCCGCCGTTGTCAGGCCTGTATTGCTGAGAGAGGTGGCCACACTCCATACTGAGCACATTAACCAGTTTTCGGAATGTGTGTGAAAATCCATGAAACTGGGAAAAACGAAGAACATTCTTGTCTACTGTTATGCATGTTGCAGTGGTTTACTTTTTGTATACTTTACTATCACCTGTTTATACTGTTTTGCGGCAGGTGGCCGAGAGCGCTAAAGCACTACCTCGTGCCTCGCTGGCATCGGGAGAGCGTGGGTTCGATTCCCACCTCGGCCGTCCTGAAAATTGTTTTCATGGTTTCCCATTTTCATCACCAGGCAAATTCCGGGACTGTTCCTTTCAATAGGTCCACGGCCGCTTTCCTTCCAATATCCCTTCCCTGACCCGTCCTGAAAAGAAAAGTACATGGCCATTGGCTGCATTAATAAAATTATTATTATACTGTTTTGCGGCAAAATAAACGCAACTTGCAACATTTCCGTTTGTTGATATAATTTTGGACACCAGTGTATTTCAATCATAACAAGTAGATCCGTGAAAAACTAAATAGCCTACTTTCATAAATCCCACCGATTTTTTCATTAAATTCTCTTGCCTACTCAAGGAGTTTCCATGTGATATACTAAATCGCTTTTTGTTGACGCCATATGTCTTCACAAAAACTATTACAATGAAAGGTTATGTGCTAGGATATATAGCTTTAAATATCGGAGCAAAAGATTCCTCCCATGAGATGGCATCTTACCGTAACGAACCACGGTAAATACTTTTAGAAATGACAAATGCACGACTTCTATAATTTACAAAAAGTAAGCTACAGAATTTAATGTCATTAGATAATTATTGTTATCATTGCTCAGCATACGAATCATCTTTCCAATAGCATGAATACGATATGAGAAATAGGAAATAAGGTTTTTCAAAATTTCGAACTGACACATTTTGAATTTTTGAAAACAATTGAACATCATAGAACTAACAAAGAGGAAATAGGATATTCTACGGATGGAGATTGGAATGTTAGAAGTCTGATAGGCAGTGAAATGTTAGAAAACATAGAAAGGGAAATGGATAAGTTGAGGTTGGGTTTCGTTGGGATTAGTGAAATGCGTTGGCAGGGAGATCAGGATTGTTGGTCAGGAGACTATAGGATCATAAGTACTAAATCAAACAATGGCCAAGCAGGGGTTGGTCTTATATTGACTAAGAAGCTTGGACAGCGGGTAGAATATTATGAGCAATTTAGTGAATGTATTATTGTAGCAAAATTCAATACAAATCCAAAGTGCACCACAGTGGTACAAGTCTATATGCCAACCTGTCAAGCTGATGATAAAGATGTTAAAGAGGTCTACGAAGAAATACACACATCAAAAAAAGTTTTGCATCACCTCGGTTCCAAGAGTTCCGGAACCGTTAAATACAAAGGGAATAGAGATCAACACAAACAACATTTCAGCTCGTTTTATTGCTCATGAGACCCACACATTGCATGTTGTACCATCATACAGCTAGACTTTCAGCATTTGTGGTCCAGATTGCAGTACACACCACTACATCTAATACCCAGTAGCACGTCCTCTTGCATTGATGCATGCCTGTATTCGCCGTGGCATACTATCCACAAGTTCATCAAGACACTGTTGGTCCAAATTGTCCCACTCCTCAACGACAATTCGGCGTAAATCTCTCAGAGTGGTTGGTGGGTCAAGACGTCCATAAACAGCCCTTTTCAACATATCCCAGACATGTTCGATAGGGTTCATGTCTGGCGAACATGCTGGCCACTGTAGTCGAGCGATGTCGTTATCTTGAAGGAACGCATTCACAAGATGTGCACGATGAGGTCGAGAATTGTCGTCCATGAAGACAAATGCCTCTCCAATATTCTGCCGATATGGTTGCACTATGGGTCGGAGGATGTCATTCAGGTATCGTAAAGCCGTTTCGGAGCCTTCCATGACCACCAGTGGCGTACGTCGGCCCCACATAATGCCACCCCAAAACATCAGGGAACCACCACCTTGCTGCACTCGCTGGACAGTGTGTCTAAGACGTTCAGCCTGACCAGGGTGCCTCCAAACACGTCTCCGACGATTGTCTGGTTGAAGGCATATGCGACACTCATCGGTGAAGAGAACGTGATGCCAATTCCGTGGGGTCCATTCAGCATGTTGTTGGGCCCATCTGTACCGCGCTGCATGGTGTCGGGGTTGCAAAGCTGGACCTCGCCATGGACGTCGGGAGTGAAGTTGCGCATCATGCAGCCTATTGCGCACAGTTTGAGTTGAAACACGACGTCCTGTGGCTGAACGAAACGCATTATTCAACATGGTGGCATTGCTGTCAGGGTTCCTCCGAGCGGCAATCCGTAAGTAGCGGTCATCCACTACAGTAGTAGCCCTTGGGCGGCCTGAGCGAGGCCTGTCATCGACAGTTCCTGTATCTCTGTACCTCCTCCATGTCCGAACAACATCGCTTTGGTTCACTCTGAGACGCCTGGAAACTTCCCTTGTTGAGAGCCCTTCTTGACACAAAGTAACAATGCGGACGCGATCGAACTGCGGTATTGACCTTCTAGGCATGGTAGAACTACAGACAACATGAGCAGCGTACCTTCGTCCTGGTGGAATGACTGGAACTGATCGGCTGTCGTACCCCCTCCGTCTAATAGGCCCTGCTCATGCATGGTTGTTTACATCTTTGAGCAGTTTTAGTGACATCTATGAACAGTCAAAGGGACTGTATCTTGGATACAATATACACAGTCAACGTCTATATGCCGGAGATCTGGGAACCGAGGTGATGCAAAACTTTTTTTGATGTGTGTAGATGAAGTTCTGAGGAATGTCAAGGGTGATGGAAATGTTATAGTAATGGGACATTGGAATGCTGTGGTAGGAAAAGGAAGAGAAGGTAAGATAGCAGGAAAAGTAATATTATGTAATAGGAATGAGCGAGGATGCAGGCTAATGAAATTATGCACCGAGCATTAGTTGGTCATAGCTAACACCTTACAGTATTCAATAACTACAATAGAAGAATATACGCATCGATGAGACCAGGAGATACAGGGTGTTACCAAATCGATTTCATTATGGTTAAGCAGAGATTTCGAAACCAAATTTTTGAATGCAAAACATATCCCGGTGCTGACAACAACTCTGACCACAATTTGGTTGTTATGAAATGCAGACTTAAGTTGAATAAATTGAAGAAAAATGGGTGTGCAATATAGACTGAAAGAGAAGGACGTGAACAATCGATTAAAGATGAGCATAAAGGAAGGACTAATGAAAAACCCTGAACAAACTTCAATTGCAGAGGAATTGGCACTTTTGAAGAGCGAAATAACAAAATCCGCAGAAGAAAACGTTGGTAGGAAAGAATGAATAGGTAGAAAACCGTGGATCAAGCAGGATATACTTGAATTAATGGACGAAAGGAGGAAGCATAAGAATGTTAGAGATGAAAGGGGAAAAGCAGAATACAGTTGAGGTTAACAAGAAGGGCAAGGAAGTAGGGGAGATTAGTTGAAGGAGAAATGTCCAAGTATAGAAAATTGTCTGAAATTAGAAAAAGTAGATATAGCTTATCGAAGGATTAAGAGTACTTTTGAGGGATAGAAAGCTAAGTGCTGTAATATTAAGGACTCAGACGGCAAACCTCCAATAGATAGGGAAGAAATGGTTGAGATATGTAAAGCTTACATAGAGTATTTGTATAAAGGAAAGGTGATTAAGAATCATGTAATGGAAAGGGAAGATTGAATTGACGAGGATGAGAAAGGAGATCTAATATTGAGATCAGAATTTGACAGAGTATTGGAAGACTCAAGCAGAAACAAAGCACCAGACATAGATGTTATACCGATTGATTTGTTACGCTGCATAGGTGATGAATGTCTGATCAGGTTATTTCACTTGGTGTGTAGGACTTATGCGACAGGTGAGGTACCCTCTGATTTCAAGAAGAATGTCATCATACCTATACCGAAGAAAACAGGAGCTGACAGATGTGAAAATTACCGTACAATCAGCTTGATCACTCATACTTCAAAGATTCTGACTAAAATAACTTACAAGAGGATGGAAAGACAGATAGAAACAGAGTTGGGTCAAGACAAGTTTGCCTTCATAGGAAACGTAGGCACAAGAACAGTCTTTTTGGAACCTAGAATAAGGAAGGATAAGAGAACATTCACGGAATTTGAGACTTAGAAAAGGCTTTTGATAACGTTGGTTGGAGTAAGTTGTTTGGTATTTCTAAAACGATTGGAATAAAGTACAGGGATAGTAGGATGCTCTACAATCTATACAGAAACCAGACAGGAGTTATTCGAACCGAAGGACATGAGAGAGAAACTGGTATTCAGAAAGGTGTAAGGCAAGGCTGCAACTTATCACCCATACTTTTCAATCGATGCATTGAACAAGCAATGAAGGAAATTGGAGAAAAATTCAAAGTTGGAGTAAAGATTCAAGGAGAAATAATTTCAACTCTGAGATTTTCTGATGACATCGTCATCTTAGCCGACACATCAGCGGATTTGAATGAGTTTATAAATGGTATGGATTCTTCTTGAGGAAAGAATTCATGATCGAATTAATAAATGTAAAACAAAATTATTGGAGTGCAGTCGAAAGAAATCAGAAACTCCTATGGATGTCGAATTGGCAGGTGAATAGCTATAGGAAGTAGGGGACTTCTATAAATTAGGAAGCAAAATAACCAGTGATGCATGAAGCCAGGAAGATATGAAAGGTAGGTTAGAACAGGCATGGAAAGCATTCTACAGAAAAGGGAATATGTTGACATCGAAAATAGATTTAGGTATTAGGAAGTAATTTTTGAAGACCTTATTCTGGAGCGTGACATTCTTTGGAAGTGAAACTTGGTCTGTTGGTGCAGCAGAAAAAAGAAAAATTAATGCGTTTGATATGTGGTGTTACAGGTGAATGATGAAGATCAAATGGGTAGATAGGATTACGAATGAAGATATATTAAGACGAGTGGGAGAGGAGAGATGATTCTCGTAACTGCTAATGAAGACAAGGGATAGATTGGTAAGACACATACTAAGGCAACCAAGAATAGCAAACTTAGTTATAGAAGGAAGTGTCGAGGATAAGAACTGTAGAGGTAGTGTGCCCAACTCTAGGAATGGGTATTCCAAGATTCAGACACCTAGATATCAAGGGAAAGGCTACAGCCGCTTTTGAAAGTTGAGATATTTGAATATCGCGCTCCATTACTTCCAGAAGGGAATGGAAACTTTATGCAGCCAAGAGCATGTCAAGTGACGTAGCGAGTAGTAGCAGAGGTCGAGACTATTTGTTGATTAAATAGTTAGCCATGGAGTAGAGACTTGAGACTTCGATCAGATTACTGGCACGGCCAAATGAAAGAGAATGCACTTAGTATCAAGTAAATCGGACCAGGGATACCAGAGATATGAGGATTTCCATATTTCAGCGTGATGCAGCGTGGACCTGACCGTTTTGAATAAAAGTCGGCCGGCCCAAGCAAAATCAGCTCACTTCGAACCAAGCTCTTGCATGACAAGGTGCTGCCACGTTGAGCCAAGGCACATGGTTGCCGGATCTACGCAGAAGATATCTTTAAATTGTGATAGTTACAAAAGTACTGCGATACATGTGGAACATAGTAAGTTTCCGGCAGAGAGAATCACTAAGGTGATTGTTATTTTTCTACGGACACTGGTGAAATATTTTATTTCTATATGGACATATGCTAGACTTTGTCTAGAAAGTACTTTGTCACAGTCCAGTAATAATAATTTAATACTTGGATATTTCAGTCCAATTAGTCAGTTTCATAAATTGTAACTTGATAACCACTCCGATCTTTCAGTATATTGAAGGCCAGTCTATCACGGTGTTGTTCATTAGCCGACGAAGGGAAACTATATGTTGCTTCGCGCATGATAGATGGTGATAAGCCATGCCCAGGGAACGATCTTCAGAACAGCCGTTGATTGGTTTAGACTGTCAGTGTTTTCTTGTACCGAAAAGATTACCGTGAGTTACAACTGACATATTTGAGAATAGATCACTTAGATCTAACCCCATTTAAGCAAAATGCTATGGCTTTAATTGAAGTCAATATTAAAATGGATCAGCAGTTACTTCAAACTTCAAGAAATATCTCCACTATGTCGTGTTAGACAGATTGTGGATATATAATAGCGGCTGATACAAGGATTAGACGTGCGTGTCCGATAGGACATGTATCTGGATAAATCTGGTACAGACCAGGTTCACTACGCTTCAAGACCAACGAGAAATGTAAGCCACATTTTGACTTTATATTATGCCTAGCTAATTGGAACAAACTCATTTTCTGCAGATGACCAACACATTTATTTTTCTTCGTATTTAAATCTTGCAATGATTTACGCAAGACATATTAGAGTTATTCTGAGTATTTTCAGCACTCAGAACAGTTTAGGATCGATGACCGAGCATAACGAACATTTATTTGAATGTTTCATATTTTTTGATAATCACGGTAATCAGCCGATCGATGTAACTGTAAAAGTTAATAATTATTTTTGTTGAGAGATGGATATTATATCCATATTCGAAGAATCGAACATGTGGATTCTCACATAATGAAATACTAATTAAATATATTTACAATAATATAACTAATAATAATAATAATAATAATCCATAATAATAATAATGATTTTCAAAACTTTTCTAAATAATTCTTGGATCTTATATTTTCTAATTATCACATTCATTGAGAGAGAGCTTATGAAGTAGTTTAATCATTTCTAGTTTGGAACAGGTGATTTTCCGAAGGAGAGTGGTTAGCGCAAGCCCGCATTCAACCAACATTACAGTTCTGGTTGAACAGTTAATATTTGCAATGAGCAAAGTATATTTTTCAGATAACACGGAGAGGCATGAAACGGGAAGCAAATGATATTTGTATCAATTAGGATATTTTTGTATTTATATAAAATCATGACGTAAATACACATTCGAAAGTGAAATAAAGATTATCATAAGTATGGTAACTTCACGGGTTGAACTGAATGGTAAAATAAAATAAACTTGTAAGTTTATAAATCTTCCAGTGTTGATAACAAGCAGAGGCTTGATTTATTGTATAAATTTTGGGAAGAAAATTTATGTGTGTGGAGTAGTTGAGATGCCATTCCCAGGTGCGCATGTTTAAGTCGCAGGAATGAGGAGGTTTTTATTTGAGCATCAATCAAATAGCAGGTTCGATGACTCAGTGTTAAAGAAGGAGTATTGGAACTACACATTGCGTCGTATGAAAGACCCAAAGGTTATTTCTTAAAAAACCATCAGTTCTTATGTCAACCTTGTTTACGGATTCCATTAAGATTTTGATTTTGCTAGAACCCGAATTTGTCATGATAGTATTTTATTCTTCTTCAGAGGAAGACCTTTGCCGTTGTTGTTGGAATATTGTGTTCTTATAAATATAATAGAATGGGCCACTGCCAATTAAAAATAATTCTATAACCACGAATAATTTGAAGGATGTTTTCAATCCTAGTGCCATGAACTAAATGAATTTATTATGAAGCTACAATTCTTATTTCCGCATTCTGTCGAAGAATTGCAAGTTGTGAAAGTTACTAAAATGGCCACAAATATAAATATTTTTCTTAATAATGATTCCAAGTGGAGAATCGAATAATTGAATGGTCCAACAATTTATTGATCAAGTTGATGATTCAGAAATCATATATTTTGTTAGGAACTTGAAGTTCATAATCGAGTCACTTCTCGAAACGTTTAATGTCAGAAGAACAATTAATTTTGTTGTGCTTCGGACAGTTCTTCGATGCTATGCTCAAAGGTCAAATACTTTTCAGATGTTGTTATTAATATGTGTACATAATTTGTGTTGATTCAGAGATAATAATATTTTTTTGACAATATTTTTTTTTTGAAACTGGAAAAATAAGTGAAAGTTAAAAATTCTATGAACAATTATTCTACGAGTGTTAATATTATGTAAAAATTCAACCAGTGAACTACAGTATTTCCAGTAAAGACAATTAAATTTGAACTAGATTTAATCATAAATAATGGATATAATTTTGGAACACAGTCTACAGGACTGATAATCAGACTTGTGTTTCCAAAGATAATTGTCCAATGTGTTGGAAAATTTCTGTACATTGTGTAAATAGTATTGTGGGTCGCCACACATGAATGGTGCTGCTTTGAGCATTTTATTTTGCAGTCAATTTTAAATTCAGAATAAAATGAGATAATTTTACATGATGTGTTATGCCCAGTTGAATCTCCTTCTATCCTTATTGTTGCATTGAGCCAAAAATCAGTAAAGCATTTTTTTTTATTTGATGTCGTTTTTGCGATTAGCTTTAACCCATCTGGCGCCCTGGGATATTTTGACTCTCGTGCTGACTGATTCTTGGTAAAATGCATATGTGGTCGTGCGGACTCCGGTCTAAACGGGCACATAAAATAAGATAGAGAGAGAAATGGATTCGAACGTGGGGCTCGTGTTAGACACGGTCAATCGCATGCCGATTTAAATTGTGATAATTTTTATATAGATAATTTGGGAGTTGAGAGATGTCTGGTTTGGATGAATAAATTAGTAGGAAACCCAATTAGTGGGGAAAATTAAAAATTTAACTGGGTTAATAATTAGAATGGGTTTGATTATTTTTGATAATGGCTTAACCATTAGGGCGTCAAGTAAATTCAGTAGTAAACGTTCGATGACTGGACATACGCATTATTAGAATCCAGGTGGAGGATATTTGAGAACTTACATATTTTTCTTGTGATATTGTGGTAAATGTAATTCGTAAAAGTAGAGAATTTTGTTTTTCCATCACATCGACATTAGGACAAATCTCATTTTATTAGAGTGTTCCAATTAGCTATTCATATTTCTTGTTCTAGTTATAAGCTTGTGTCTGCCGACATGTATACCCCTAAGTTTTGAATAATAATTGAAAATTATGGAAGAGATGATGAGGATGATGAGGAGTTTGGAAGAGAGTTCCAAAGAGGCTGGACGGCGTGTAGCAGCCATTATGAAAGAAAATACAGAGGTTTTAGAAAATAAACTTAAAGAAAATTCTGATAAACTTAAAGAAAGTTTAAATGAGAAACTTAAAGAAAATTCTGATTCTTTAGAAAATAAACTTAAAGAAAGTTTAAATGAGAAACTTAAAGGAAATTCTGATTCTTTAGAAAATAAACTTAAAGAAAATTCTGATTCTTTAGAAAATAAACTTAAAGAAAATTCTGATTTTTTAAAAGATAACTTGAAAGAAAATTTAAATAGTAAATTTAATTCTATGGAAAATAAATTTAAAGGGAATTCCGAAATTTTGAAAATGTCACTTGAGAGTAAAATGACTAAATTATGCGAAAAAACACATGAGCTCGAAACTTCATTAGCCACTAACGCAAGTTTAATGGACGATAAATTTATCGATGCCGATCTAAGATCCCAAAGCTTAGCTGATAGGATAGAACATGGTCTTAGGAAAGTTGGTGAAGACATGATCAACCTAGAAGTCAGAGTGAAGAAAGAGAGCAATGAGATGGCAATTCTAGTTGTTCAACGTTTGACAGAACAATTCAAAGAACTCGTAATGGGAGAAATAAGAGAAGGTGTGATTAATGAATTACAAACTGAAATTAAAACCAAAGTTATCGATGAAATTAAAGACACACTCAAGCTGGAGAACCAAGAGGGAGTCAAGGAAATTAGGGAATCTTTGTCATCCCATATTCAAGTGATTTCCAAAGATATCCAAGCAACTCAGAAGGACATATCAGATATGACAAGGTCGTTGAAAAGTCACGAGGCTGTTATGAACCAGATATCCACTGATGTCAAGGAGAACTGTAAGGAAACCGAAGCAATTAAAAAAATGGCAGAAGAAAACCATAAGGAAATCGAGGCTATGAAAACCCAAATCAAGGACGAGAAACAGTCTGACCATCTGTTGAAAAAGTCAAGTATAAGGGGAGAAGAACAGATACAGATAAACCTAGGAGCAGCTAGAGAAACTGATAGTCAAAGACAGGATGAGGTCAGGACAATATTTCAATCCAACCCCATAACTGTATTCAAGAATGTAGAGGATAAGCCTTCTAAATTTTCAGGGCGAGATTCTGTGACACCCGTAGAATTCTTGAGAGAAACAGGTGATTACCTAAAAGATTCCAAAATCCCTAAGGAAAGACAGATCCGAGTGATAGGGAAATTTTTGGAAGGTCCTGCACTTATTTGGTTTAGAGCTTTTAGGTCCACTCTCACCAATTTTGAGGAGTTTTCCCGTGGGTTATTAAAAACGTTTTGGTCCCCGGAAACCCAACAGCCAGTCAGAGCGGAATTATATTCAAAGAGATTCTCGACGTCACAACCTACTCGATACTCTACGTACTTTTCTGGACAGCTTTCTAAACTACAACATTTAGATCCGCCGATGCCAGATAATGAATTAATTACCGCATTAATACGTCAGTTTCCAGCAGACGTCCAAAGAACTTTGATCGCTGCTGACATTTATAATATGGAGCAATTTGACGAGGTATTGCAGAAACTTGATCACACGAACGCTCAATTCTTCCATCAGAAGGGAGGAAAGAATAACAACGCTGTGTACGCTGTTATGGCCGACAGTTATTCCCAAACACCTCGAGAGATTCGAGAGGGGCGAGAAGAGAAAACGCCGAGGGAAGAGCCCGATAAAAGAGGATGGAATCAGTACAATAACAGATAGAGTTACAAGCCTTATGCGAGACCGGATGGTGGATATCGATATAATACTCGATGGAGAAGGCCAAGGGATAATCAAGGAAGGTACCAGGAAAGAAGGTACTATGGTAGAAACAATAACTACTATAACAGAGGGAATGTGAATACTCGTCAGTCCAAAGAAGAGTTCAATAAGGAGACGAGGAAGAACTTGGAAGAAAGACACCAAGAAAACTTGCAGTTCTTGGAACAGAAGCCAAATGATCCAGGTCCATCGGGAACACAACAATCCCGGGGGAATGGAAAAGAAAAAAAACTTCGAATTCACAGTAGAAGATAGAATTTTAAACACTTTCACTTCCAGAATTATTAAATGGCAAGCAGAGGATGATGACTTAATTCAACATAATGACGAACGGAAAGAAATGGGTACAAGAATTAAAATGCCAATCATATCATGCGAAGTATTCGGTATGCCTGTCGATATTTTAATTGATACTGGGGCTATGCTTTGTCTTGTGAGCGAGAAGATTTATATTCTGTGGAAGCTCAAAGAGAATTTAGAGGAGATTCCAGTATCAGGAATTAAAATCCAAGGAATAATACCCAACAAAATATCTCTGTGTAAAACACAATTATACTTATGTGTCAATATAGGAGGACATGATTTCCGACATGTGTTTGTAGTAATGAAGGACATGGCTTTTGACATGATATTGGGAGCGGATTTCATTCAGAAATATCAAGCAGTGATAGACATGAAGACAGAGACGATCAGATTCAAGAATACCGAAGAGATAAACTTCGAGGGAAAAGAAGAGGAAGACATCGAGGGAGATGCCCAATGGTCTCTGATTTTTCATGAAGCTGAAGGAAGAGAAGTCTACACTGAGAAGGAGTCCCCAGAGCTAGGAGAAATTTTGGAAGAGTATCACGATATTTTTGATATTAAACCTGGTGAAATTAAAGATTTTGAATATCGTATTCGTGTAAATGATGATTCACCTTTCCATGCTAAATTGTATCCGGTAGCGGAAAAGCATCGAGAAAGGGTAAAAGTGCTTATCAAAGAGATGGAAAGCAACAATGTGATTGAAAAGTACACTACCTCTTATGTCAATCCATTAGCAGTAGTGTCTAAGCCAGATGGAAGTCTGAGACTATGTTTAGACGCGCGAAATTTGAATTCAAGATTGCTGCCAGAGTATGACAGACCACCAATCATTAGGGAACTGTTAAGGAAATTCCAAGGCAAGGTCTGGTTCTCTAACATTGATCTCACTTCGTCCTACCACCACATTAGGCTTAGTGAAGATTCCAAAAAGTTTACAGGATTTATGTTTGACCAGCCGACATATGTATTCCGCCGTCTACCATTTGGGGTCAAAACATCTGGATCTGTTTTGATCAGAGCACTGGAACAAAACTTGAGTCCTGAAGTAAAAGAGATAGCAATTCGTTACATAGATGATATCCTAATTGCATCTGAGACTAAGGAGGAACATTTATTACATCTTCAGATGTTATTCGCAGATTTGAGAAAAGCGAACTTTAAAGTAAACCTTCGAAAATGTCAGTTCTTTCGGAAGGAAATAAAATTTTTGGGCCACATTTTGGATGGTGAAGGATACCGTCCCAATGAGACAAAGATACAGGTGATTGCAAATTTCCCTAGACCTACTAGAGTGAAGAATGTCCGCAGTTTTCTCGGGACATGCCAATTCTTTGCAGGGCATTGTCCAAGCTTCACCAAGACGGTTGCTCCATTGCAGGAATTATTAAGAAAAGGAAACAAATGGAAATGGAATGAAGATTGTGAACAATCATTTCAAGATGCCAAGAGGTTATTGGTAAACAGCGTGTAATTAGAGTATCCTGACTTTACCAAGAATTTCATCATAGAATCCGATGCATCCACCGTAGGGATTGGAGCTATTCTTCTTCAAGAAGATGAAGATCACAAGAGACGTTACCTGGCGTTCATAAGCAGGAAACTTCGTCCATCAGAAAGGAATTATTACACCACAGAGTTAGAAGCACTTGCTGTAATCTTCGCGTTGGAATCATGGAAGAAAATGTTAATTGGACATTCAGTAATTGTGAGGACTGATCACCACGCATTGGAGTTTATCTTGAGAACAAACTTTGCCAGTGATAGGATAACTAGATGGTCACTTTTTATTCAACAATTCAACCTAGTTATTGAACACACTCCTGGAAAGTTGAACGTTGGAGCCGATTTATTGAGTAGAGCAGTGGAGTCTACATCTAAGGTTTTTCAAGTTAACCTGACGCAGTAGGATGAGGATACCTTGAGAAGGTTAAGATTGTTGCATTTATCCCAGAGGAGAGACCGACGTTTTAGAAACATTTTTCGTTTTCTACAGGGAGACATGGATCCAAATGATGATGATTTTGTGGAATCTGAAAGAATTTCCAGAGATTTTATGATGTTAGATGGTTTAATCTACAAGTTTGCAGATCACGACCATACGAAGCTGAGAGTAGTGATACCTCCACGAATGCAAAAACCCATTATCTGGATGGCACATCGAATTGCAGGTCATGCTGGAGTAGATAAGACGGTCAACATGATACAAGAAAAATTTTCGTGGGAGCGAATGCGACAAACTGTCAGGAACACTATTCGAGAATGCGACTTATGCCAAAGGAGCAAACATAACTCTAGATTATTGAGAGAATTACCAAGGCCTATTATTCCTTCTAAGCCTTGTGAAATCTTCGCGACTGATCTATATGGTCCTCTCCCAAAGTCTAAAAGAGGTAACCGATATATTCTGGTGACCATGGATGTTTTCAGCAAATACACTATGTTACACCCGATTCAGAAGGCAAACGCAAAATATTGTGCGAAGAGAATTAGAGACAACGTAATTCCGGAAGCAGGCAAACCGGAATTCCTTTTATCTTATCGTGGACCCCAATTTACATCTTTAGAATTTAGAACCGTCATGAATAATCTTGGGATTAGACAATTGTTTTGTTCTATCAGACATCCTGAAAGCAATCCAGCAGAACGTGTGATGGCTGAAATAGCAAAATTTTGCCGCCTCTATTGTCCAAATGAGCATTGGAAATGGATGGATGTTCTCTCATTAGCATCCGAATCCATCAACTCTACAATTCATGAGAGTACTGGACAGATTCCCATGTTGCTTCATCATGGAATTAAACCAACAAGATTATGGGATCGAATCATCTCTATTCCACCTGAGATTGAACCAAGTCGTCAGATGAGGGAAACTCTAGCTTTAGACAAGTTGAGGAGCCAAGCTGAGAAAAGAGAGCGCAGAGTGAGAGGAAAGCGTTTTCGCAGACCCTTGCGCGTAGGAACTCTTGTTTTAGTGAAAAGACCTACACCCTCTGACGTGCAAAATCGAGTGTACTCGAAGTTTGCAAGCCTTTACGCTGGACCATATCGTATTGTGGAAGTAAACAACAATGGAAGCTATGAGATCGCCAATACACGAACTGGTAACATCGTGGGAACATAATGCAGCGAATTTGAAGATTTATTATTCAAGAACCAGATGATTTAACGTGTAGATAGGAAAAATAAAAAAATTTCAATTTTTATTTTTTGCTAGGTGTGGGGTGGATGTGCCCAACTCTAGGAATGGGTATTCCAAGATTCAGACACCTAGATATCAAGGGAAAGGCTACAGCCGCTTTTGAAAGTTGAGATATTTGAATATCGCGCTCCATTACTTCCAGAAGGGAATGGAAACTTTATGCAGCCAAGAGCATGTCAAGTGACGTAGCGAGTAGTAGCAGAGGTCGAGACTATTTGTTGATTAAATAGTTAGCCATGGAGTAGAGATTTGAGACTTGGATCAGATTACTGGCACGGCCAAATGAAAGAGAATGCACTTAGTATCAAGTAAATCGGACCGGGGATACCAGAGATATGAGGATTTCCATATTTCAGCGTGATGCAGCGTGGACCTGACCGTTTTGAATAAAAGCCGGCCGGCCCAAGCAACTTCAGCTCACTTCGAACCAAGCTCTTGCATGACAAGGTGCTGCCACGTTGAGCCAAGGCACATGGTTGCCGGATCTACGCAGAAGATATCTTTAAATTGTGATAGTTACAAAAGTACTGCGATACATGTGGAACATAGTAAGTTTCCGGCAGAGAGAATCACTAAGGTGATTGTTATTTTTCTACGGACACTGGTGAAATATTTTATTTCTATATGGACATATGTTAGACTTTGTCTAGAAAGTACTTTGTCACAGTCCAGTAATAATAATTTAATACTTGGATATTTCAGTCCAATTAGTCAGTTTCATAAATTGTAACTTGATAACCACTCCGATCTTTCAGTATATTGAAGGCCAGTCTATCACGGTGTTGTTCATTAGCCGACGAAGGGAAACTATATGTTGCTTCGCGCATGATAGATGGTGATAAGCCATGCCCAGGAAACGATCTTCAGAACTGCCGTTGATTGGTTTAGACTGTCAGTGTTTTCTTGTACTGAAGAGATTACCGTGAGTTATGTTACAACTGTCATATTTGAGAATAGATCACTTAGATCTAACCCCATTTAAGCAAAATGCTATGGCTTTAATTGAAGTCAATATTAAAATGGATCAGCAGTTACTTCAAACTTCAAGAAATATCTCTACTATGTCGTGTTAGACAGATTGTGGGAATATAATGGCGGCCGATACAAGGATTAGACGTGCGTGTCCGATAGGACATGTATCTGGAAAAATCTGGTATAGACCAGGTTCACTACGCTTCAAGACCAACGAGAAATGTAAGCCACATTTTGACTTTATATTATGCCTAGCTAATTGGAACAAACTCATTTTCTGCAGATGACCAACACATTTATTTTTCTTCGTATTTATATCTTGCAATGATTTACGCAAGACATATTAGAGTTATTCTGAGTATTTTCAGCACTCAGAACAGTTTAGGATCGATGACCGAGCATAACGAACATTTATTTGAATGTTTCATATTTTTGATAATCACGGTAATCAGCCGATGTAACTGTAAAAGTTAATAATTATTTTTGTTGAGAGATGGATATTTTATCCATATTCGAAGAATCGAACATGTGGATTCTCACATAATGAAATAATAATTAAATATATTTACAATAATATAACTAATAATAATAATAATAATAATAATAATCCACTAATAATAATAATAATGATTTTCATAACTTTTCTAAATAATTCTTGGATCTTATATTTTCTAATAATCACATTCATTGAGAGAGAGCTTATGAAGTAGTTTAATCATTTCTAGTTTGGAACAGGTGATTTTCCGAAGGAGAGTGGTTAGCGCAAGCCCGCATTCAACCAACATTACAGTTCTGGTTGAACAGTTAATATTTGCAATGAGCAAAGTATATTTTTCAGTTAACACGGAGAGGCATGAAACGGGAAGCAAATGATATTTGTATCAATTAAGATATTTTTGTATTTATATAAAATCATGACGTAAATACACATTCGAAAGTGAAATAAAGATTATCATAAGTGTGGTAACTTCACGGGTTGAACTGAATGGTAAAATAAAATAAACTTGTAAGTTTATAAATCTTCCAGTGTTGATAACAAGCAGAGGCTTGATTTATTGTATAAATTTTGGGAAGAAAATTTATGTGTGTGGAGTAGTTGAGATGCCATTCCCAGGTGCGCATGTTTAAGTCGCAGGAATGAGGAGGTTTTTATTTGAGCATCAATCAAATAGCAGGTTCGATGACTCAGTGTTAAAGAAGGAGTATTGGAACTACACATTGCGTCGTATGAATGACCCAAAGGTTATTTCTTAAAAAACCATCAGTTCTTATTTCAACCTTGTTTACGGATTCCATTAAGATTTTGATTTTGCTAGAACCCGGATTTGTCATGATAGTATTTTATTCTTCTTCAGAGGAAGACCTGTGCCGTTGTTGTTGGAATATTGTGTTCTTATAAAAATAATAGAATGGGCCACTGCCAATTAAAAATAATTCTATAACCACGAATAATTTGAAGGATGTTTTCAATCCTAGTGCCATGAACTAAATGAATTTATTATGCAGCTACAATTCTTATTTCCGCATTCTGTCGAAGAATTGCAAGTTGTGAAATTTACTAAAATGGCCACAAATATAAATATTTTTCTTAATAATGATTCCAAGTGGAGAATCGAATAATTGAATGGTCCAACAATTTATTGATCAAGTTGATGATTCAGAAATCATATATTTTGTTAGGAACTTGAAGTTCAGAATCGAGTCACTTCTCGAAACGTTTAATGTCAGAAGAACAATTAATTTTGTTGTGCTTCGCACAGTTCTTCGATGCTATGCTCAAAGGTCAAATACTTTTCAGATGTTGTTATTAATATGTGTACATAATTTGTGTTGATTCAGAGATAATAATATTTTTTGGACAATATTTTTTTTTTAAACTGGAAAAATAAGTGAAAGTTAAAAATTCTATGAACAATTATTCTACGAGTGTTAATATTATGTAAAAATTCAACCAGTGAACTACAGTATTTCCAGTAAAGACAATTAAATTTGAACTGGATTTAATCATAAATAATGGATATAATTTTTGAACACAGTCTACAGGACTGATAATCAGACCTATGTTTCCAAAGATAATTGTCCAATGTGTTGGAAAATTTCTGTACATTGTGTAAATAGTAATGTGGGTCGCCACACATGAATGATGCTGCTTTGAGCATTTTATTTTGCAGTCAATTTTAAATTCAGAATAAAATGAGATAATTTTACATGATGTGTTATGCCCAGTTGAATCTCCTTCGATCCTTATTGTTGCATTGAGCCAAAAATCAGTAAAGCATTTTTTTCATTTGATGTCGTTTTTGCGATTAGCTTTAACCCATCTGGCGCCCCGGGATATTTTGACTCTCGTGCTGACTGATTCTTGGTAAAATGCATATGTGGTCGTGCGGACTCCGGTCTAAACGGGCTCAGTAGATCAAGGTTAGAATATGATAAACAGATTGCCTCGGATGTAAAGTGTGGTAGCTATGTAGAGTTGAAACGATTAGTTCAAGATAGGGAAGCCTGGAGCGCTGCATCAAGCCAGTCGAAAGACTGAGGACTCAAACAACATTGCACATTGTACGCGACATGCACAAACAATTGGGGGGATGTAACCGAAAATGCATAGCGGTCTTTAAACGTTCACAGAGATCAAAATATAAAACAAAGAACATTGCAACTTGGTAGAGTTGTCTAGTGGTGTTTGATCTATTACGTGGCAAGCAACAGTTATCTTGGGTGGCAAAATGGCACCAACACAATCACTGCAAAAAAAAAACATCCTCTTATTTAGGTACACTTTACCACAAACTATAAAATATCCTAGCCTGAGCTTTTAATTAGTTTAAATATATGTCACTATCTCCAGCCTTATGTAGAATTATACAAATGCAGTGAAAAGTTTTTCTTTTATGGTCATTTGAATTTTGGATTCTATAAACCTCAGTGAAAATATGAATGTAAATGCATGCAAATTCTACAAATTGTTAAATAGAAGCATAATTGTACATACATATGTGTATAATCACTGAATAAACAATCCCTGAAAATGTCAGTTATTTAGGATTCAGAAAGTGTACCAATGTGGTGGAAAAATTGATATTAAGGAAACACCATTTGAAAGTTGGATATGTTATTTTACTCACATTTAAATAACTTTGACTATAGGCATGCAGAATCAGATATAAATTTATTTTAAAAATACTTCCAGTTGAGTAATGAACTTGAAATTTGTACACAAAGTATAAAGGAGGACATACATACAAAAAACTCATATTTCCAAATATTTATATTTTGACCCTTCATCGGTTACATCCCCCCACTTATGGCTCCGCAAAAAGTCTGAACTAACAAGTTCTGTAAAAAAGACATTTTCAATTTTTGAATGGTAACACCGATTAGCCTACTCAGTTCCGTTGTAATTCCGCTCTTCCATCCAGAGGAATTGATTCGAAAATTTTTAAAGATAGTTCATTCTCCGGCTTGAATGTATGGGATCGTTTATCTTTTGCCTTCTGCAGTGAAAGCCTCTCATGTGACACTGGATAGGCTACTAGCTGTGTTTCGTCTTTGTAACTGCAATAAATAGTTGATTATTGGCATTATGTATATTAATGTCTTATGTTTCCATGATGTCGGCTGTCACCTTGCAGCACATATCGCTCTTGTTATGATCACATGTGATGTACAGACACTGTCACCAGAAGATGTTCAGAAAGGTGGCCGTGCTCATCATCTGCTGCCTGTGTAATAGTTTGATTTACTAGCACACGCACTGTTCATAGAAAATGTTTAGAAAGGTGGTCGGGTTCAGCACCTGTCGCTTATGCATTGGTCAGATGTAACCTCCCCCATTATGTATGGCACGCATCGCCTCTACATCGTCATGAATCTGCAGGCGGAACTCTGTTGCTGATCCCAGACATGGAGATCGTTCACACCAGCTGACGGGGTCCATCCTTCACGAAATGGGACAGGAATTTCTCTTACCACACACTTCACTGGTCAGTACAGCGACATCTCGGAATAATGGCCACCAACTGGCTAACTGTACGGTATTATGAAGTGCTGGGAGGTCACTGGCGGAAGGAAAAAGTATCATTAGTTTCCAGTCACTCATCTGATACTTTAATACCTTAATGAATGAAAATGAAAAGCCACAGCCTGCTTCCAGTCTCCGACCGGGTCAGGAATGGAATGAATGAAGCCCCCATCAAGCGGCGAGAATATGAACTATGCCGGCTGCCGAAGCCTGTCGCACTCCTCTGGGGCAATGATTAGATGAATGACTGAGGAAATGAAATGATCGTGGAGAGTGTTGCTGTAATGAAATTTTGACAGGGAAACCCGGAGTACCCGGAGAAAAACCTGTCTGCCTCCGTTATGTCCAGCACAGATCTCACATGGAGTGACCGGGATTTGAACCACGGACCCAGCGGTGAGAGGCCAGCGTGTTGCTGCCTAAGCCACGGAGGCTCACTTTAAAACCTTAAAATGACTAAAAATCAGGGAGGATGATGGTATAGTGATTAAACTACTTGCCTCCCTCGGATGTGACCGAGTTCGATTCCCGGTTAATGCACCTGAGATTTTCGAGGAGATATGTTACTTACGGATGGATGTTCGGATCCCACGTAAAAGCGTTGTCTCAAGAGATTAACTGTCATGTAACATTACAGGCGTACTTCTTCCTTTGTCTTCAAATTCGCCCTAACGTATTAACGTATCAGAACGGAAATAACATAAATCGTTAAGTGGAGTTCTGAATTACGTTAACAACATAATATATTTCTGGTGCAGAAACTCAGAATAAAACAAATATTTCTGTGAAGAAATAAACAGCCTTTATTCATATATCCTACTGGTCAGAAAATCACATACGAATATTTACACAAAAATGCAACTTGCTTCCAAAATAGCATGACACACTACTGCATGTAGTGCTTGATTCAAAACACTCCAAGAAGTAGTGAGTAACCTATCAACGACTTCATCACACAATCACACCCCCGTGAGTTTAACTAACCTTGTCATGAACCTTCGACAGACCAAGATTAAAGATTTCCAAAAAATGTAAACAACATCAATTGAAATAAAATCCATCTGATTAAATTCAATGACTGAGGTCGCCGGTCCGGTGGTGTGCGTTGGTTCGCTAACCAGCAGTGGTGGACAGACGGATACAGTACCTACTTAACAATGTGCCGTTACAAATGATATCATAACAGTGTAACCCCACCTTCTTGAAGATAATTCTGCCCACGCCCATGCCAACATCACTCTTCACGAAACCGCTATGGTGACCTACAATTGTCAGTATAGCTCATCCTCGAAATGTGAAAATATTATTCCTACCAGGAAAATGAAGCGTTACACTTATTTTAAATACTTCTTCTTCTTGTACCTTATCCGATACGGACGTTGGCTACCACCATGGCTAACACCTTCTTATCCTGTGCAATCCTGAAGAGTTCCGTGGAAGACAGCCCAAACCACGTTTTTAAATTATCCATCCAAGTTATTCGTCTCCTTCCTGGTCCACGCCGTCCTTCAATTTTACCCTGAAGTATAACTTGGAGCAGACGGTATTTTGGATTCCTCATCATGTGTCCCAAGTATTCCAATTTCCTCTTCTTAATTGTGTTTAACAGCTCAGGTTGGCTGCTCACACGCTGAAGAACCTCGGCATTACTCACATGTTCTGTCCACGAAATTTTAAGAATCCGCCGGTATATCCACATTTCAAAAGCTCGAATCTTCTTTTCTGTAGCTACGGACAAGGTCCAAGCTTCAACACCATAAAGAAGGGTGGAGACAACATAACACTTCACAATTCTTTTCTTAAGCGTCATACTGAGATCTCGACAGCATAGTAGTTGCTTCATTGTCATAAAGATGGATCTAGCCTTCTCTATACGGCATCTTATTTCAACCGAAGGATCCCAATTCTCATTAATATTCTGTCCTAAATAAACCAAACTCTTGACTCGCTCAATCTGATGTCCATCGACTAAAAGGATTTGTGACAATGCTGGTTTTCGCGATATTATCATATATTTTGTTTTCTTAATGTTGAGGTCAAGGCCATATTGTTTACTCTTTTGATACACCATAGTAACAATCTCTTTAAGTCCTTCGAA
The DNA here is from genome assembly GCA_946902985.2 of Meconema thalassinum. Classification (NCBI taxonomy): domain Eukaryota; kingdom Metazoa; phylum Arthropoda; class Insecta; order Orthoptera; family Tettigoniidae; genus Meconema; species Meconema thalassinum. The sequence goes on along the minus strand of OX336389.2, from coordinate 1,429,213,338 downwards.
ACTATTTGCAATCAATACAGTATCATCTGCGTACCGTATATTATTAATATAATTACCATTGACCTTAATACCTTGTTGAATGCCATCAAGTGCCTCGGAGAAAATCTGTTCTGCATAGATATTATAAAGAAGTGGTGAAAGAATGCATCCTTGTCTCACACCACGCATTATTTCCACTGATCTCGATATATGTCCATCAATTCTGATACTAGCCTTTTGACCCCAGTATAAATTAATGATGATCCGAATGTCTTTCTCATCTATTCCTGAGTTCTTGAGTGCATTATACAACTTATCATGCTGACAACGGTCAAAGGCTTTTGCATAGTCCAGAAAACATGCATATACATCCTGATTCACCTCACGGCATCTCTGGAAAAGAACTTGAAGCGCAAATAATGCCTCACGAGTTCCTAGACCGTTGCGGAACCCAAACTGCGTGTCACTGATATTCATCTCGCATTTCCTGTATATGCGATTATGGATAACTTTGAGAAATATCTTGAGCACATGACTCATAAGACTGATTGTCCTGAAGTCACTACATGACTCAGCCATCGGTTTCTTCGGAAGAGCAATAAATGTAGACAAGAGCCAGTCTTCTGGTAATATGCCCGTGTTGTATATCTTGTTATATAAATTAGTGAGCGTCACAATGCTATCATCATCCAAGATCTTCAATAATTCCACTGGAATGTCATCTTGACCAGGAGCCTTACCATTTTTCGCTATCCTAATCGCATATTTCACTTCATCCATGGTGATCATGGGTCCAACAACTGAAGGAATTTCGGGTCGGGAAGGACGATGATCATCATTAAAAAGCTCTTGTATATATTTTTCCCAAACCTGTAATTTTTCTTCAACTTCAAATACCGTGTTACCTTGACTATCAGCTAAGTTGACTGTGTTTCTTTTCCTGTGTCTACCTGAAACTTCTTTGATTTTCTTATGGACCTGGAAAGTATCATATTTACTATTAAGTTCTTCAATTTCTTTGCACCTATCTGACATCCAAACTTCCTTGGCTTGCCTGATCTTATTCTTTATCAATCTATGAATAAACCAATATTCTTCATTATCTCTTCCTTTGACTTCTCTTCGTTTATCCATTAGATTCAATATTTCATCCGTCATCCATGCCTTCCTTTTTTTATGTTGTCTCTTGTTCTTAAGAAAATGATCTCCAACCCTCTTCAATGAGGTTTTAAAAGTGTCCCAAAGTTCCAAGGGCTGCATGTCATTTGAATTCAACGTCTTAAGATCAGTGGTAAGAGCAGCAGCCACCTGTGACCTTGTATTTATTTCCCGAAGGGCATCAGTATCATATTTATTTTGTGTTGTTTTTATCGGAATCTTGTTAAGCCGGACACAAATCTTGCTAATGAGAGGATTGTGGTCAGAAGGAACATCTGCTCCTGGATAGGTTTTTGCAAAAATCACGCTGTTTCTAAATCTGTTTTTAATTAGAATGAAATCAATTTGATTTCTTATTATGTTGTCTGGACTATCAGCAGGTGCTTTCCACGTATAAAGTCTCCTGGCAGGAAGCTTAAACCAAGTATTAGCAATGACAAAGTTCTCCTCTCTACAAAACTGCACTAAACGATCCCCTCTGTTGTTTCTTTGTCCGAGACCCCACTGGCCCACAATGTGTTCTTCAGAACCTTTCCCAACTTTTGCATTAAAATCTCCCATAACAAGGGTTACATCATGTTCTTTGGTGTCTTTGAGGACGGTCTGAATTTGGGCATAGAATTCCTCAACCTCTTCATCGCTTTTGTCAAATTGCAAAATTGAGGCGTTTAAGGAGAGAACTTGGGAACATTTTAATATAGGAGACACGCAACTGACAAACATGAAGGAAATTACCTTAATACTTCTCAGAAACTTAAGAGGGAAAATATATCACAAGCGTATTATCTTTTGCAAGCGGATTTAGAATATTCTATACTCAAAGCAACATGGGTGGGGGGAGATTCCATAATTATGTGAGGAGGCAAAACGGCAAAACGAAGTGTTTAAGGATGACAAAGGACGGATTATAATAGAAGATTGAAACAAAGCATACTATGCAATTGAATTGCATTCTGGCGTGCTTATCAAAACAGATAACCGTTATAAGATATAAGATGCATAAACTTAAAACGGAAAATTCAGAGGTATGCACAACATTGTCAGTGAAATCCTTCAACTATCTGTGGAAATCATCATTCATTAGTTATTTGGGTCGGATGATATGCCCTTTAAACAACATTCCCTAACACTACCATACTTACCCACTATTTAGCATAACGATTAATAACAATTTTCTACCTGATTAGTGGAGGAAATCTCTAGTGGTGCCAAAATACAAGATCAGAGATGTACACTTTGTTGCAAATTGCAGAATATTTTTAATCAGCTGATTGCACATTATGGATCTGGGAAGATAACGGTTGGTTGAGTGGTCAGCATGACGGATTGAAGACTCAGTTATCGTCACTGTCCCAGAACTTACTATAAACAAAGGAAGTGTGTAGCAAAACATATGGCATGGTCCTTTATTTTCAAAGGCATTTGACGTTGTGCCACACAATATAATCATAAGAAAATTATCTCTTAGTTTAATTGGCACTCGTGTCTTGTAATGGGTCAAGAACTTGCTTAATGGCAGAATACAAATCGTTAAGTTTAGAAACGAATATTCAGAGGACATCAATGTAACGTCTGGAATACAACGTGGCAGACCACAGCAAACAAGCTCCCCCACCACCACTAGTTGTCCACACACTGACCCGACACGTTGTGCATTATTCGTAAGCCAATAATGTTCATTTTCTGTGCCAATAACTTAAAACTTCGCCTCGTGGTCTAGTGGTTAACATTGTTGGTTACCACCCAAGAGATCGTGAGTTCGAATCCTGATTCTGCCAAGTACTCAAAAGTGTCGGTATGGTCTGGTTCGTGGTCTCCCAGTCTCATAAAGATAAGTAGAAACCTTCCGGATTCTGTCGCAGAAAGAGGAAGAATGGAAAGGACTGGCCACCCTACCGCACGTTAAATCTGGCTCGGGACGCCTGGTTAGTGATTCCATGAAACAGTCAAGGACTCTAATCGGGTCACTTACTTGGCACAGAAAAGAAGCAAGTTCCTCGGTCTACAGTACGAAACAGAAATAGGTTATGTCCACCTCGTGGCACAGTGACTAGAGTCTGTAGCGGTCTCCGCGGAGGACCGAATTCAATTTCCGGCTCTGCAAAGGAATGTAATACTTGTCAAAGGACTGTAACGGGGCATATTGAGCCTCGTGAGCAGAACTCAGGAGAAGTTGGTTCGATTCCTACCCCAGCCATCCTAGGTTCTATTACTGGCAAATCGTACATCGTACATAAATTAAGGTCACACTCACCTCGTACCGAAATACCAGCACCAATCACCCAAACTAGTACAGCCAGCACAATGATATGGTTATCAGACAGATTAAAAACACACTCAAGTACACGGGGCTATATGATCGTGGTATCGGAGGTCCCGAATGAAATCAAGAACTCAACGTAATAACCACAAAAATAATGGCTCTTGGTTGTTTGAGCTCATAATATTGAGCCCGAGACGCTCGTAGTCGTTGCTGCAATCGATTGTTATCGAGAGCGACTGTATGGAACATCCATCATAGCAGCAGTGAGCTTACATATCAAACTTTTCGATCTAGTAAATCATATATGAGTTCTGAGGACAGGATATGACCGACTCGGACGTGAGCTTAATTTTTGGAATTTAATACTTTTACACTTTTCTACGTGATTTTTTATATTTTTGAGACCACGATAATTCATCATGTGATTTTTACTGATATTTTGGAACATGAAATACCTCGCAGAAAGGCGAATATTAAATATTAGAGTGTGCATGACTCTGGATTCGAACTTACAAGAGGGAAGTGCACGAGGAAGCTTTTTCACCTGTTTTGGAGCCTCGATTGAAGGCTGACATATTGCTCCACGAGCCGTGAAAACGTGTTGGTTGTATCACTTTAATATCAGCCACAGTAGACGATAATTTAAGCCAATCCAGCGATTAATTAGTGTTGTATTTATTCTTCAAACGTGTTAGTATAATATTGGCAAAAATATGAGCTGATTTATATTTTTTGCCGGCGATTGAACCGAGGACTGTGTAGACAAATGGTCGTCATTATGAAAATGTGCAATTGCCGTGCATTAAATTTAATATTTCTGCGAAATATTTTTTACTATTGTGTTGGGACTTTATTGACACTAAAATCATAATCGTTACAGAAACGATTATCGTGATATTCCACAACCTTTTGTATACGCAAGTCGTACGTTGAACAGTGAGCTATCGTTACAGAAGTAACACATTAAATTCTGTGAATTGCGGAGGTGCATGGGCAATCTTGATCTATCCGCCAGTGTAACTTCAGTGTATCATTCTTTTTACGAAACATTTAACCTTAAAATCTGTGCTACAAAGTTTCAACATCATGACAGCATATCCTTGTCCAGGATCTTGTTACCAACCACATGGCCCGACTTCAACTTGTATCACGAGGCCGTAAAATGGAATAGATTACTCTGAAGGCTGGAATGCAGATTTTGGAGCCCAGAAACGAGGATGTTTAAGGTCTTGTCGGTGAATTTAGGTCCCATTACCCTGACCGAGGCTCAAACGAAACGGCGAAACAACCAGTATGTGAGACTTTGAGAATTCATCAGTTTCTGTAGGTCAGTATGTAATGGTTGAATTTACAGTAGATTAATTTAACGGTCCTACTTTAGCACAACAGGAAGGCAGGCGTCTTACTGTGTAGTTTGAAATGGTATAATTTTTACGCTGCCAGGGTCACGTAGATTTTTATCTTTACATTCTTACGAGTTAGAAAATTTCTTTGTAAGAGCATTGGACCTGCCGTGTTACGAGAAGCTTCTAGGAGGCCGGCAGAGCGGCAAGTTGATTAATTATTTTACATGTGTTAGCTACAGAGCAGTATGAATTTACCGTTACGTGGTATCACTGTACGGTTTATTTCTTGAGTTTAGAAGGCTGTGTATTTTTGGCCTGGTATTGAATGTAAACCAGTTATGAGAACTTCTTCTTTAGCACAGAGGTGTGAACTAGATTGGAGGTTAGTTTTGTTTCACTTTATGAACAAGATTTGAGATTACTTGGTTTTGTTTTTGACGATTTGTTTTTCTCTTGCATAGACGCTTATCGTCTACTTAATCTAACGTCAAATAGAAATGGCTAGATGAGTAATCTAGAGGTAAATATTGGAGGTCACACCATCATAGCTTAGATATTTTTATTGCTGCTTATTGTCACACTCTCAGTGTGTTTGGTAATATTTTTCATGGTGGCATGACTTTGGGAGGGATCACCTAGGTTTTATTTAGGGACGTATTTAATTATTCTGAATAATTTAGTGCATATTAGCCGACTTTTACCCTCTACGACATAGGCTATGGATGTGCATCATCATTTGAATAAATTTATTGGATTTTTATTTGAGCCTGACCTAATATTTGCTAGATTTGTTTTTTTTTTATTTTCCTGTGGTTGTGTTCTTTGAGCTGGTTTCATAACCATACCTATCTTTTACCCGATACTACCTGGGATAACGTTCTCGTGCGGAGTTGGTCTAAGAACACATCCTATCCTCTCAATGTCTGTGGTTCGTTGGAAGGGGGTCTTGTGAGGGCTGTTTACGACCGATGGTTCCTCGATTCTCCTCCACAACGGGCGCATGTACTATATACGTTGGCGCCCAACTTGGATGACAATGAATAATAGAGGTTGTACGCCCATATTTGGATTTTTCTGAGGATAATTTTGACTTTATTCAGCAATCTAACTGGTCAGTAACAAACTGGGATTTCGTACTGCATTTTAGAAACCTACGTGGCACTCATAAGTAGGGATAAGGCCATGAGGTGAGGCAGCGTTAACTTGTAAAATTTATTTGAGGATCTGGACTTTGCAGCTTGCCTTATCTTGAGTAAATGTTGAATAGATTAGCTTTGCTTGTTTTCTGTTAACGTCTGGTAGGATATAGGCTATGCAGTAGTTGCTAACTTTATTAAGAGAGCAGATTTTCTACGCAAATTAACTTGCAATGGTACCCTAGTCATTATCTGTGGTCCAATGGACGCTCTTCCTGCTTTCTCATTTTTGCAAATATTATGGACGACAAGACCATTAGAGGTCTGCTGGTGAATTCGCCTGCAATGCTGTAGAACTTGCAAACAGCCATGGAAACTTACAACACAACGTTGGATAACAATTTCAATGCCGTCAGGGCAGATATCGAGACGAATAGTGCAGAGGCAAATACTAATATGGAAGCTGTCAGGACTGACATTCTAGCCACTAGTGCAGAAGTAAATGCCAGCTTGGACACATAATATGTAAATCATGAAGTATTTAATACTAGCTTAGACACAACCAGGACATAGTTGAATGCTAGCATAGTTCAGAACAGGGCCGATATGCAGGCCGAGCTAAATGTTAGTAGAACTCAAATAAATGCCTGCCTAGAACAAATCAAAGGGGATAAGACTCGTCCACTCACTCAGTTAACTGATAAAAGTACTGGTATTGATACGAGAATCGAAGATGTTAACAATATTACGAAGAAACTGTCAAAAGGGAAGTCAACACCGTCACCAGTGGATTGAACTTGATGCGAGGAATCGCTGTACTGATGAACATAAATGTGAAGATGGTCGCCAATAGCCTGGATACAGTAAGAGCGGAGATAACCGTCAACTCCAGCGCCATTCAAGAGATTCGTGATAAGATGAAAGATAAGGAATAATCAATTGAAAGACGAACTCAATACCAGAATAAATTAAATGAAAGATGAAATAAAACAACTTCGGGGGAACTCCAAGTGGACTTTGATATTTTGAAAGGAAAGATTAAGAAATATAGCGCAGTTCTAAAAGAAGACATGGGATGTCTGAAATAGGACGTTGAATTTTTACGCACCCATATCGAGAAATACGTTAACGCAGTATGCCATGAAACACGTTGCGGATATAAGAAAACGGACGACATAGTTAAGAAAACTATTGAAGACTTCGATGAGTGTATTCTTGGTAAAATAAAGTGGATTGAGTAACAGATGAACTCTATTGAAACCGAGAACCCGTCTGAATTAGCCGAGTTGGAGGAACGGCTTATGACTAAGTTGAATATTCGACAGAAGAATACTGAACCACAGCATGCACCGACGGAAGACCTAACTTCAAGTAAGTTACTGGACAGACATTTGTTAGATGTTACAAACCGAAACTCTGCACAACTCAGTGGTCTAATGTAATGCTTATATGTGCCCACGAGGAAAAACCTCACATGATTACCGGCACGGGCCCTATTATGCCTGTAGAATTTCCTAGGAACGTTGAAGAATACATGCGATAAACAATGGTTAGCCCGGACAGATAAGAGTAGTAGAAAAACTTCTTGGATGTGATTCTCTGATTTGGTATCGTTCATTTAGCTACTCATTCCATAATTACCAAGACTTTAAGGAAGCACTGATGAAAATGTATTGGTCAGTGGAAATTAAGCAAAATAACAGGGCCGAAATGTACACAGAACGCTATGCGAGTACCCAACCAACTAAATACGCCAATTATTCCACTATGCAATTGATGAAACGACAATATCTTCAACCACCTTTAGCGGAAGCTAAACTGATTCAAACTATAACGAGACAATACCCTCCCGACATTCAGAAGATCCTGATTGCTTCATTGGCCAGAACATTTATGGAATGCGATAGGATACTGCGCAGGTTAGAAAATAGCAACGAACAATTCAGCCATACTAGATATAGGGGAGTTACTTTTAACGGTAACGAGAGGGTAACACCGTTACTAGTACCCGTTACTTTTTAGGGTAACAGGAGGTTAACACCGTTACTTTTAAGAGTATCGAAGTAACGAAAATCCTCATTACATTTGAAGATGGAGAAATTGGTTCTCAATTAATAGCACTAGGGAAAGGAAACCACAACTCTATTTCAACACAAACAATAATCATAAACGTAGCGTACTTTTATGGTGGCTTTGAAAGGTTCGAGTACCTGCGCATTGGTGTTATAATTGTCACAAATGCTCTTTGAGCCGCAATAATTCTGGCATGTCTTTGTGTATACCAGTTATTTTTAGGCTGAGAATAGAAAATTTCCCACAATCTTCTGTGATGTATATAATTCCGGTCTTTGAAAAGGTCTGTAGTAGATTAAACCCGAAACTCAATCAGGGCTTATGAACCATTCTCGAGAATCACAAAACGTGCCAAATAGCTCCTGTAACAGATATATTTTGGACATGTTTCTGCAGTGAATTCGTAGAGATACAATTCCTGCCATAGAGCCTGAGAACACAAACCAACTTTTAAGCCAATGATTAAAAGGTTTGGAATCGAATCCCATCTATCATTTATGAAGTACGCAAAATCATCCATGAGATATTACTTCTCTGGGTAGATTGAAGCTAAAACATGTTTCTCTCTACAGTTGCGCCAATGTTATGGAACAGAACGAAGAGAGAGTGATGCCTTTGCATATTTAATTGCATAGCGTATTAATGGCATTCGTACTCTTAGCATTTGCCATCTTATCCTTCCAAGTGACCTTATTTAAACTTCCGGAACACCACAATTCAAAAACGTCCAAGTGAGTAGGTAATGTTAGCCGGTTCTGGCGCAGGCGCTAATGCGCAAGATGGTGGCTGCGTGAGTCCAACCCTATGTTATTCATATGGAGGGGTGAGTTATAGCTGGCGCAGGGCCTAATGCGCAAGATGGCCGCCACGCGCAACAGCACTCTTGAATAGCGGGCTATTCAAATCATTATTAATTTGTTATAAACTATCAATTATTTACTAATTACTGTTTATTTTTTATTTCATGTATTATGTTTATGTTTTTATACATTTTTTATCTTTATTTTATTATTTTTATTTTAATATTTAATTTACTATTTGTTATGTTTTAATGTGTCAAAGCACTAAACTGCAAGGTCATTAACACAACAATTATCTAACCCACAGAAACCTCATTTAAATATTTAAATTAATGCATAGAATATTTTACTTTTTACATTTTATTTTTATTTTTTTATTTTTAGATTTTAGATTTTAAGATTTTGGACAATAGTTTTGTTTTAATTTTACATTTTTTGATTTCAATTTTTTTAACATTTTACATTTTAGATTTTCCGAAAAGAGTAAACTACAAGGTCACATACCTAACCTAACCTAACCTTACCTAACCTAACGTTACATAACCTAACTTTACATAACCCAACTTTACATAACCCAACTTCACCTAACCAAACATGTCCTCACCTAACTTTACCTAACCTAACTTTATCTAACCTAACTTTACATAACCAAACTTTACCTAACCTAACCTAACCTAACCTAACTTAACATTACCTAACTTAACCTAATCTGACCTAACCTAACCTAACTTTATCTAACCTAACCTAACCTAACCTAACATAACACAGAGAAACCTCATTTAAAGATTTAAATTATTGCATGTAAGTTTTCTATTGTTACATTTTATTTTTTTATTTTTAGATTTTACATTTCAGATTTTAGATTTTTAGATCTTGATTTTACACTTGAGATTTTTAGATTTTAGATTGTAAGATTTCAGATTTTTCATTTATAGATTTTACATTTTAGATTTTTGATTTTCTGATTTTAAATTTTATGTTTTAGATTTTCTGAAAAGAGTAAACTACAAGGTCACATACATAACCTAACCTAACCTAACCTAACTTTACCTAACCTAACTTTACCTAACCTCAGTTCACCCAACCAAATATTTCCTCACTTAACTTTACCTAACCTAACCTTTAAAGCTAAGCCAAAGGGTAATAAACATACCCAAAGTATATATGGGCACACGCAACTATCTTTATGCTAGTCTTATAGAGAGTAAGGTAAAGCTAACACCTACACTGTGACTACCGTGCAAGATGTTCGCTACGCACAACAAGCTTAGGATTACCAAGTCAGTTAAGTTTAAAAAGTAAAATCATTTGTTCATTTTTTCTTTTCATTTTTCATATTTCCCACATTGCAATTTGCCAATTTCCAATTTCCACTTGTTTTTAAATGTCAGTTTAATGTTTTTGAATTTCATGGTATGGAAACATGGATTTTCCATAATGAGGTACAACGCTCCTTACCTTGGTCAGCAGTGGAATGAGGAAGAGGCTTGAAATAATGGGTAACGGATTGTAGTGGGATATTGTTGTTTGAATATGACTGTTGGTTGGGTGGATCAGGCGATGAACTAACGGCTGGAATGTAGTTTTGGATCTTCAATTAACATGGTGAGCCAAGCGTTCTCTTCGCATATCGGCTGGATCGTCTGGTCTCACGTACATGTTGCGGGGTGCGGTGCGTGCTCCGGCTTCGGCGACCGAGCTTGTGAGGGTCAGGTTTTCCCTGGGCGACTGCCAGGCTGTAGCGGGAAGGTTCTTCAGGTTGACGTTGTACCCGTTCGTCCTGGGGATGCGATGACCCATCTGCTATTACATCGCATTCCTGGATTTCCAGGACAGAGCGGAGTTAAATGAACATCAAGTCAAATAAGGAATGTGTCGGAAATTCAGTTGAAATATCACAAAAGCAGAGGGTAACACGAGATAAAGTATCTCCAGGGTCGTTACGGGCATAAATTTAATTTTAAAAAATACAAATAGAAATGGGCGCCACCAACTGAATCCCTAGCAAACCACATCCTTCCTGGTTAAGCCTTAATTAAGACAAGGAAAGAAATAGGAAAATCACATCATTATCAGATCACAACTAAGATAAAAACAAATTTATTCAACTTTGATAGTCAGACACACATATTAAACACTCATCCTACCTGAGAGCATGGTCGAATGCCAACGTTAAATTGTCATTGTCCAGAAAATCGAACCATCTCTATTCTACCCAAAGTGTATTTAATCCACATAAAATAGGAAAAATTTCTAAAGTTCACTTGGGTTCTCAGGATCACCGTAGCACTATGTCTTTGCGTCACTGACATTCGTGATACCTGAGACCTAACTTCTCTTAAAATTAACATCATGAATGTGGATGTAAAAAATATAATTAATCTGTCTAAACACATATATTCTAATCACACATTTAAATATCACATAATTTATGGCTTGCATGGCATTATTCAAATGCTGAATATGTTAGTAAAATGGTCCTAAACATCGAATAATTAATTTACACTATTTACACTGTCATTAATAATTGCTTGTTTGTGAATCACAGAAAATCCACTACTCATTGGTTATAATCATCATCATCATCAAAATTAAATATTTCTCACATTAGTTCTCATCTCAAAATTCAATATATTCATGTCAGAATAATTAACTCATTATCATCAAATCATTTAAATGAATATTATAATCATCAATTCTTTATACTCTCTAATTATTCACTCTCATTTCATCATCTCTTTCAGATTAAATCATCTTAAATCATCCATATAATTTGTTTAATTCATCAACTCAAATTGTAATTCTTCAAATTATTCAAATCATATCTCTCAATTAAATTTATTTAAATCCATTTAAATTTATTAATCATCAGCTTCTTTAATTAATTATCACCTTCTAATTCAGTTATTCATCATCTATTTAATCATCTATTAATTTATTTAAATCAGCTTATTTATTCAATCTTTAATTCATCCATTTATTTAATTCATTGATTTATTCCAAAATTTAATTTATCAATTTATTTAAATTTGATTTCATCTGGTTATTTAGATTTTTATTATTTCATTGAGTCATTTTGATTTTTATTTCATTAGGTCAGATCATTTATATGCTTAAACTTCAGATTATTATTTCATTAATTATTATTATCAGAAAATCTTGTATTATCAACAATATTTATTTGTTTAATTTCCTAACAAATTGTTTAATATGGGTTATAGAACGTTGTCTTACAGTTTTATCACTTCCAAGTTATATCTCGTATTCAATTATCATGCCAAAAAATATTATTGCCTTCACAAAATCACGTTGGATCTCACTATCCAAAACTTCATCATCTACTCTCACTTTATCAAAAACCATATTTGAATACCACAATTATTCCACAAAACTCCATAAATATTCAGCGCACAGCATGAATCTCAAAATTATGCTAGACTGGGTTCGACAACCTCATGTCTGCCTCAAAATACATTAGCAATATTGCAACTTCCACTTGGCAACTTCCACAAAATGCCTATCACAAACTTCACTTAATCACGTTGCATGATCTACAAAAATATATAACTGGCTTCAAATTATCAACGCACACAATCTCCAATAACTGTAATTAATCTGATCACATCTAGACAACTTTTTAAACAAATAGGAAAAATATTACCTTAGTAATCGAAATCAAATTCAAGATCCGCTTTCAAATAGCATGAATTCTCTTAAAATTCTCATAATTCACTTCACAGAAAAACACCAATGTGTCATAATCTCTCACATCAAAATATGCAATACTGATCTGCCTCAAAATAAATCTGACCATTAATGATTCATCTTACAAGATTCAATTACTTTAAATCCTTCTCAAAGGTATCAAACTCGATCATAAAAATTATCAAAAGCATCAACTGTATCAGCTGTTAAATGAAAGTACTCTCAAAAGAGTATAGCAACAAAATATTGGATTGGCAAACAAGAATTACAAAATGTAACCCTGCTGACATTTATTTTTAATTTATTTAATAAAATTCGACTGATATGTGACTAGTAGTTTCTTGTTTGATCCTCTTACAATCTCAAGTACACTCGGATGATAAAAATGAGTTCCTCAATGGCAAGTTAGGTGTGTACCACCACGCAATCGTATAAATACGAAAGGCCTTGCCTCGTAGACTATCATGATAATGCCCTGAGCGATGGGTAAAGATGTGTACCACCACGCAATCGCCTAAAGCGAAAGGCCCCATCTCGTCGTCTAATGAGTGAATGTACCAGATTGGAATCAACAAGTCTCTAGTTGTCACATAAAAGCGATATTCATTCACTTGAGTGAATAAAATCTTAATATCTCCAAACAATCCAATGGAAAAAAATCCCTACTAATGAATAATACACACTCGCTAGTATGCAATGAACTGACGAAGAAATTTAAATAATCCAATTGCAGATCACGAGTTCGAAATACTCGCCACAAAAAATAACTATCCAAGAAAAACTATCCTTACTGAAAAATGTCTAAAAGACCAAACATCTGCTTAATAAAGCCAACCAATGGTGAGAATTTCGTATAATGGTGCCTGCCATATCACATGGTAACGCCATATTCTAGCAAAATTTGGAGCAAATAATGTCTAAGCCATGTCTAAATAATCGTAGAACTCCTACTAGAAAAATATACAAGTATGCCCAGTGTTCATGAAAAAATAATATCAGAAAGTCATAACTCTTACAGTACCTTCTCATATCAGCTGTTAATATATTTCAAAGATCGTCGATTATCCTCGTGTATGCAATAAATTTCTCGAAAGATCGACGGGACTATCGTATCACCCACGCAATAACGATTGCCTTCATATCCCAAGTGAATCAGCTGTTGGACCTCCTCTTCTTCAGGAACCGAATCCATCGCTCTGTGGTGCCATCACGTCTCTGTCTCCGCTTACTCCGACATGATGAACTGCATGATATCCATAACGGATACTGTCCAAATTCTTCTGTAAAAGTTCGTAAACATAGCGTACCCCATATTCTTCTTCTATGTTACGCCACTGTCCCATACAATGTTCGGTTGCTTGTGATAAAAGTCAATCTCCACAGCGGCTGAATCTCACTTGCAGAAAATAATTTTATTTATGAAAGTGTATAAGTTTCTGAAACACCCTGTAGCTGTGTTCGTAATCGATATTTTATAATAATTCATGAAAAAGAATTATATTAATGCACGTGCCAATGTTCATAAGTGCATATACTCGTAACATTTCGTTTGCCTAAAAGCGTTAATGTTGGCTAGACCCCATGGTCGCTTTAAATATTCCGTTATGAAATGCATAACTTGATGAGTCGTAATGTCATTGGAATATCTAAGTTCATTTGAAGTTTACAATAGCAGTATATGATAACTATCTGCCTGCACAATTCGACTACTGAATACAAGTCCCAACTCATAAAGTTGTAACTGAATGTCGAAATGAAGTTCAGCTTCTTTAATGTTGCCTGCGTATAAAAGTCAGAACCAGCACGCTCTGCTCTACTGCACTGTTCTAGAATGATCGACGCTTGAAGCCGGCCTCGCCATACCGCCTCGCCGTGCTGTTCTGCGTTACAAAATGCAGCTCGAAATAAAGTTCCCAATCTCGTTATAATGCTGTTTATTTCTTAACATTTGAAAGAGCATTGCTGCCTCGCATAGCTGTGACTACGATGTTGGAAATAATACTGTTCCAACACCGGCTCTTCTCTCGCTTACACGGCCTGTACAGCTTGCCTCGCAACCGGTCCTCGTACCGCCTACCGTGCTTTGCTTGCCTTGACTCACTGACCTACTTTCCGCTCCGCTTTTTGAAGTAATACTGTCGCTTTCACTCCACGCAACAAGTGCTGTACACCGCTCAACTTTCCGTTCGCTCTGCGCAACATGTGTTCTACTCGGCCTTGCTGGCTGAACTCAACTGATACAGCTGTCTCTAGACTGCGTTGACGAGCTCCTACTCCGCGCTGTCACGTGATGTTCCCCTACCTTCTGTGGTCATGCGTCACAAGTAAAATCTCGACCACGATCATCTCGGCTATTAAGTTATACAATAGGTTATCTGTCTTTCTTTCTTCAAGTTATCACCATATATATTGCTTGTTATTTCTTCTCTTCTGAGATGATATAATTTTATGTTCCATATAGATCTTAATAATATTTCAATATTCCTCCCATAATTCCATCTGCTTGACTGGTAGTGCCACCTATATCCTTGGCCTTCTACGTCATTTCCTAACATTCCTCTCGACTCGATTTGAGCGCTATCGTTACAACTTTTCCCATAAATCTCAACTACGGCTTAATGTCAGCTGGCGTAGCCGATAGCCTCAACTAGGTATCGGGTACATCTCTCCCGTACATCTCCTTTTTTTATCAGGCTTGAGAAAAAAAAATACTCTCAGGCATTCTATACACAACATATGTACACGATAGCTCTACAATCCTCTTATTCAGCAGAATGATATTTTCTAATGCTAGCTGCGTTAAAAGTCACCACAACTTCATTAGTATCCATTCCCTCGATGTACTATATCTTCTTAAATTAGATCCTCGTCTTTGACTTGCTATCTCTCAACAATGATGATTGATTCCCAATGATTAGTATTCTGATTCTGCGTTAATTTGTCGTTTATTTCTTCCTTCTGCACTCGTGCTTGCTCGATTGACATCTCTAATTATCTCTTCGGGTGGTGCACTAGGCTGTCTACTTTCTTGCCTTGATCTCCCACACCCTTGACTATATTGTCTTTCATTTGGATCATTTCTTCTGCTATCTTGCCTATTGTTCTGATTAGACTGCTGACTTTGGTTCCAGTTGTATCGACCTCGATATCTATTATTGTATCTATTTCTATTTTGGTATCTGGAATTCTGATCATAGTTCCTGTATCTACTGTTTCTGGTATCTTGATCGTATGGCCTCTCATATGGTCCTCGATATCGATCATTCCCACGAACGTTGTGAATATTTCCTCTATTCCCTTTGTTCCTTCTGTTTCGCCAGGAATCTCTTCTATTCGTCTGTGCTGCGTTATCGAGAACTACCGCATTCACCTCTTGCGTGTTTCGATTATCGTTCCTTGCAGTTCTGGGTGTAATTTGAGCGCTTGTATAATCTAATCGGCGTAAGATATCGTCATAGTGCTCAAGTGTGTTCGCTTCCGATGCTATGAGTGATCGTTGTACCTCAATTGGCAACTGTCTTGCTATAGCTTGCAAAAGCTCTTCTTCTGGCAATGGAGGAATCAAAAACTGAAATTTAGCCAATTGCGAAGTAAAGTAATTTGCATAATGCGTCGGATGTGACGTAGAGTAACGTTTCGAATACATTTCTGCACTTACGTTCAGCTGATCCTCTGCACTCCAAAATCTCCTTAAAAATGCTATGGCAAATTGTTCCATGTTCGCAAAATTACTCCTGAATGCGCGAAACCAAGTTAACGCTGGCCCAACTAAGGCGCGTTCGACTATCCTTAGTTCTCTCTCCTTGGCTACTCTATGTTCCGCCATGTAATCGCGAATATCTCTCAGAAATTCGACTGGTGTGACTCCTGTGTTCCCTGAAAACTTCCTTGGCTTATCATCCAGATTTCTGATTATGGTCACCGGACCTGAGTATCGTTCACTCGTGCCAAACGTACTTCTATTCGGATTCGGATTATCTTGAGGGGTTGAACTAGTCCTTTCGAATGTAACATTCTGTTGCGTTTGACTGTCTTCTCCCACGCTAACCTCTTGATTGTTCATACTGCGATCTATCGGTGTCTGATTTATCGATACTTCCCCCGTTGTAACACCTTGACTTGCGAAACTATTTATTATGGACTCTATTTTAGTCATCCTATCTTCTGTTCGTTTTTCTACTGTCTTGACCTTAGTCTCCAAATCATCTAACGACGTAACATTCTGCGTTCTGTTACTCTCTTCTAAATCGTTCTTTAATTTGTCTATCTTATCTTCGCATGTAGTCTTTACTGACGCGACTTGTTCCTTTAACTGATCAACATCTGTCCTAAACTGAGTTGAATCTATCTTCATCGCTTCCTTATTCTCAGTAAATCTCGCTTCTAAGTTCGCCATACCTGCGATTAATTTCTCATCCAACCCTGCACGTTTTTCTTTTGCTTCGGCATCGACCTCACTATACCGTTCTTCCACCATTGCACCGACTCTATTTTTGAATAAAGCTAAGTTTTCATTAACCTTCTGCTCTATGTCATCATCAATTTTCCTAATGTCTATCTGCAATTGGTTTTCTAAGGATTTCAAGTTAGAATTAACCTCTCCTAAGACTTCCTCTTTAACGGTCCCAATTACTGACTTTAAACTTTTGATTTCATTACCTAGATTCATTTCTAGACCTTTGATTTTAGATTCGAAAGATACTTCGGCAGACCATTCTTGTATTTTGCCTACATCTGCCACTAAACCATCAATGTCGAATCTTAATTTCGATACATCTGATTTAATATCTTTCTGTATAGACATAACATCTGTTCTCAAATTAAGAATATTTTCTTCTTCTCTATTTTCTAATTCAATACTATTTTTTCTTAACATTTGCACATTTTCCTCTCCTTTCATTTCTACAGCTTTTATATCTAATTGTAAAGCCTTGAATATTTCATCATTCTTTAACGTTAATCTATTCTCCAAACTAGTTAAATTGTTTTTCAACTCTGTGTTATTCTCTTCACTACGAGCTTGTAATCTAGTTTCTAATAATTTAAAACTATCCTTTAAATTGCCTTCATTACTGGTTTGTAGTCTAGTCTCTAATGACTTCAATTCATCTCTACTATTTGACTGTAATCTTTCTTCCAATAATCTCAAATTATTTTCGTTACTAGTCTGCAATGACTTCAACTCATCTTTACTATTTGACTGTAACCTAGTCTCTAATGACTTTAAATTATCTTCATTACTAGTCAGTAATAATTTCAAATCTTCCCTATTACTAGTCTGTAAAGCTTTCACATTTTCTTTACATCTAGCTTCTAACCTAGCTTCTGAATCACCTATCCTTTCTTTGACTTCTGTTTCCATTTTAGAAATAGTTACTGCAATACTAGACATGCCATTCTGTAACTCTCCTAACACCTTAGCTAAATCTTCCGGTAACATAATTATATCTTTCAATAAACGTTTTATTCAGAGACGTTAGATAACAACACATCACAATGTATCAATTCCTGATTTCACTTGGGTATAAGAAAAATGACTTATAACTAAACATGATATAACACTAATATGATTAACATGATCAGTGGAATGGGCATACAAGTATATTGTCTGACCAAGTTTAATAAATTTTATAACACCATTAAATGAAATTGAGATCAATCTCTTCGTAATCTAAATCTGATGTGATTCCATAGAATAAAAAAATCGAAGCCCCACGGATGGGTAAATCCAATTCTCCCTCTCTCTCTGTACCCGTTCGTCCTGGGGATGCGATGACCCATCTGCTATTACATCGCATTCCTGGATTTCCAGGACAGAGCGGAGTTAAATGAACATCAAGTCAAATAAGGAATGTGTCGGAAATTCAGTTGAAATATCACAAAAGCAGAGGGTAACACGAGATAAAGTATCTCCAGGGTCGTTACGGGCTTAAATTTAATTAAAAAAATACAAATAGAAATGGGCGCCACCAACTGAATCCCTAGCAAACCACATCCTTCCTGGTTAAGCCTTAATTAAGACAAGGAAAGAAATAGGAAAATCACATCATCATCAGATCACAACTTTTGCAACCAGCTGATCGCTGTCATTCAAGTTTATAATTCTGTATTCAATTAATAAAATCCTTTGTTTTTCGATATTGTCGCATTGGACTTGGATATCAAGCTCACAGGTGTGCTGAAATGGGTTGTTCTCTGGAGTGTTATCGGGCGAGGATCGGGCTGTGGTATGCGAAGGGTAGTCGGGATTTCCGGTGTTTATGTGTGCATACGGGACCTAGTAACTTGTGGTTTATAGCCCTAGTGATAGCTGCGTTGTTAGTTATTGGTGGAGTGGAAGTGAATCCAGGGCCTGTTACTCCAAATGTGAATCAGGCAAATGATCCAGTGGCATCTTTAAAGTGTCCGACGTGCAGTAAAACATTGAAGAATGGTGTTGAGTGTGGGCTATGTGAGAAATGGTTTCACTTCGGCTGTATTAAGGTCAAGAAGGAGGATTGTGATGTCGGAAATTGGTTTTGTAAAGTATGTGATACGCCGGACAGTTTGAGGGTGCAAATCAAAGCAAGGGATCAAATAATACAGGAACTTAGAGCAAAGCTTCGTGAATCAGAAGAAACGGTGAAGGATGTGACTGAACGGCTTTCTACTGGGATCAGTGTGGAAGAGGGCGTGCAGGAGCAAACTGAGGATGACGTTATCATAATGGGTGAAGAACAGCTAGATACAGAACTGGGCGATTATCAAGGAGGTTTTAGGAAGGGACGGTCGTGTGTGGAGCAAATCATGAATCTCAAATCTATCCTTTCATATCTGAAACTAAGGAGCAAGAAATTTGTAGTAACTTTCATTGATTTTAAGAAAGCTTATGACTCCATTGATCGGACTACCCTGCTTAAGATTCTAAAGGAGTTCGGCCTAGACAACAAAACCAGAGCGATCATCCTACAGACTCTCACCAACACCACTTCAAAAGTTAAGTTTAGAGGCGAGATTTCCAATGCCTTCAAGATAAGGACAGGAGTTCGACAGGGAGATGGTCTCTCGCCTCTACTATTCAAATGCGTTCTTGAGAAAGTTATCCGTGAGTGGCGCAAAACAATGATTGATGAAGGAGTCGAAAATGGAATCAGACTTGCTCACAAGAATAAGAATTTATCAATTGACTGTCTAGCCTTTGCGGATGACCTTGCGGTTTTTGCAGATTCGTTGGATACGGCCAGGAAACAGATCAACCAGCTTCAAACACAAGCTGCAAAGGCGGGCCTCCTGATCTCTTTCGAGAAAACAGAATTTATTACCAACATCAAAACGGCTCCAAAATATATTGAAGTGAATCATGGAAAAATCAAGCGGGTTGTGAAATTTAAGTATCTTGGGGACTGGATAGACCCTACAATGTCCGAAAACGAGGCTTTTGCGTCACGCTGGAATAAAATTGAAATGGCTTACCATCTATCTAAGAATGTGTACAACAAAAGATCTATATCCCCGAATGCAAAACTGAAGCACTACTGCACGGTCATCCGGCCAGAAGCTTTGTATGCAGCGGAATGTCTTTCCGTGAATAGAAAAGGCATAATGGAAAAACTGGAGACCAAGGAAAGGAAGATATTGAGGAAAATCCTGGGTCCAGTCAAAGAACACGGCGAGTTCCGAAGACGCCACAACCACGAGTTGTACACTCACGTAGAGAAAATAACGGACGTGATGAGGAAAAGGAGGATTTATTTTTATGGACATATAACACGAATGAAATCAACACGGCTATCCAACAGAATTTTTGCTTTTCTCCGTGAGAAAAAGACAAAGGGGGCCTGGTTCATTGAAGTAGAGAAAGATGTGTTGGAGACTGGGATTACACGTGAAGATATCCAGGAGCGTGGCCCACTTAGGGATAAACTTCAGAAACATCGGAGTTTTCAACTTAAGCCGAAGCTAAAAACCGGGAAGGCGTGGACGACAGAGAGAAAGGTGCAACATCGATTGCGAATGAAGGAGTACTGGGCTAACATTAAAATGCAGAAAAAACAGTTGACATGGCGTGGTCCTTAGTTGGCCGTAACGAAGGAAGAAGAAGAAGAATGGGTGATTCTATGATACGATGGAGTGCGAATATCTCGAGGAAATCAGGTGCGAAAGTGCGGCGTTATCCGGGGATTAAGATTGACCAGCTTGCCCAACAAGTGGAAGAAGCAAATGTAGAGGACTGTGACAAAGTTAAAGTGATGTTGCTCCATGATGGGACGAACGATTTGAAGAAGAGGGCTACAGCTGATTACATCATGGGGAACTTTACGAACTAGGCAGAAAAGCTAAAAGCAAGTTTAGAAATGCAAAAATTATAATGAGTGGCATTGTTCGGCGGGGTGATGTTCCGTTAAGGCGAGTTAAGGCTGTAAATGACCGCATGGACTGGGTATGTGCACAACTGGGATTAGTGTACGTAGAAGCTGACTGCTGGATTGGTGGCCGTGACTTCGCCCGAGACGGGCTGCATCTAAATCGACGGGGCGCTTTCAATCTAGGGAGCCTACATGACAGGGTCATCGGTTCGTGCCGGCTTTTGTGAGGAGGAGCAGGTCCAGAGGTTGCCAGCCGATGGGAACAGAAGGAGCTATTTCGAGATATTTGCTGCGGAGGTAAGACTCTAAGATTACTGCAGGTTAATTGTCAGAGTTTAGGAAATAAATTAATTGAATTTTGGAATCTTGTAGAGACGTATTCTCCGGACATTGTCATTGCAACTGAATCTTGGTTATATGAGGAAATAAATAGTAGCGAAATAATTCAAGGGACCTACGAGATGTACAGAAGGGATCGGGGGGAGCGAGGTGGTGGGCTATTTATTTGTGTGCGCAAAAATATAGCTAGTTTCTTAAAGTGGGCTGATATGGATCATGAAATGTTATGTGTACAAATTTCGGATAAAGGAAATAAATTCCCTCTTCAGGTGATAGGGGCGTATAGAACACCGAAAGATAACTTTTCTCTCCTCGAAACACTGTATGATAAAACTTGTACGGGTAATGCTATGAAAAAGAGCATAATAATTACTGGAGATTTAAACCTCCCCAAAGTAGACTGGTCTGGTGAGTCAACTAGCTGTGGTCAGGCTCAGAGCGCTGCAAATAAATTCTCAAGGGAGGGGGGATTTTCCCAAGTAGTTGACTTCCCAACTAGAGACAATAATACCTTAGATGTTTATCTCGTAAGGCCTGTAGAGCTGTATATTAACTGTCTGAAAGTACCAGGAATTAGTGACCATTCTGGGGTTGAATTAAATATTAAATATGGTGACATTACAAAATTAGACTCTGATGTAGCAAAAAAGATCATATTCCAGTATCGCAGGGCGGATCAGGGCAAGTTTCAGGGGTATTTGAATGAGCTATTTGTAGGATGGGCATCGGAAGGAAATCACATTAATATCCTGTGGACTAACTTTTTGAAAATTTTAAATAGCGCTGTTGATAAATTTGTCCCATTTATATTGCTGAAACAAAACCCAGATACTGGGTATTACACACGAGAAATTAGGAGTCTAAAACGGAAAATTAGGAAATTATACAATAAAAGACATGATAGTGACAAACATAAGTTGAAATTTAAGTCCTTATCAAGAGAGCTCGCCTTAAAAAAGAGGGCTGCTCATGACAGTTATATGCAAGGTTTACTTGGTTCGGGAGGTGATGGGTGGAAAAACATTTACAGTTATGTTAGGAGAAGAAAGGGAAATTCAAATAATTTGTCGATGATAATGTCCGGTGACGGTAAATTAATTACTGAGAAACAGGCCATTGCTAATGAATTAAATGTCTTTTACGGTAGTGTGTTCAATAAATCCAATAGCTGTGTGTTGGACCTTAACGACGAATCAGGGGCTCCCCTGTTCCAAATAAACCAGTCAGCAATTGTAAAGCTAATACTAAAACTACGTTTCAAAGTATCAAAGGGTCCTGATAATATTGTTAGTGAAGTACTTAAACTAGGAGGTAGGGCCGTGGCACGATACTTGGAGGTGATGTTTAATGTGTCCATAAACAAAGCGCAAATCCCAGATGACTGGAAAAGAGCTACGGTAGTCCCAATATTTAAGGGAGGGAGCAGACTTGAATTGGGCAACTACAGGCCGGTTAGCCTTACGTCCGTCGTTTGTAAACAGATGGAGCATCTCATTTGCGACTACTTGAGGGAACAGTGGGAAACATTATCATGGTTTAATGATAGGCAACATGGATTTCGGAAAGGTTACTCATGCGAGAATCAGATGCTATCACTTTTTCAAGACATTAGCGAATCTTTAGACCATGGAGTTTCAGTCGACGCCGTGGTTATAGATTTTGCGAAAGCATTTGATGTCGTTCCGCATGACATGCTACTCCATAAATTAGCTTCGACGAAGATTGATAGAAGAGTAATTTTATGGATCCAAGAATTTTTGACGGGTCGTTCCCAGAAAGTGAAAGTCGAAGGCATATTCTCGGATGAAATTACCGTAACGTCGTCTATCCCTCAGGGCAGCGTAATCGGAACTTTGTTATTTTTGGCGTTTATAAATGACTTACCAAATGGGATTCGCAGTGACTGTCGATTGTTTGCGGATGATTGTGTAATATATCGAAAGATACATGACTCACAAGACAATGCAGTGCTTCAAGAGGACCTGAACTTGGTCTATAAGTGGGCGATTGTAAATAAAATGAAAATAAACACAAGAAAATGTAGTCTCTTAAAAATAGGGAAAGTGCGAAGGCAGGATTTTCAATATAACATTGGCTCGGAAATACTTGTAGAAGAAGATTCTTGCAAATATTTGGGCGTTCACGTAAGGAATGATATGAAATGGAGTAGTCATGTAGGATGTGTAGTTTCAAAAGCTTACAAATCCCTGCATTTTGTAATGAGGGTATTAAAAGGAAGTAGTACCTCTGCTAAAGAATTAGGATATTTGGCACTTGTGAGACCTATTCTGGAATATGCCTCGGCGGTTTGGGATCCATATCAAGTAGGGCTCATCAATGAGTTGGAAATGGTACAAAGAAAGGCCGCTAGATTTGTGCTCAGTGACTTTAATCCCAGGAGCAGTGAGAGCCGTATGTTAAAGAAACTTGGGTGGGAATCACTGGAGGCTAGGAGGATGAAATCTAGACTCTGCGCTATGTACAACACGTATACAAATCAACCAGCATGGGGTGAGCTTAGCAAACGATAGGGAAAGCCCACTTACATGGGTAGGAGCGATCATCCTTTCAAAGTTAAGGGCCGACCACAGCGAACAAATTATGGTAAATATTCTTTTGTAAACCGTGCCATTGATAACTGGAACTCTCTACCTGCCGCAGTCTTAGAGCCTTTTCCCAAACATATAGGTGTGTTTAAGAAAAGACTGACTATTTGTGTAAATACTCCAGTTTAATTGTTGTATAATTGTTATTGAATTGTTAAGTATAATTATTTATTTGTTATGTATATACAATTTGCCACCGGGGGACACACCCCCCATTGCAAATAAATGAATGAATATGAATATGAATATGAAAAATTATTCAACTTTGATAGTCAGACAGACATATTAAACACTCATCCTACCTGAGAGCATGGTCGAATGCCAACGTTAAATTGTCATTGTCCAGAAAATCGAACCATCTCTATTCTACTCAAAGTGTATTTAATCCACATAAAATAGGAAAATTTTCTAAAGTTCACTTGGGTTCTCAGGATCACCGTAGCACTATGTCTTTGCGTCACTGACATTCGTGATACCTGAGACCTAACTTCTCTATAAATTAACATCATGAATGTGGATGTAAAAAATATAATTAATCTGTCTAAACACATATATTCTAATCACACATTTAAATATCACATAATTTATGGCTTGCATGGCATTATTCAAATGCTGAATATGTTAGTAAAATGGTCCTAAACATCGAATAATTAATTTACACTATTTACACTGTCATTAATAATTGCTTGTTTGTGAATCACAGAAAATCCACTACTCATTGGTTATAATCATCATCATCATCAAAATTAAATATTTCTCACATTAGTTCTCATCTCAAAATTCAATATATTCATGTCAGAATAATTAACTCATTATCATCAAATCATTTAAATGAATATTATAATCATCAATTCTTTATACTCTCTAATTATTCACTCTCATTTCATCATCTCTTTCAGATTAAATCATCTTAAATCATCCATATAATTTGTTTAATTCATCAACTCAAATTGTAATTCTTCAAATTATTCAAATCATATCTCTCAATTAAATTTATTTAAATCCATTTAAATTTATTAATCATCAGCTTCTTTAATTAATTATCACCTTCTAATTCAGTTATTCATCATCTATTTAATCATCTATTAATTTATTTAAATCAGCTTATTTATTCAATCTTTAATTCATCCATTTATTTAATTCATTGATTTATTCCAAAATTTAATTTATCAATTTATTTAAATTTGATTTCATCTGGTTAATTAGATTTTTATTATTTCATTGAGTCATTTTGATTTTTATTTCATTAGGTCAGATCATTTATATGCTTAAACTTCAGATTATTATTTCATTAATTATTATTATCAGAAAATCTTGTATTATCAACAATATTTATTTGTTTAATTTCCTAACAAATTGTTTAATATGGGTTATAGAACGTTGTCTTACAGTTTTATCACTTCCAAGTTATATCTCGTATTCAATTATCATGCCAAAAAATATTATTGCCTTCACAAAATCACGTTGGATCTCACTATCCAAAACTTCATCATCTACTCTCACTTTATCAAATACCATATTTGAATACCACAATTATTCCACAAAACTCCATAAATATTCAGCACACAGCATGAATCTCAAAATTATGCTAGACTGGGTTCGACAACCTCATGTCTGCCTCAAAATACATTAGCAATATTGCAACTTCCACTTGGCAACTTCCACAAAATGCCTATCACAAACTTCACTTAATCACGTTGCATGATCTACAAAAATATTTAACTGGCTTCAAATTATCAACGCACACAATCTCCAATAACTGTAATTAATCTGATCACATCTAGACAACTTTTTAAACAAATAGGAAAAATATTACCTTAGTAATCGAAATCAAATTCAAGATCCGCTTTCAAATAGCATGAATTCTCTTAAAATTCTCATAATTCACTTCACAGAAAAACACCAATGTGTCATAATCTCTCACATCAAAATATGCAATACTGATCTGCCTCAAAATAAATCTGACCATTAATGATTCATCTTACAAGATTCAATTACTTTAAATCCTTCTCAAAGGTAGCAAACTCGATCATAAAAATTATCAAAAGCATCAACTGTATCAGCTGTTAAATGAAAGTACTCTCAAAAGAGTATAGCAACAAAATATTGGATTGGCAAACAAGAATTACAAAATGTAACCCTGCTGACATTTATTTTTAATTTATTTAATAAAATTCGACTGATATGTGACTAGTAGTTTCTTGTTTGATCCTCTTACAATCTCAAGTACACTCGGATGATAAAAATGAGTTCCTCAATGGCAAGTTAGGTGTGTACCACCACGCAATCGTATAAATACGAAAAGCCTTGCCTCGTAGACTATCATGATAATGCCCTGAGCGATGGGTAAAGATGTGTACCACCACGCAATCGCCTAAAGCGAAAGGCCCCATCTCGTCGTCTAATGAGTGAATGTACCAGATTGGAATCAACAAGTCTCTAGTTGTCACATAAAAGCGATATTCATTCACTTGAGTGAATAAAATCTTAATATCTCCAAACAATCCAATTGAAAAATATCCCTACTGATGAATAATACACACTTGCTAGTATGCAATGAACTGACGAAGTAATTTAAATAATCCAATTGCAGATCACGAGTTCGAAATACTCGCCACAAAAAATAACTATCCAAGAAAAACTATCCTTACTGAAAAATGTCTAAAAGACCAAACATCTGCTTAATAAAGCCAACCAATGGTGAGAATTTCGTATAATGGTGCCTGCCATATCATATGGTAACGCCATATTCTAGCAAAATTTGGAGCAAATAATGTCTAAGCCATGTCTAAATAATCGTAGAACTCCTACTAGAAAAATATACAAGTATGCCCAGTGTTCATGAAAAAATCATATCAGAAAGTCATAACTCTTACAGTACCTTCTCATATCAGCTGTTAATATATTTCAAAGATCGTCGATTATCCTCGTGTATGCAATAAATTTCTCGAAAGATCGACGGGAATATCGTATCAGCCACGCAATAACGATTGCCTTCATATCCCAAGTGAATCAGCTGTTGGACCTCCTCTTCTTCAGGAACCGAATCCATCGCTCTGTGGTGCCATCACGTCTCTGTCTCCGCTTACTCCGACATGATGAACTGCATGTTATCCATAACGGATACTGTCCAAATTCTTCTGTAAAAGTTCGTAAACGTAGCGTACCCCATATTCTTCTTCTATGTTACGCCACTGTCCCATACAATGTTCGGTTTGCTTGTGATAAAAGTCAATCTCCACAGCGGCTGAATCTCACTTGCAGAAAATAATTTTATTTATGAAAGTGTATACGTTTCTGAAACACCCTGTAGCTGTGTTCGTAATCGATATTTTATAATAATTCATGAAAAAGAATTATATTAATGCACGTGCCAATGTTCATAAGTGCATATACTCGTAACATTTCGTTTGCCTAAAAGCGTTAATGTTGGCTAGACCCCATGGTCGCTTTAAATATTCCGTTATGAAATGCATAGTTTGATAAGTCGTAATGTCATTGGAATATCTAAGTTCATTTGAAGTTCACAATAGCAGTATATGATAACTATCTGCCTGCACAATTCGACTACTGAATACAAGTCCCAACTCATAAAGTTGTAACTGAATGTCGAAATGAAGTTCAGCTTCTTTAATGCTGCCTGCGTATAAAAGTCAGAACCAGCACGCTCTGCTCTACTGCACTGTTCTAGAATGATCGACGCTTGAAGCCGGCCTCGCCATACCGCCTCGCCGTGCTGTTCTGCGTTACAAAATGCAGCCCGAAATATAGTTCCCAATCTCGTTATAATGCTGTTTATTTCTTAACATTTGAAAAAGCATTGCTGCCTCGCATAGCTGTGACTACGATGTTGGAAATAATACTGTTCCAACACCGGCTCTTCTCTCGCTTACACGGCCTGTACAGCTTGCCTCGCAACCGGTCCTCGTACCGCCTACCGTGCTTTGCTTGCCTTGACTCACTGACCTACTTTCCGCTCCGCTTGTTGAAGTAATACTGTCGCTTTCACTCCACGCAACAAGTGCTGTACACCGTTCAACTTTCCGTTCGCTCTGCGCAACATGTGTTCTACTCGGCCTTGCTGGCTGAACTCAACTGATACAGCTGTCTCTAGACTGCGTTGACGAGCTCCTACTCCGCGCTGTCACGTGATGTTCCCCTACCTTCTGTGGTCATGCGTCACAAGTAAAATCTCGACCACCATCATCTCGGCTATTAAGTTATACAATAACTTAAGGGGTTATCTGTCTTTCTTCAAGTTATCACCATATATATTGCTTGTTATTTCTTCTCTTCTGAGATGATATAATTTTATGTTCCATATAGATCTTAATAATATTTCAATATTCCTCCCATAATTCTATCTGCTTGACTGGTAGTGCCACCTTTATCCTTGGCCTTCTACGTCATTTCCTAACATGCCTCTCGACTCGATTTGAGCGCTATCTTTACAACTTTTCCCATAAATCTCAACTACGGCTTAATGTCAGCTGGCGTAGCCGATAGCCTCAACTGGGTATCGGGTACAACGTGTGAGTGATTTCTTGGCCTTGGTGTTCCTAAGGGCCGGGATCCATGTATTACGCTCACGTTCAATTTCTTCCTTCCGATTGAAATTGTCGGGGTGTTTGAAGATTTTTATGGCTTCCCGTTGCAACCTGGCGTGGTAGTGTGTGGTCGTGGAGAGTATCTCCGGGTCCCCGTACTGTACAGCGTGACCGGGCAAGAGAGAATGCTCAGCGACTGACGATTTATCAGTTTGACCCAGGCGGCTGTGTCTGTTATGTTCCTTGAGTCAGGTTGTCACGCTCCTCTTCGTCGTTCCTATGTACACCTTCCCACAGGAACACGGGATTCTGTAGACACCTTCAGTGGAGTGTGGGTGGCGCTTGTCTTTAGCGGATCGCAGCAAGTCCCGGATTTTGGCGGTGGGTTTATAAACCGTCTTCACCCCATAGGTCTTCAGTAATTTGCCTATCCTGTCCGTCACCTTCTTCACGTACGGCAGGAATGCGGTGGCCACCGGAGTTTCCTCAGAATATTTCCTCGTGCTCCGGCGCCTGGGATGAGAGGCTCGCGCAATCTCCTTATTGCTGTATCCGTTGGCGCATAGGGCCCTCTTTATATGTTTCAGCTCTTGGTTGAGGTTGGATGGCTCACAGATTCTCTTAGCACGGTCTACCAATGTTTTGATAACTCCGTGTTTCTGTCGGGGTGGTGATTGGATGTCTTGTGTAGATACCGGTCGGTGTGTGTGGGTTTCCGGTATACGGTGTGCCCCAAGCGCAGGTCATTAGTCCTGGTGATCAGCACGTCAAGAAAGGCCAGGCAGTTGTCTTTCTCCTTCTCCATTGTAAATTTTAGGCTGGTGTTGAGGCTGTTAAGGTGGTCCAGGAAACGTTCCAGCTCTTCCTCTCCGTGGCTCCAGACTACGAAGATATCGTCAACATAACGTAGCCATACTTTCGGTTTGAGGGGTGCAGTCTCGATCGCCAACTGCTCGAACTTTTCCTTGTAGAAGTTCGCAATCACAGGGCTTAGTGGGCTACCCATGGCAACTCCCTCTATTTGCTCGGGAGATATCCTGTCTGGACCACGGCCTACAAGCCCGAAAAACTTGTACCTCATTATGAACGCCGGCCGTGAAAGCCTAAGCTGTTATATTGATTTTCAAATTTATTCTTAAATGTTTTTGACTTGGTCCATGTCCAAAGTTAATATTTGTGAAACATAAGTTTCTTTTCATTACATATAACAAGGCTCTACACCTTATCCCAAAGCATATAGGTAATAAATGGGCTATACTATACTTTGACTACCTAGTTTTAGCTAACTAAGGGTAATTTCTCAAGATTACTATAGGTTAACAGTTGGATTGGGAGTGGCAGGTGGGTAGTAATTAAAATGTAAAAGCAGTGTCCATACAATATTTGTATTCATTTTTAAATACATGTACAATATTTTCACATAATACATTTTTGTTATAAATTGTACAGTTGGTTTTATTTGTTTTCTATTTTTAATTCTTAAGTATGAATACCTTTTTTTGTTTTTTGTTGCTTGATTGGTGCTGTTTTCTATTTTTAGTGCTACTGTTTTATTTACTAAATTGTTTTGGTTTATGTATTTGATAGACACAGGTAGAGGATTTTTATATTCATAACTTAAAACTTTAAGCTTGGCCAATGGTTAAGTAATGACCATAGGCACGTGTAGCTATACAATTAGAATCAATTACTCTTTTATCAGCAACAGCACAAAATAAATTTTGTTTAGTTTAATAGATCCTATGTCATGTTGGTTTGAAGCAATAATGTTCATTGGTATTCTTTAAATCTCGTTTTTCATGATACAATCCTTATAATCTTGAAAGCTTATACAATTTTTGACAACGCCCATGTTAATGCCTTTAATCTTCTTCATTTCTTTATCATTTATGTCTAAAGCATACATTTTAGCTCTACGTCCAACAACTGCTTTAATCATTTGACCACAAGCCTCGTCTTTAAATTTTCCCAACGTTTTCTTATTTGATATAGAGTGATTACTAGGATAATCTGATGTGTCCACGTGTTCTAGGAAATCCAACTTGTGTTGATATACATCTTGGGTGTTAACCAAATAAATGAACGAGTCCGTATCCATATACATAAGCTTTAGATTTTCCATTCCATAATAGGGTAGCAGGACATCATAGTGGTGGGAATACATGAGAGTTTTTGAAATATCTAGTATACACATACCAATATATATATAGGCTTATTGAATACAATGTTACGTTTAGCCATAAGGAAAGCAGCTAGGTTAGGACCATAAATTGTTCTGTCAATGAATGTTGGTTTAGCTATTAGCTTTACAGCTCTTTTGCTATCAGTCGCAAGACGTATGTCTATTCTTTTACGAATATTTTCCATTGCTTTTCCAAAAATGGCATTGTTGAATAATTTGTACAGATTTTTCTCAAATCATTTTGGCTTGTTTTCGAAGGTTGTTATTAAAATCAGCGTATGCCTTTAGCCAAGTTCTTTGTTTAAACTTTAACACACGATGAATTTTTATCAATTTTAGTCCATGATCTAGAGCCTGTTTAAGCGCTATATAATGAGCAACATACCGCCTTCGATTTCCAAGATGAGGAATGAGTTTTTTCAGAAGCGAATCCATAGGTTGTGTACACTCTGGTAGGAAAGACAAATCGTTGTGTAGATCATGAAGGTCGGATGGGTAATCAACATCAACGTCTAGAATGTATCCCACAGGGTCATCTACCTTTAACGTTTCTAGATCAACAGTATCTGGAGAAACCCACTGAATTCCACCATAAGGAAGGGAGTGGCACATAGCCCACCCGTATTGGTTGTTGGCGTCATCATAGGTAATAAACTGTGATGGTTTCTCGGAATCATAGGGTCCCAT
Organism: Meconema thalassinum; assembly: GCA_946902985.2. Taxonomy (NCBI): domain Eukaryota; kingdom Metazoa; phylum Arthropoda; class Insecta; order Orthoptera; family Tettigoniidae; genus Meconema; species Meconema thalassinum. Next base: position 1,429,182,172 of record OX336389.2, on the reverse strand, counting down.
GTATTTATTGTTAGCTTTAGCATACCGATGAGACACCTGGCATATGCCTCCACGTATTCCAGACTCTATTAAAAGAATCTGATCGTAATCCTGTAGCAATTCCAGTTCAATTCCAGTGTAAAGGAGCATTGCCTCAAAACTTAAACCAGGCGAAGTAAAAAAGTGTGCAGCATCCACTCGATGTGTTTCTAGTGTTTTGTTTCTAAAAGTTTCAAAACTGTCTGCAAGAAGGACTACATCTGAAGTTAGGTAGAGATCACTATATTCCCATAGAGATTTAATTTTGAACTGAATCCTCACATTTTCAGCATGTTCATAGTCTTCTTTACTAACATCTTCTTGACTTAATTTGTTAACCCTAGAACTGCTGCAGGTTTATCTGTCAAATGCTGCAGTAATTTCTCATAAAGTACACACTAAAGGAATTTGGTATCTGTAAGCATACTGTGTTCATGAATATGACTTATCATACAGCAATAGAAAGATGAAACACTGTTCTATATTATCTTGATATAGGTGAATCATTCAGACTCGTCAGTTTGAATTAATCATAAAAAGTATTTTATAAAAAATAAAAAAAATAAAAATTATTTACTTTTCTGCTCTAGAAAACCATATTGACGAGTTGATTGTTCGTCAGAGACATCATAAATGAAAAGTTCATAGTTTTTTGTTACTAATTCAAGAACCAGTTTCAAATAATTCCTGTTATTTACTAAAAAGAAAATTATTTTTACAAAAATATGACATTTCTCTATTTTGAAGTACATAACCAGCGCGCGATTACGGGGAGGCAAGTTCACAGGACCAGGATGATGAACGATAAACGGTACATTATTACCTGGAAAGTCACTTTCTTCGGGTTGAATATCAGTCTAGTTCACACTTACCCCTTCACGGCTAACATTAGGCATGTGTACAGGGTCTGTCGGAACATGATAAACATCGCTTGCATTGATGTGGATTTCCATAACTTGCGTGACATCCTGTTCACCGGTATCACTGCCACTACTTTCACCATCTTCATTTTCATACGAATACACACAATAATCACTGTCATCGTCCATACTATCACACGAATCGTCAAAAATCAAGTGATCGGTTTCTGAATCGTCTACATAGTTGGCGGCCATTTTGCTCAATGCAACTTCAATATCAACATGGAAATACTTCCACTTCTGCAGCCAAATAGTAGCTTGCATACTGTCATTTGTTTGCCAAAGACTTACACTATGAAAGATAAAAGCATCGGGAACCAGCATGATTTGAAATTAGTGCCATCTGAAGTCTAACAGTGGTACTATATTTGAATTCCAAGACCGTCTTTCAGAGAGACGGTCGCACTTGATTAAACAACACACCGTCTTCCTGGAAGACGGTCCGCAGTTCTAGGGTTAAGAATGCCTCTTCTGGTGGTAAACACGTTTCACTTAACTCTTCCCATGAATCAATGTAATCATAAGGAAATAACCCTTTACGAGTCATAAGCATTGCATTTTCTTTTCCAAAGTACTCGTCAGTTTCAGCATATTGTTTTAGATCCCTTAGTGGGGGGTAGTTGGATCTAGAACATATGTGTTAATGTGCTAATATGGAAGGTGATTTCTAAAGAGGGCATCTTCCCGTAGCTGGGTAAGCTTACCAGTGTAGCGTGTTGTGTGATGTCTAAATGCTAGGGGGTGCTCCTGTAAAGACGTAAGTGTCGCTTATGGGAATGATCTGCTGGGCGCAGGTTAATGTACTAGACTCCCAGCTGGTCAGAAGGAATTATATAACCGTCCTGCTTGTGTCAGCTATGCTGGCGGCTTGCAGCCAGCGGTCGCGTGTGAGAGACACAATAGAACTTGAGCCGGCGATTACAGGCTACTGTTGTCACGCTTACTCGTGACGAGAGTCGGGAAGGGCGTTGGGACGTGAAGAGGCGTGTAATTACGAATACAAGGTGTAGTTTACTGACCAAGTATTTATTGGTCAGTGATGTATGAAATTGTATGTCCCTTTTAGGGAAGTGTAAACAATAGTGCAAATTAGGTGTACAAGTTTGTGGGGTAGGTTTTACAGAGTATAGGATATCTGAACACTGCTGACTCACCTGATGATAACAGCTAGGGCCTCCGGCTGACACACTGTATGACTGATAATCGAGAGAGAGTGTGTCCTCATTAAGGCCTTCCTCTTATAGGCTTTGGTGTTGTACTGTCAGCATTCCATTGGCATAGCTGCCCCAGTTAGTTATAGTGTAGATGTTTATAGTGTGATGCAAGTGTTTGGCAAGCCTTCCAAGTTGGTCAGCCGCCCTCGCTGTGTAAAAGATGCTGTTCTGGACTTATGAGATTTGCCAGTTAGGGATGGTTTAAATAGATGATGGAGGGTGGCTTCCAGGTGGTGCAACCCCCTGGGGGCCTGTACAAGCCTCCTCCTCTGATTAGTTCGCGTCCCCGCGAACGGGAACGGAACGTGGAGTTGGGGTGTCGATGTATTAGGTTATTGCTGAATCTTCCTTGTATCTCTTCTTTGTTTCTTCGGTGTCGTGTAGAGGTAGTGATGTCGTGTTGATGTAGCGATGTCGTGTAGATGTGAGATCAGCTCGTGTTCAGAGGGGTGGGTTTTGGGATATACATATACATTTGACATTTTAAGACAGTTCATGAGAAAAAATTGACATTTGCAATATATAAAAAGTTCCAAAAAAATACATGGTTTTGATAATATATTGTTGTTGTGCAGGGAGGAAAAACCCAGGGCTGGATTGTGATTGTGCCGTCCGGCTCTATCTTGGGGAAAAAATTGCTCACTGCAATGAGAAAGATAGAAGAAGTAGAAAAAATAGGTGTTCCAAGGTATACGTTAGGGGAAATTTTAAAATATGTTTATTGTTTTGGGATAAAACGGAACACCTTCACAAATTTGGTCGTTAGAAGAAAGAAAATTAAAGAAACAAATCATAATCATTGTGTACATGTGATATTAATGTAGAAAGTATACTGTTTAATATGTAACTTTGATATGCGCATATATTAAGATTTATGAATACCATTTATCCCCTTCGCAGACAATGTGGGGGTGCGAAGTATTATTTATACATTTATAGGAGAATAACTGCCCGTTGGCGCATTACTTTGTGCTAATTTACAATTTACAATTATCTTACGGACTAACTAAGCGCGCTAAATTTCTGTTATTCTAATCTATGTGGTACCTCATCGTCATCATTTCTAACAAACTTAAGCTAATAGCGTTGCCCCCTGTGGGTGGGTGCGACTATCATGGCGGCACAACCCGTCCTTTACATGAGGAGTCCGCGTTGTGTGGCCGTATGTCACCTCTCATATTAGGTGAGATATCCATTAAACGTTGAACCGACCTGCGGTGGGGTATATCCCACAGGCACATCTCCCCCGTGGTGCGGATTTATTACCTGTAAGCAAAATTTACTGAGGTGTGTAGAGGGGGGGGGGAATTATGTGTATGAGTGGGGGTTAGCAAGACGTGTATGGGCGTGGGCAAAATATTTACAGAGGGCTATATACAATGTCGCCACCTGTTGGTAAAAAAAGAAATTATTGGCATATATGTATATGTATAGGGTGTTTAACCTTGTCATCCTGTGTATTGGCCTGTAAAACATGACAGTATGAGCATGGTGCTCAACACGTGGTTGCTACATGGTAGCGGTTGCCTGTACCCAGTGGTCGGTTGTCGGCGCTGGACCGATACCTGGCGGGGTGCAAGAAAATATAACATGATATGTAAGCACAGTATAATAATGATATTGCCATATAAAATCTGGAGAGTGCCCATAATGGCGCCACTCTCTATGCTGACAAAAAATAAATGTCCATAATGATGGAGCACCCTATATTGGGAGCGGGTGTCCCACGTTGGAGCTCATGGCTGTAAAGCAAGCATATATATGATTAATATCACTGTCCATATGTATGTCTACTCCTGTCTACCAACGTGATAGTGTACTCCTGTCTACCAACTAACCTTATGTCTATTTATAGACTACTCTTAAGGATATATAAAAAGTGGCTCCAAATATTGCCTTAACCTAGTGTTGTCATCTTAATACCATTTATCTTAATATGTTTTTGGGCTTACACCGGTAGCGGAATTTTAGTTACCGGGTGCCAAGATATTTAGCCTAAATCTGACTTATTCTAGTGTGTTATCGGGCTTACCCTGACAACGGATTTGCGTCGCCAGGTGCCGAAATATTCTACCTTAATTATGGTAGTAAAAATGTTTACTATTTAAAAGCCGAATGGTTGACCTTACTTTATTGCCGAAATATGCTGTGCTATTATTTAGCAACAGCGGTTATAAAATTTGCTTAATTCTAAGTTGCGTACCAAAATGCAACTGTCTTACATGCTAAAATATTAACCAGAGCGATCGCCCGGGGCAGTTTTACCTACCCAGATCACCACCCGCACGTATCCTAGAAACACCGGTTGTCCCAAGAATCGCCGGATTACGCTCCCTTAATACTAGTTGTCGACATTTATGCTAATAATTATTAACTAGTATTAATATAGTCGCAGGCGGCTTACGGTGCCACTAAGCAAACCGCTTCGCCCGCTGTATTTGCCTGCTCATTGCCGTTGCCTTTGCATATGTTGTCGTTGTTGGGTCTGCCCACTTTAACCCCTGTGAGTTGCTCGCGATGCTCCTCATTTAATGCCCTTGGCTGCCCGCTGCGTCACCATTTATGTGGGCATTGGACATCGTCCAATGGCATAATATCATCTTCGCCCTTATTGGCAGTAATAGTATCCTCTTCGCCCTTATTGGCAGTAATAGTATCCTCTTCGCCCTTATTGGCAGTAATAGTATCCTCTTCGCCCTTGTTTGCAGTAATAGTATCCTTTTCGCCCTTATTCGCAGTAATAATAATCTCTTCGCCCTTATTGGCAACAATAATGCTTCACTCCCGCGCATAGGAGTCTTGCTTCCCGCTCTAGAAGCCCTACGTACTTATATCTAACTAAAAGTCTAGTCCTAGTTGGGTCGTCCCTAGGGTCATCTCCTGAGTCCGGTGTGGAGCTGGCTATTTCTCCCACCATCCTCAGAAAGTTTCCCCTGCAGGTCTTGGCTTCGACGACCGTGGCACATAGTGGGTGTAACATCTCTTCGTCCTAGGGGCAGGCTAGGCACACCTAGGATTCCGAAGTTTGCCCGTGCCAGGCCATGAATGCTTCAACCTTACGTGGTTCGTCTGTTTGGTCTGGTCAGTGAGTTAACTAGGGTAAGGCTCAACATCGCCTTACCCAGCTCTGCTTCTTTGTGGTGCCTCTTCCCTTCAGCTTACGCTGTCATCATCAATCAGCGTGTCACAGATTCCTTTTTATATATGGAAAAAATAAGTGTATTGTGTAAATAATTTATTGTGTATAAAATGTAAAATTTTTCAAGTGTTTTGGGGTTGTAGAAACTTCTAAGAGCATAGACTACTTTAGGTCTACTGTGCTATGTCGGATTTCCAGCTGTAATGCTATGTTGATTTTCCTGGAGGCGTTAGTAGGGTTTATGGCATTAGGTTCCCTGTTATTAGGATCCGGGGGTATTATCCGTTGAATAGGTTTAAAGCAAGGTAGGAGGGGGTTGCGCATCTTTGGGCTTCATGTAAATGGTGGCCTAGAGCCGGTGATGCCTCCAGGATGCTTCTACAATGAGTGGACGGGGGTAGGTATTTCCCGGGATTGCAAAAATATAAAAATTCCATGCAGGAGTAATACTAATAATAACCCAGGTGTGTGGGTGGGATATTCCATGCATGTATCTGGATATGAGGCGTATCCGCACTCATTGAAGGATGGGTATCGGTCAGTGTATAATAATATTATGTCCCTTTCATGCGGGATTATTTAATTTAAAAAAGAATTGTTAGTATATAATTTTGGCCTCATCTCTTACTTGGAGATGCGCATTACGCTTAATTGTCGTTTTCCGACACACCCCTAATCCTCAGGTGTTAGCATTGAGATCCAGGGCGTAGTAAGCCCTCTCTGTAAACGCATGAAGTCTATCAACCCCGATGTGTATTTTGTCATGTAGTTTGCTGTTTTCATGTGTTTATGTATCTGTGTTGGTTAATGTTGTAAATGGAAAGGTTATGGCAGGATGAGGGTCTTACTATGGTAGCCTGTAGGCGGTATATTGGCTATCTGGCTGGCCCTATCTACCTGTGCTCCTGTCATCCTCACCTGGTCAGTCTGTTTACTATCCGATCCTTGGGATAGTAAAGTATGGTGACGCTATAACGTCATGACCTAATCTGGTCTTTCAGTTGCAATGTTAATGCAGCCAGTGGTCGTAGTGCGACTGGTCAAGTCCTGTCCGTCTATGATGGTGTTAGGATTTAAAAGTAAGAAGAGAAGTGTTTATTGGGGAGGTCTGTTCCCTCAGAGTCCCTGTCTTTATTCGCCCCTGATTAGTGAGCGCGTGTGTGTGCTTATGTTCCGTTACACCACGCGGGTGGGTGGGCTGTTATAGCCTAAGTCCTATCGTGTGTCGCGTGTCTGAGTGTCAGATGGCGCGTGTAACTTGTCAACATCTTTGTAGATATGCTCCTATGGTCCTGAGATAATGTGGCCCACAGTATCCGCATATTGCTAAATGTCCCAACTGTTGTAACAGTGCTGAAAAATGTATGGCATTATCATTGGTTTGTGTTTGTGATTTCATGGTCACTTCCGATATAACAATAGTGTCTGTCGGCAGCAGTGTTGCAATGCGGTGGACTCTGCAAGTCAGTATTTCGTCATGTTATGTTTTCATTTGTTTGTGTACATGAAGTCTCTGACATTGCGTATGTCGGCTGTCGGAACGTGACTTTTTGCGTACGTCGGCATGTTGTTATTGCTTGAGATTCCGGGAGTGCCAGTGTGCTAATCTGTCCAACTTTTGTTAATCGATGTTATGTGTACACTGCTTTCGCAAGACTTTGTTTTGTGTAACCATGTGTAATCCATGTCTGGGAAGTCTATTGTGATCCCCTTGGAGGTTACCGATAAAAAAAAACTCCTGTGTCTATAGGCATGTGTCTGACCCAGTTATTTACTTATCTGTGGCCAACTTCAGTGTAATTGGGCGTCTGGATTTTTGTTTCCCATGGCGTCCAATTTTTGCTGGGATTCGGACCCGTGATCATGTAATTCTCCGTGTTCTATGTCTGCGTTGTGTTTCTGGGATTTAGTTGTCCTCAGAGTGGTTTTTTGATTGTGTCTTTCGTGCCAAAAATACCATTGGTTAGTTAGTTTTTGGCACGAGTGTGTAGTGTGGTCGTGGGTTCGGATCCGGCTTGCTGTAAGGACTTGGTATGACGATATCTGTGCCGTATATACCATGGCACATGTATCGTGTATTTGAAATGCGCAGATGAAAATACGCATTCCTGTGAAGAGTTTGTGTGTTTTTGAATTCTCCTCATAGTGTAATTTGGGGAGTTATAAGGTTTTGGATCTGACGTGAATGATGGCGTTTGTTCCAGTTCAACCTGGAGTGGTCTTAGTCTGTCTGTGCCAGCAAAGGTCGCCCACGCGGAGTGTGTTATCGCTGACGGCGATAGTCTCTAATTGCATTAACGTGTGCGCTATCGTATTACTTGTTTGACAATGCTCCGTGTCCGGCACGTGTGTGCCTAACCTGCTTGCTCTCTCTGCTGTTGCGAGTAGGGCTTTCCGTGATGTAAAAGAACCTTCCACTAAATACAGTCGTGTTCCCAAGTTTTGTGTTAACTGTAAGCGTGGGTCGAGTATATCCCTATTAATGGTACTAAATGTCGTTATGCACGCGTGTCTCCGGGCGGCTAGTCGCGTGTTTGGTGACTAGGTGTCGGAGGTGATTTGATTGTTTTCCGCGTATGAATATCTGTTAGTGTAACTGTCCCTTACTTTCCTATCCTGCAACTGGATAGCTACCCGACCTTACGTTCCTGGTATTCAGAAGGTTGCGGGTTTGAGACCGTCTTTAACCAGGATAATTATTTCTGGTGCTATTCAGGCTTGTGTCTTCTGGACAGTTCTGCCAAGTGTTAGGGTCGTATCCCGGTGCGGTCAGCGAAGTCCGAAGGCTATTTCTTGGCCTTCTTTCCACGTCTGCCAGTGGGATCACTTCCCTTCCTCTTGACAGTGTTTCCGCCTTTACGTGTGTGTGTGGGAGCTTTGCGTGTATGATATGCCTTCATACGGCGGGCGTGAATAGTGTCTTTAATGAGCTTGCGTCCATGGCGCACGTTAACGATATAGTTTAGGTCGGATACCTTCCTGCAGACTTTGAAGGGACCTGACCAACGTGGCAGGAGGAACTCAGACACATTTTTC